>JAABNX020000008.1:13752445-13763587 GCA_015163995.2 Mormyrus lacerda
CAGAAATGTGAAGCGCATTGAGACAATGTAATGTTGTGATAACGCGCTATATAAATAAAATTGCATTGCAATTGCATTTTCAGCTGTGGCTGCATTTTAATAGGAATCAAATAACAACCAGCGTTTTAATACTAAGGCCTTTTTTGTGCTCAGCCGTTAAGTTTAACATCTTAATGAGTTCTCTCTATTCCCCTGCCTTTTGAGTCTCTTAATGTCCCTCTGTCCCTGTGGTGCAGAGATCATCCCTCGCTCCATCCTGATGACCACGTTTGAGGGCTGCCACTACCTGCTGTGCGCACTGGGGGATGGAGCACTCTTCTACTTCGGTCTGGATCTCCAGACAGGTCAGATGTGGGCACGCCGCTGCCACCTGTTTGACGTGTTGCCGCGGCGACGGGACCCGCGGCTCAATTAGCGTATGTTTCCGTACAGGTGTCCTCAACGAGCGTAAGAAGGTGACCCTCGGCACGCAGCCTACCGTCCTGCGAACCTTCCGATCCCTCTCCACCTCCAACGTGTTTGCCTGCTCCGACCGGCCCACTGTCATTTACTCCAGCAACCACAAACTTGTCTTCTCCAATGTCAACCTCAAGGAGGTCAATTACATGTGTCCCCTCAACTCTGAGGGCTACCCTGACAGGTACCCACTGTCTGTCTCTCGTTGCTCAGGTTTTCTTTCTCATTCTTCTCATAATTGTTTTCCTCGGACAGTAAATGCATATGGAGTTGACCTGTCTGCCACCACAGACAGTTTTTTTTCCAATACTGCAGTAATTCAAAGAATAAGTGGTGTTTTTTTCAAACCTTGCAACCACATGGTTAAAGATCTGGAACTTTTCATTCTGAGACAAATCGCACCAAAACTGAAGCAACACCACATAATGGTAGCCCATGAGGACAGCCGACGATGCAGATCTGGTGACCTTATTGCATTGGGACAAGTCACACAAATTTGGACTTTTAAGAGACTTTTTGGAGGAGGAGAGAGTTTGGGGTGGGAGGGTAGTGACTGTTCTGGTTGTGTGTGTGTGTGGGGAGGTCTAGGGATTAGCTGGGGTAAGGGATTACGGGGCCATCTGGAATATACGCTATTGTCAATCCAACAGCATCTAGTTTTATCTATTTAGTGACTGGTTGTTGTCCTCAAATTTGTACCTTTTATTTGTTTGATATTCCTTATCATGGTACAGCTTTATAATCTGTAATATGTTTATACCAAATTCATCCTTATTCACTAGCATGTCTTTGAGTCCCTCTGGTCACAGGCCTGGTAGACCGTCTGTCATTGGCCTGATTTGAGTTTTTCTCTCTTCCTGCGTTATGCAGAGTCATGCTTTCGTGTGACCATGCCGTAGTGTTGCGCTCCTTCTCAGTAACCCATCTGCCGCGATGTGTGTTGACTGCTGTCTCCATTTTTGACAGCCTGGCGCTTGCCAATAACAGCACTCTGACCATCGGCACCATCGATGAGATCCAGAAGCTGCACATCCGCACCGTGCCCCTTTACGAATCCCCCAGGTGAGGCTGCGGGCTGGTGGGCGGGAGCTCTGCAGCTGTGCTTTGAGGACCGGCCATCCCGGAGGAGGCATTTAAAAGGCTGACTGTCTGCACAGTTTTTCCATGGCTGCCTTTGATGTGCTTTCTCTTACGGCCAGATGGACACATCCTGAAACTGGGGCTCTATACTGCACTGCCTTACACATATGCAAGAAAAGCAGCTTTCTTGTTCTTCACACACACTACCTTACTAGGCTTTTTCCACATGTATCCCTGTGTATGTTTGTTTTCATATGTTTATGTAGAATAAGTGAGTGTAAACCTGTCTGAACGTTCCTCCCGCAGGAGGATCTGCTACCAGGAGGTGTCCCAGTGTTTCGGGGTGCTCTCCAGCAGGGTTGAGATGCAGGATGCGAGTGGGGCCACCTCTCCCGTCCGGCCCAGTGCCAGTACCCAGGTTCTGCCTACATGCCCGTCCTTCTAGCCAAGTCTTGAATAGCCTGATTCTAGCTTTCTCTTAGCATGCTTCCACTCTAACACCTCCCGCTCTGCGTCCTCCTGCTTCCCCCTCCCCCACACCACCCCCCAGGCCCTGTCCAGCAGCATCAGCTCCAGCAAGCTCTTCCCCAGCAGCACCTCCCCCCATGAGACCTCCTTCGGGGAGGAGGTGGAGGTGCACAGCCTGCTGGTGGTGGACCAGCACACATTTGAGGGTAAACCTGATCACTTAAGACCAGAACCGCATTACCCTGGTATCTTGTAATGAGTATTTAATCTTTGGATGTGTTGTATTCAGCGCGGCAGCCCCAATGCTTTTGTTTGCCTCTTTCCACCAGTCCTCCATGCCCACCAGTTCCTACAGAGTGAATATGCCCTGAGCATGGTGTCCTGCCGCTTGGGCAAAGACCCTGCCGTCTACTTTGTCGTCGGCACGGCGATGGTGTACCCCGAGGAGGCGGAGCCTAAGCAGGGACGCATAATTGTGTTCCACTACACTGATGGTGAGGGGGAGGAGATTCATTTTACCTGCTCTGCCATTGGTCTTTTCTGGTTTTTTCTTCTTCCTGTTTCTAACATGACATCGGTAGGTTGTTACAGCTCTTAACCTCTTTCTAAAGGCATTTTCATATTACTTGAAGGGAAAATAATGGCATGTGTTTCGGCTGTATTTTTGGTAAAATGTCTTTATTTAAATAGAAATTGCCCACATTACCCACCACACAACTCAAGCTTTATTTCACAAAACATTAGATTGTGGTTTTAATTTCTGGTGCAATGTCATGTTACGTCCATGAAAGCTTCCTCATAAATATGGTACATGCTGACTGTCCACAAGGAGTCATTGGACGGGCCAGATACGCCTGTGTTCATTAGGACTGCATCCTGTGCCTCTAGTGTTCTGTAGCTGCCGCTGATGCTCTTCTGGTCTGTACTGATTGTGCCTCACCGCTAACAGGGAAGCTGCAAACGGTGGCCGAGAAGGAAGTGAAGGGAGCGGTCTACTCTATGGTGGAGTTTAACGGCAAACTTCTGGCCAGCATCAACAGCACTGTGAGTTGCCATGCTGGTGATCTTCTGGTGGTCTCTGCACCCAGTTTGACGTCTCGGTGGGTTAAATGCTGTCTTGTTTCTCTAACCAGTAATGTTTGGATGATATGCAGCATCCCAGGCATTCCTGTCCCTTAAAATCAGTGTTTATTAACCCAGTCCTCAGGGATCCTCAGACAGACGCGTTTTTGCGACCTCCCAGCACACCTGAACCAAACTATCAAGAACCCTGCATATCTGGTACAGGTGTTTTGGGAGCTGGGAAGGAACAAAAATGTGGACTTTCTGATGGTCTCCAAGAATCGGGTTGAGAAACCCTGTCCAAAATGAACCAGAAATTTAACGGCATGAGATACAAGGTGCAGCGAGCGTGGCTATACATCAGACACACAGGAGAGCGTGTGCCCTCCCCAGGTGCGTCTGTACGAGTGGACAGCTGAGAAGGAGCTGAGGACGGAGTGCAATCATTACAACAACATCATGGCTCTCTACCTGAAGACCAAGGGTGACTTCATCCTGGTGGGTGACCTCATGAGGTCCGTGCTGCTGCTGGCGTACAAACCCATGGAGGGGAACTTTGAGGAAGTAAGTGGACCAGTCAGAAGGACAGAGCACATCAGTCCATACAGATAGCTGTAAGTGATTGGTTCGGAGGTTCTGATTAGTTTCTCTGAAGAGGGACCAAGCAATGGTGGTCTAATCATAGACTCAATTAGACACAACTTGAATAGGGTTAAGTGTCAAAGAAAGTAGATATGGAATTGAAATCGATAAACGTGAGTTCAGTCAAAGGGATGTCTGACCTTAAGGGTTAGTGCAGGCTATTTATAATCCTGTATGTTATAGTCTCGGTACTACTGCTGTATGGGGTTTGGCTGTTTAAACGCTTCTGATTTGTGTAGATATGCTGTGAATGGTCTGTTGCACACTAGCGATGCCCATTTAGCCTTCATAATGGCTAACACTCTCACCCCTCCTGTCAGATTGCCAGGGACTTCAACCCGAACTGGATGAGTGCCATTGAGATTTTGGACGATGATAACTTCCTAGGGGCGGAAAATGCCTTCAACCTCTTTGTGTGTCAGAAAGACAGGTATTGTCTTATCTTTAATCAAAGCACTTTGTCACCCGCGGTGACTCGAGCCATATGTACACAAGCTCAACTTTCTGATCTCTGTGCACAATTACAAAATGAACACAGTGTGTGAAAATGAAAACCTCCAAAAGTGAACGAGTGCACTAGTGTTTTAGCAGAATTCTAGACATTCTGCTGTAATTTATGCTTTGCAAGCATGGATCACATCCCCCCCCCCCAACCCCCAAAACATAGTGCTGCAACCACAGATGAGGAGCGTCAGCATCTGCAGGAGGTTGGGGTTTTCCACCTTGGGGAGTTTGTCAACGTATTCTGCCACGGCTCCCTGGTCTTGCAGAACTTGGGCGAGAGCTCCACCCCCACCCAGGGGTCTGTGTTGTTTGGAACCGTTAACGGCATGATCGGTGAGGCCACGCTCAGCATCTGGCAGGTGGTATTCTGTGGCATGCATGCACTTGATTGACTGAATGGTTAATCGGAGATACTGTTAGAGCATGGAAAAGATACAGCCAATGAAAAGTGTACGGTGCCTGTCACACCCCCAATTCTGTCCAATTAATGATAGTTTTGTTCCAGGCTTGGTCACTTCTCTGTCAGAGGGCTGGTACAGTCTGCTGATGGACCTGCAAAACCGGCTAAACAAGGTTATTAAGAGCGTTGGCAAGATTGAGCACAGCTTATATCCTTTCTACAAAAAAATATGTGTACGAGAGTGGCTTCGGTCACCTTGGTATGCGTCCTGTCTCTAGCAGTCTGTTTTTGGGCAGATATTTGACAACGTAAGTTGGGAACCCTAATGCATACTGGGATATGTCAGAATTCCTGTGTGTCATTGGTGGTATAACCTGCGGCAGACTTTGTCCCTTCCTTGACGAGCTGTACCTGGAGGTCCTTCCACACAGAGCGGAAGACCGAGCAAGCCACTGGCTTTATTGACGGAGACCTGATTGAGAGCTTCCTGGACCTGGGCCGAGCCAAAATGCAGGAAGTGGTTAGCACCCTACAGGTGAAACGTTTTTGACGTGTGCTGTCATAGGGGAGGTGGAAAGTTACAGGGTGTCTACTGCTCTCACTGTGCATGTAGCTTTTTCCCATTTATAGCTACTCAGAATTAACTCCACGAGTGTCTGTTCCATTCACAGCCTCATTCTTCACTAATTGCTATTGGGCTTCTGCCCTTTGCTCCCAATAGACTTTGTGTCTTAACCTTCATCTTGGCAGGATGTCATGTGTGCAGATTTTCTGGCGCTCGCTCTCTGACGGTTAAAAATGGCCACAAAGAAAAGTGAAAAGTTTCCCTCTAGTGTGACTGCGTCGCACAGGAAACTGGGGGTCCTGCACTGTTACCCTGCTTTGTGTCACATTTTGAGACACTGTGGTTTCTGGACATCTGTACGTGATTGGTTGAGGGAATGAACTGAGCGGGCTGTCCATGTGCCTTTCAGATCGATGATGGCAGTGGGATGAAGCGGGAGGCTACGGTAGATGAGGTCATCAAGATCGTGGAGGAACTGACCAGGATTCATTAGCCACGCCCCTGACGTTCAGGTGGCGGCCTGTAAATAACTATAAATAGACTACAATTAAGGAAGATACAGAGGTCCTGACTTTCCCCAGACTGACCAGGCATTCTCTCCCATTGGCACAGCACCATGAAGACTACATTATTGTCAGTGAGATGGAGCAAAGGTTGTGTAAAGCGAAGCCATATCCTATGAACACAGCAGAATCTTGTCTCGTCAGTTTGGCTAAAAAAAAAAAACAAAAAAAAAACGGTGTGGAAAGGGTGGGAGGGGGGCGTTGGCTGTGTGTGTGATTCCTAGTGCTTTGTGTTTGTGTAGAATTTTGTTTTAATAAAGTTTACCTGCTGTATTATGTGTCCTTGTCCTGTGTGAACACAACTCTTAATGAAAGGCCATGTACACCTGTTCTAAGTGCTATGTTTATGAAAGGTACATTTTGTTAAAAATAGCAAACTATTTTGTATGAAGTGTACATTTACAAGGTATTGAAATCAAGCTGAGTATATAGCCTTAAAATATTCATACTATATCAACAATAATGCATAATGCCTGTAATACGTAAATTGTTTTTTTGTTAAACTGTACAGTTTATTATAGTGTAATGTCAATAAAATGTTTTCTTGGTAAGGTTACTGTGTAGGAATGATTGACTGGTACATAACAATACGTGACCAGCTACCAGCAAGCTCTGCTATTCTTGTTAGAGCAACTTTTGCAATCGAATTACCTTACTCTCATATAATTTATCCAGGGTTAAGTACTCATGGATGAAGCGCATTTGTACCTGTACATCAAATAAAGAAGCGGGGTAATTGTCACTGGGAATAAACCAATGGTAAGCACTTCCGGTAATTCGTTTCAGCCAATCAAAAATGAAGGCGTGTAATCCGAGTTTGGTTCCGCCGTTAACCAGCTGAGTATCCTAACAAATTGATCAATAATCTTATGTGCAATGCTTGGAGATGCTTCCCATTAGATGTTGATTACGAAGTGCACAAGGATCAAAACATAGATCTAGACAGGATATCAGTCAGGTTGGTGAGTCTGCGGCAAAGTGGCCTGTGACGTGTTAACATTAGCTAGCTAGTGGCTAGAAAACCTCATTGAATATCCATAGAAATAAAATATTAAAACTTATCTGCAGTGGTGATCAACAGCAATTTAAGATTATATTTCGCGCGCGCATTTTCCGTAAGATAAATAAATATGGATTGTAAATTGCTGCAGAACTCTTTTTATTAGTACTTTTAATTCTAATTGTCTTCCGTATCACTGTTATCTCACGTGCACGATTCCTGGTGTTAACTTTTGACAGACCTGTTTTTGATCTGTGAAACATTTAAACCGAGAAAAAAACAGGGAAAAACAGAAATACAAATATCGTGGTTTCAAGAGCAGTGGTGTAAATTGGTGTAAAAAAAATTATGTTAACTTAACAGGAGCAGCGCTGAGATGAGGGGTGCGTTGGTTCTTCTGTGCGTTTCCTTGTCTGCCCTGCTGGTCAGTGGCACTCTGTCGAAAACGGACGCAAAGAAGTCCTCTAAAACTCTGGAGACGGAGGTGAGGATATCTGACAGAGTGAGAAGGCATATAATGTGATCGAGAATACTTCTTTGTGATACGCTCTATTTGTCGTGTCATCATGCTTATGTATGTTACAGTGCAGGTATAATATGTGAGATCGCGTCCAGTGTATAAAAATTAAAGGCGAATAACAGTGAAAACAAGGTTTTCTTTCGTTTCGTAAAAAGGCTTAGGGTGCTTTTGATTGCACTTGCACCTTTTAAAACGTCTGGATTTTTCCTGGGCAGCAGGTGGTGCAGTTAACAACTATGGTTTTTCCAGCCGTTCTGCAGATGGTTGACTTAAAACGCTGTAAATCTGCCGGTCGGTATAAGATAATGGTGGGTATTTTCCAATCTGTGGGTGATGCCGCCTGATGGGCAGTGATGGCCCTTTCTCTGAGACAGACGACGCCAGCTGACCGTCCTGTGCAGGAGCGCAGACTGGTGGTGTCTGACGTCCAATGGAGGGACATCGTACGGGAGGAGAAGAGATACTGTCCAAAAACCACGGGGGTCCGCAATTTTCAGGGCACAGTGCTGGGGTACATCACACCAGTGAGTCCGGCTAACTAGGGTCCTGCTACCTGCTAAAATTAGTAGGAATGTTTGTCTTTGTGTTTTTGGTGGTGACCTGCTTGATGTTAATGGTAGGGGGCAGTGAACTTCAATATTCACACAGAGAACATTCCTGTCCAACAGTGGAACTCGCACGGCTACGACATCACCAAGCTGTTCGGCCCCAAGTTCAGCTCAGTGTCCCCCGTGTGGCTGCAGCTGCGACGTAGGGGACAGGAGAGCTTCCACATCACTGGGCTGCAGGACCACGACCCCGGTGACCGCTGCGCACGCACACACACACACACACGCCCGCGTTCTTGCACTGACACGCCAGCACGCGTGCTCACCATTTGCACGGCTCTCTCTCGTTGGCACACTGACGCCCACAGGTGCACATCCCAGCATGCTCCGGCGGCTTGATTGCCTCGCACGCCTTTTGAACACCGCTGCACATCTGCACCCCTATCTCTCCCAGCGGGCTCAGCTGCCACATCAGTCAGCTGTGGTGCCAAGTCTTTTTGCGATGCTGGTGTGTCAGACTCACAGGATTTTTGCTATTAGTTTAGGATTCTTTTCTCAACGTGTGAAAGCTGCTTCCCCCTGGAAATATGAACCCTCAGGTCCCCTTAGGACCACGTGAACCCACAGGCGTCCTCCTGCACACATTTACATTTATTTACTGAGTCGACGCTTTTGTCCAAAGCGATGTACGAGAGAGGATCAGTGAGTTGGGACAGCCAGTGTACCTGGTGCATTTGTGGCTAAGGGCCTTGCTCGATGGCTCGCCAATGAAGTCGCTCTGCCTACCGCAGGATTTGAACCAGTGACCTTCACATCTATAGGGTCCCCGTGCAGCAACACATGGCCGTGTGACAAAAAACTGACATATGACTTCTTTCCAGGGTGGGTGAAGGCAGTGAGGAAAAGCAACAGGAAGATGAAGATGTGTAAGTCTTTCTGTCGGCTCCTGTACTCTTTGGATCTCTTGTTTATATGTCAAACTGGAGAATCATTGGGCTTTTTCCTGGTTGCATCAGATCTACCTACAGTATTTATGTTTGCATGTATGTGTGGGCAAGTACTATATTTGCCATAACAACTAGCTGTCGCTGCTGGGAGCAGGTGGTGATTCGAATATCTATTATGGTCTGGTCAGATTCCCTGAATGGCGTCTACCAACATAACACTTCTCTCTTACTTTCGCTCTCTCAGTACCCCGCCTGCTGTTCGACGGCTGGTCCTACCAAGACTACATGAGCGTGCTCGACAGTGAGGACGAAATCGAGGAGCTGGGCAGAGAGGTTGTGGAGGTGGCTAAGGTACCCCCTGATGAGATGCCCGTCCATCGCAGGCCCCACATACACTCAGAGTCACACACCCGGTTAACCTAACTACAGTAATTGGACTGTGGGAGGACCTGGTTCTGAACTCTCAGTTCTGGAGGTGTGAAGGAACAGTGCTGCCTACTGTTACTACTCTGCTGCTTCCTCCTCTTCATTTATTTTTAGCATTTTTGTGTGCCTCCACGTCTGGCATGCCAGGGTATTAAAAATAATATGTAATAATAAGATTAATTTTCCGGAGGCTAGTCCTGAATCGAGTCCTAATTTAATTTATAACCGTTGTGTTTTTAAATGATGTATTTCTGTGGGTTTGGGCCGCTGTAGCCTTGAGGCTGTGTGGGTGTTTGGGTCAGGTATCAGTGTGGTCGAGTTGCTGGGGTTTTGCGGCCCTGCGGCACCACGCTGAGAGCCCTCTCCCCGGCTGCAGGCGGAGGGATTTGACGGCTACGTCCTGGAGCTGTGGAGTCAGCTGGGGGGGAACAAAAGGAAGTGAGCGCCTGACAGCCTGCCCGCTTTCTAGCTGAAGTTTCATCCTACGCCCCTGACTTGTCTGTCTTTTACAGTTTCTGTGTTGTTATTATTAGTAGTATTTAATTTCCCATGTGAATTAATGTGAAGCGATGTACGGTTTATCTCCTGAGTTTACCTCTATTTGCCTACTTCTTCTGTTCCTCTGTGTCATATTCGTCATTCTCTCGCCACATTAATTCACAGTGGCATTTGTCTGCCTCTCTGCAGTTGTGTGTGTGTGTGTTGTGTGTTTCCCGCTCACTTTTGTTTTTCGATGGCACTGGATTCTGCCTCACGCCACTGTCAGCCAGTGGCAGTCGTACACACTGCGTAGCACTGGAGAGCACTTCCAGACTGGAGGAAATTTGTGTCCTTCTAGCAGCCAAATCAGCATAGTCCAGAGTCAAACTGTAAGGAGGGCTCCGGGGACCGAATGATTCGGAAGAGATACCGCTTTAGCTTAACATCCTAGAATGGGCCTTTTCCGAACTTCAATAGAGTGCTTAACTTTATTGGTAACTGAAGTGAACCGCCTTTTACATTACTTGTCTGTGGCTTTCGATGGAGTATTTATTACAATTTGCATTTGCCCTGCGTTTCCTAGGGAACTGGTTCACCTGGTGACGCACCTGTGTGAGACGTTGAAGGCTGCGAGGCTCAGCTGTGTGCTCGTCATCCCTCCTCCTGTCTCTCCAGTGTAAGGCCCAGTTTCTCCGTAGCCAGGAGCTTCTGTGAGCTTCTGGCAGATCGTCTTCCGCTAAGCCGGTCGGCTGGTTGCGCTCCTGATCCGCAGTGTGTGCCTCCAGCAGCTCCGGGCAGCCTGGGATGTTTGGGCGTGACGAGTTCCAGCAGCTGGCCCCCGTGGTGGATGGCTTCAGCCTCATGACCTACGATTTCTCCAATCCCAGCAGGTCAGTTGTTTCCACCAATCACAGCTTGCGTACCAGGTTGCCACATGAATCGGTGGAACTCTTTCGCTGACTTAACAGTGCAGAATGTATGAACATCCATTGTTTTTTTTGTTAAACGAGCATCAAACAGAGGATGCAGCTATGAGAGATATTACTGCACAATGACTGACACCTGGAACAACAGAGACACAGCGAATAAACTCTTGACTCCTCTTCCTGTGTCCTCCCTTAGGCCCGGCCCGAGTTCACCCCTGCCCTGGGTGCGGGACTGTGTTCTGCAGCTGTCCCCTCAGACCCAGTGGAGGCACAAGATTTTGCTGGGTATCAACCTGTACGGTTTGGACTTCTCCAGCCAGGGTGGAGCTGAACCTCTGCTTGGGGGCAGGTCAGACCCACAAGGGACATGCACTGTTACCCAGCAACACAGATAATATCCACTGCCACACAGTGTTGTTAATTATTTACAATAATTAATAATTAATTATAGACAGAGGTTGAAAGTTCAAGTCCAGAAAGTACAAATCCAGACCAAGGTTTTGTTTCAACCAACCCGCTGAGTTCTCTGTGATTGTAACTTTTTATACTCAGCTG
>JAABNX020000008.1:13765287-13790083 GCA_015163995.2 Mormyrus lacerda
GAGGAGAGGTTAGCTGAGCTGAATCTGTTTAGCCTTGAGCAAAGGAGACTAAGGGGGGACATGATCCAGGTATATAACAGGTATATTTATACCTGTTAGGTATAAATTCTAACAGGTCTGGATGCTTTTCATTATTATTTCAATATTAGTTTAAATACTGGAACTCGTGGCCATAAGTGGAAATTAACCAGAGAACATTTGAAAATGAATTCTAGGAAGCGCTTCTTTATAGAGCGTGTAGTTAGAGTATAGAATAGTCTTCCTCTTAGTGAGGCGTAGGCTAAAACCCTGGGTTCCCTTAAATCGGAGCTAGATAAGATTTTAACAACGCTGAGCTATTAGTTAAGTTCTCCCCAAACAAGCTTGATTGGCTAAACGGCCTTCTTTCGTTTGTAAATTTATGTTCTTGTGTTGCTGTTCACCAGATACATCGCTGCCATTTCCATGCACGCAAAGTTATACCAGTATTGAGCAGGGTGATGTCACTATTTTCACTCTCTGTGTAGGCAGGAAAATCACTTTACACCACAGCGTCAATGGCTGAGCAGTGCCCCTTACTGAGGAACCAGCTCTGGGTTCTAATGTGAATTTAAGGCAGCTGTTTGCGCACGGCACGAAAGATGAACGAGAGCTGAGAATACCCAGCTTTTTAAAATTTTATTACTGACCAAACAGGAAAGGAGGATCAAAGCTGTCCAAATAAAACAAAATGAACGGTTCATTATTAAAGAGAATGATTAAGTAAAAGACTCCATAAATAAATAAAATTGGAAAGAAATGAAAATTGAATACATTATGAAAATGGTGCATAAGATACTAAAACCAAAAACATTTAATGTCTGAATTAATGTAGGAGTTAATCAAAAATAACTATAAATCAAAAATCATTAAGTAAATGTATACACTTGAGTATATTTTGGATTTGATTATTTCCTCATTTACTTTCATTGATGTATGTAATTGTTTATTAGCTGCAGAATAACACATTAAGTTTAGACAAATGAGACTGCGGTGGGTAACAGGGTGGAGCTCAGTAAGTAAAGACGACGAACACCGTACACGAATAAGCAAAAGGCAGAGGACGGTCCCTGCAGCAGCCCCGCCTCCCTGAGCTGCCCATTAAGGCCGTATTCAGTCACCTCACACCCTTTAACAGTCTTTGCTGTGATTGCTTGCACAATGAGCCACCCACATGGCCGTCAGGTATAAATGCCTATAATTAAAATCTCCTTTATGAAATCCGAACCCCCCCGCCTTGACCCTCCTGCCCCGTACAGCTCCTTTCGTTCTTGTCTTTGACAACCGTGTGGAGTTTTAGGTGTGAGAGTCACAGTCTGAATCATATTTAAACCAGCATTTGCATAATTTGTGATGTTTCCAGAATGTATTGTTGTAAACATGTTGGTGTATTTTGGGGCTGATGATTAAGGAAAGGATGCAAAAATTTTGTTTGGATATTATGTATGTATGTATGTATGTATGTATGTATGTATGTATATGTGTGTGTGTGTGTGTATATATAGTGTATATATAAATATGTATATGTGTGTGTGTGTAGACAATTGTTACTGACTGATTCATTACTGCTTTAGTCTTCCATTCGCCGCAAATCACAAACTAAAATAATCAATTTACCACATAAGCCTTCCATGCTATGCCTCCTTTCTTCTCCTTTCACTTTCTGCCCTGCAGGCATCTCAGATGAGCATATTTTTTTTTTTCACCCCCATTCTCGTTAGCGAGAAGTTGGCCAGACGTTTAGCATTCATATGAGTCTGGGTTTCGAGCGATCAGAGGGGACAAAACGGCCCTCTGATATACGGCCGGGTGCTCCTGATGAAATATCCGAGGGGAGTCGAATGGGTGAATTCGCAGCTAACTGTGTGTGTTTATTCAGCTCCGCTCTGTGAAATGGCAGGGCAGCCCAGCTATCTTTCTGTCAGGAAGTGTTTTGGAGCAGCTCTGCTATAACCTAGACAGAAATCTGAAAGGGGTCAGATCCAAGAACTCTGTCTTGTGCCTTGAGTTGTGTGTTTTTTTTTTTTGTTTCCAGTGAAAGAAAATGAAAGATTGCAGTTAATAACAATAAAAAGAAAAATGCTCCGAAGCTTTTTATACATGCATGAAATGAGCCCATAATTTTCACTTTTACCCATGGATCACTTACCTTAAAAGAATGATTTTAACAGGAATGCACCTTGGTGTGTATAATAGCAGCTGGAGGATGTATCAATAAAATGAACAGGAACAGCCTGTATAATGCATAAACCTTGCAACATATTGGTACACTGCACACTGCATAACAATATATTTGCTGATAAGCCATAACTTGTACTGCCCTACAAAGGCAAAACTCACTACTCTAACACTACTGAAACAGAAAAATTACTTCTGAGTGTTTAAACTGTGCCATTGGGCTGCTCAGTTACGGCAAAACCAAAAATCATAACTATTCTGGTCAATGTTCAGATCACGATTATTTAAAACGATTTCTCATTGACTTAAAACATGCAGTTATGGTGTTTTGCCTTTGTACAGTTGTGTCTAAACTCCTACTTTTGGGTTTCTTTGCAGGTACGTCGAGCTTCTGAAGGAACTGAAGCCGAAGTTGGTATGGGACGAGCAGTCGGGGGAACACTACTTCAGCTACAAGAGGTTTGTCTCATCTTTGCAGGCCTTTGTAGCAGACATGCTGCGTAAGGGCAATGCCCTCCAATCTGCGCATTATACATTTATAAATGCACGGCTGCCGAGGCGAAGAAGCAGCTGAGCTAAGTGCAGCATTAACCTGCTTATGAAGTCAGTATGGCGTAGCCGCGTACCCTGTGCCATAGCACACCGCTGCAGAAATGTAACTCCGGGAGTCTGGCTATGATCTAGGATACGCGGCTAATGATTTTGTAGATTCTATGGAAAAATATAAATCAACCTTTATTTTTCTTTTATTATACATTTAGGTTACAAGTTTGTACATAAAGAAGACCTACGTTATTCTATTTTTTATTTTATTTTTTTTTTTTTAGTTTAGTTTCTATTCATTTTAAATTGTGTTCTGCTTCCAGAATTTTAAGTAACGTTAGTTAGAACTAAAGATTATAATAGCGCTTTTGATGTGATTCACCCGTCTGGCACTGCATGTGCGATTAATGGAATTAGCAACACCCTTCTGACCAATCAGATTTAAGAATTCAACGGCGCCATGGTATGAAGGGTCATTAAACCACCACCCATCATATCAGGGCCACTTGAACAGATAGTAGCAAAGCCGAGCTTGTGCTATCCTTTTGGGGAGACGTGATATAAATTAGAAAGTATATGAAAGATGTTTTGGGTAAAGTGCCAGCTTAGCGTATTGCTAGCTGAGAGGATGGGTAAATGCTGGGAGCCTGTCGGCGACGCCAGTCACCCTGCTGTCCCTCACGCCGCCGCCGTCGGCTTTACGGTTGGTCGGAAGCACGTGGGAGCCATGGGACACCCTGTCAGAAGTGAGTGATGGCGGCTTTGTGGATATAAGCATTTCTGTCCTTCACAGAACATTGCTGATGAAGTACCTTAGGTGGGTCTCATTCTTCGCGCACAGGTATATCACCCTAGCTTAGTGTTTGCAGAGAAATGTGACCTTAAGTGTGCACAAATGGCAGCCGGAGGGATTTTTTTACTTGCCGCATTGATGTCAGCAAGAAATACTTGTGTAGTAATCGTCACAGTACGCGTGATAATTACATCTTCTGTTGAGCTTTCTTAAACTGCGGAGAAGGCCCCCCCACCCCCCAACAAAGACAAGCCCGGCACCATAGGATTTTTCACAGCGCACAGCCTAAATCAGTGGTTTTTAGTTGCAACCTGCTGGGTTTTGCAGGTGCTTCTGTGCAAATAAAGTAACGTGAACAATCCCAGTACAGGGCTTCCAGGATCAGATATCAAAACCACTGATCTAAACGCTGGATAAATACTCAGTGGGTTATTCAAAATCTGGGAAACGGTCCATGAAGATGCTCATTATGCAGCTTACAGTATTTACATATAGGTAATCATTTAATCGAAGGTCATTTCAGTCAACATGAGAAATGTGTAAAATGAAAATGAGTACTGAAATTTCCTTTCATCTCTCCATCCATCCATCCATCTTCTAGCCACTTTGTCAGGTTTTTGGGGGGGGGGTGAGGTGGTAGCACTGGGGATAGGGCTGAGGTTTACTCTGGACCAGATGCTGGTAAATCACAAGGCACATACTTGCGTGCATACACACATACACACACACACACACAATCTTGAATTATTGGGTACCTCAGAGACCCTAGTTACACAAACTGCATGTCCATGTACTACGGGGGGGGGAACCAGATTACCAGGAGGAGACCATGTGACACAGAGGGAGAACCTCCTCCACACACATTGTGTGGAGGTGGGACCGGAACCGAAGAGAGAATAGAACCTGCTCCCCAGGAGGCATCAGGCAACAGCGCTGCTCCCCACTGAGCCACTGCGCTTTCTTGCATTTCCGTCCGATTATTATTGGTAGTAATGATGTGTGTTGTTATTACTGTTATTATTACTGTTATTATTGGGTCAGTGGGCAGCACTATGACCCACTCTTGCAGGGTAGTGATTTCTGTTTCCTCCTGACGTCTGTCCGTGTGGCGTTTGCATGTTCTCCCCGCGTCTGCCAGCCGGCTCATTGTCGCCCTACAAAGGATAAGCAACTATGGGAAATAGATGGAGAATGATCCGCTGTGTAAAAATACAGTCGGAACTGGGGTACCGCCGCAGGAGACTCATCTGAGGAGAATATGCTAGTCTGTGCGGCTTTGTGACCTGAGCTGACTGGGGTTAAGATAAAAAAGATGAAGATAAAATATAAAGATTAAGGGAAAAAAATTGGCTTGGATAAAGTTCACAAAGATGTTTCTCTCTGGAATCCCAGGGGAAGCTCGGCCAAGCACGCAGTCTACTACCCGTCGCTGAAGGTGAGCATGCAGCGTGTCACCAGCCCTGTCTGACCTTGTGTGTGTTTTCCTGCCCTCCTACCACTGCCACTGTGTTGTGGTCGTGTGTCTGGTTTTTTCCCCTTGTACTACCTCCACCTGCTGCTCAGATAAAACCATTTATTTCTCTGCTTTTAGTTCATTCAGCTGCGACTGTCCTTAGCGTCAGAGTTGGGGACTGGAATCTCATTGTGGGAACTGGGACAAGGACTGGACTATTTCTATGACCTCTTGTGACAGAAGATGGACAAGGACAATGTGCCTGATACCCTCTGCTCTGCTCTGATTTTTACCTACGGAGCGTGGATGCAAGACATTGCAACTTGGGTCAAGTCAATCAATTGATCTTCCTTCAGCATGTCAATAAATATTATTTCTTAAAGGACAGGTTGCCCCCCAAACTGTACTCCTGTTAGCTGTGTGTGTGTGTGTGTGTGTGTGCGCGCGCGTGTGTGTGTGCGATAGCTCTGTGCACAGCGCCCGATTGACCAGTGGTCGCAGCTGAGACATTGATTGCACGTGGATCTGCTGAGTACCTGCTATAGTGCCCAAGCTAGTGAGATTAACCTCCTGCAGCTCCAGGCTTGTGAGATGAATCGTTGTTAAATCTTCCCTGTGTCTGATTTCTCCCAGTCATTCAAAACCCAAGGAAGGATTTGCTTGCCACACGGGTAGTAAGAATTTATTTTTTAAATTTATTTATACTTTAATAAGGTTTTGTTTACATAAATATGTTTACATTTTTTTCAGTCCCAGTTTAGTAAAGATTCTGAGAAGACGGTACAAATTTTGTTTTTTTTTTTTTTCCCTCACACAGACATCGCAGTTTCTAGAAACATCCAGCGGGTTGCGTTTTTTGTTCCTGATTTACATGTTTACACACATTAAAGGAGCTACACTGTGCTACATCATTGGTCGACAGCCCTGGTCCCGCCCTTCTCCTATCCATCTGGTTTATGTGCTATCTGTTAATCACCTATTGTTGGAGAATTAGACACCTATTGTTCTGGGCAATTAATTTGACAATAGGAAGCGATAAGTAAAATGAGCTTGGTTACGGATTTCTAGTTCCAGGGTTGACGAAGCTCTGTGCTGGATTGTGTGGTGTGTTTTTTGTTTGGCAACCCTCAGGTGGAAGAGAATCAGATTTTATATGGGACAAAAACCTGTGAACCAAAGCAAGGAGTCAAACTGACATCATCCAGAGGAGAGTATTGTAATGTCTTCTTCACCCAGAGTGTGGGAAACAATAGGGTTTATGGGGATTATGAGAGTTCAGTAAGTATACAAGTGGTTTGTGAACTAACCTTGAAGACAAAGGATTGTGGTGTGCCTTTCAACAGTAAAATGTGTTTCTTGGTATAACACCCTCAGTGTTTTAGTAATACACACAAACAGCTTATTCATAATAAGTATCAAATCATGAAATAATCCTCAATAAGTGTATCAGGAAAGGGGATTTAAAAAATGTTTATACACCTGTTGCTGTCTGCTGACCACAGACAGGCCACTCAGTCACATCCTGTTGTACCCAATTTGCCTCCAAAACCATGGCAATTACTCTGTAATGCCATTGTAATTCATAATTTATTTACACATCTGCGTAATGATGGTTACGCAGTAATTGAAGTAGGGCTTGGGGTTAAAAAAACCCTTAATGCCCCAGCGCTATAATTCATTTCAGCTGCATATTTTCACATGAATTGTGCATGAATGGAATCATGTTACGTTTTGAAGCGGAGCTGTTGTTACTGTAGAAGCTGCAAAATGACATAGGGCTTGTTAGCACCTCTCACTAATAGGAAGCACATCCATCCTATAAACTTTGAATGCATCTATATTTGATTGAAACAGGACTGAATTAGTAGCAGATTGAAAAAAGGAAGATGTGGGAGGGAGGAACATAAATTCGTGTACAGAAGTCATGAACGACAACAGTGTTGCGTGACACCCCTCCAGCAGCCTGTGTAACATATGTATGTCGCTTCAACTGAACGATTGTCTGCCACCGGCCTGTAGAAAAACTGCACTAATTCCTCAACAAGGGAATCTGCACGTTTACATGGGTTAACAGGGCCAGATGTCACGCAACTTAAATATGGTGATCATGACCTGGAGGTTTGTGCAACGTGGGTCACTTAATATTTGTCCTTTTCCTGTGTTTTGTGTACTTAAATGCCAAGCAAACATGGTGGAAATCCTCTATCCATCACCATTCTTACATTGCTAAAGTTAGTGACCTGTCCTCTCCTGTATCGTCTAAAACTGGAGTGTCAAAGTCAGGCACAGAAGTGCTGTGTTGGTTATCACTGTAGCTCAGATGCAAACGGAATTCATCTGCGTCAAACCTCACCTGCTATTTCAATAAAACAGGCTCTGCTTTAAAATTATTCTGAAATCTGAAGGTCTCCAGTGTGAGCTGCCTTTCCCAGTCTGTCAGCCACTCTTACTATAACACAGCGCAGGATGCTGACCGATCATCTGCCCTCATGAATGTACCTTGTCTTGTGCTTCTGTTTGGCCTTGCATGTCTAGACTTAAACTCCTGTGCCTATTGCACCCCATCTCTTCTTTGTTGTCTTGGGACTGTCTTTCACGTCCCCGCATCCTTAGCAGCCTGCATCGCTGAAAGAACGGCTAAATATGCTGCAGCAATTATGTCTGCTTCAGTGCTGCCCGCGTCTTCTTGAAACAGCTATTCATGGGGTCCTTATAGACATGTAAGTCTGGGGATCTGGGGAAGGAAGATGTCAGCTTTGCAGATTTCAGATGTGGCGGACCTGTTCTTTTTGTCTGACAGTGTGCCACGTCACTATGTTTTTGTCCAAAACTTGGACCGATAAGCGTAGTACTAGGTATAAAGTAACCCCCTTATTAGAAGCATATTTGCATATTGTATAAGCTGTAGTTCTCTAAAAAGATTTTGGTCATATTTTACTGTTATGTATTTTAATCTGTTTAATGGCCCACACAGGGTAGTTACAGAGGTATACCTTTCAAACCTCTCTCCCATCTACCTGAACCAAACCTACTGCTGCAAAACATCTGCCTGGTTCTGCCACATGTGCCA
The DNA here is from genome assembly GCA_015163995.2 of Mormyrus lacerda. NCBI lineage: Eukaryota > Metazoa > Chordata > Actinopteri > Osteoglossiformes > Mormyridae > Mormyrus > Mormyrus lacerda. The sequence goes on from JAABNX020000008.1 coordinate 13,773,343, forward strand.
TTTCAGTGTATTATGGGAGAATGCAATGTGTGAGCTCACAGTTCTGTTCCAGCTGAATGATCTGATGATAAAATAAATGGCACTTATGGACAAAATACGCATTTCTTGAAGGACGATTATCTTTACTAGGCGAGTCCAATATTCAGTTAGAGGTTTGATTACCTAGCTGAGAGGTCACAAAGACATCTTTTGGTGATAAAATGGTATTTTAATGGACAGCTCATTTTAATCAGGTGATATAATTGAGACTGAATTATTCACTTCGGTCATTTCTGTTTGTGAGAAAACAGTATATTAAGCATTGCTCATTAATTTGAACTCTTGGCATGGACCTGTAAATGTCAGCCTATAAAAATCTGGATGTTCAGTAACCTGGATTTAATATTGATATGATTTCTTCTCTATGTGATCTGTAAAATTAAACCAGCATTGAATTTGGGTATTCATATTTATTTAAATATTAATATAACTTCTGTTGGACCCCAGACAAAATCCTTAATGTCAGAAAACAAGTGAGTTTAACCTAGCTATGTTCAACTGAACAGTGATTTCGCTTTGTTCATGTAATGAAAGGAAGGCCCATATCACAGCATCTACATGTCACTTTAAGTTATCGTGGTTCTTTAACGGCAGAAGCTGACTGACATATGGATGCCATTCTGAGGAAGAGAACCCAACAAGCACCAAAGAGGACATGAAATGAGCCTTACAGAAAAGTCCACTTGATGTGTCATTTTCCTTTGTGGGTGACCTATATCCCAGCATTCCCCCCATCCATGAACACTCTGGGAGATCTAGGCGTAGAAGGTGTTCGTTTTTTCTGCCTGGCAGAACATGGTCATGGAGAAGACCAGACCCAGGATCTGCAAGCAGAAACATACTGAACATCAGTAGCTGGTCCAATTTGAAGCAACGTTACTACTTGTAGATACAGTATACATAGAATTTTCTTGTGTCTGTCAAAACTGTTTGGTTCACTTGTTAAGCTTTTATAAATTTTTTAAGAGTAAAGTAGTAATTCCTGGCATTGAAGAATATCTGCATCAAGCAGCAGAGCTCCACGGGTGGCTGGTGCTCATACCTGTGTCAGGGCTGTGCATAAGGCAAAGATCCACAAGGCTACCAGGTTCTCCTGCAGCCAACCCTTCACACGCTCATAGCAAGGCTGTGGGTGAAACAAACATGCACACATGTCAATCAGGCGCAAGGGGAAACACGCCTCGTACATTATTCACACCCGTGGTTGAAGAGCATATAGACACGGAACATGTGAGGGATTGAAACAGCTCACAAACAGGACACCATAAGAAACACACACGACGCAACGCAGATCGAAAAACGATGTCTAGGCATGATTTTTAATTACCATAACCACCAATGTCTAATAAAAATGTTTTAATTAGCATAAGCAATAAACAAGTCCCAACCACATATTGTGCTCTTTATATTTAAGTGGCTATTTTTAATTCTTAAGAAATATTTTTACATTCATATTAGGAAATAACTACTCGTGAGTAAATAAATACTGGATTGCTTCTTAAGGTGCCTATTTAAAGCATGACTTTAATGAGCTGTGGTTTAATTAGTACTGTCAGCAATCCTGGGAGTTTCCCATTAAATTAATGTTGAATGTTTCAGGTCTGAGCAGATGGACTGGGTCCCTCCTTGTTTGCTATGCACGAGTATCACAAGGAAATTATACACAGAATTAATCTAAAATCTGTTTCGTATTTTACTTTTTATTTCTGAAGAGGGAAAAAACCCAGAATCAGTAATAAGCCTGCCCTATGCACCGGAGTTTAAAATTTAAATATTTTCTTCTTTTCAAATTCAAAGGGAGGCAATGTGTGATGAGCTGACACCTCCAGGCTTGTTTGTATGTTCTCTTTATGTCATCTGCCTCCCCTCTGTATCCTGGCTTCCTACCGTGGTCCAGAGATGTGCAGTTAGTTGAATTAGCATCTCTCATTTGCCGTTAGTGTCTGCTTGCGAATGCGTGCATGTCCTTGTGTGATGCAGAGAGCTAGCCTCCCATCCAGGCCGTAACCATGACCCTTGCCTTCCAATGCCGCTCTGCTTCCCTCTACGAACCTTCACTGGATAAGCTTTTGGAAAATGTATATATCATTTGATGGATAGAAAATCAAAGGCAAGGCTGACATGTAAAGGAAACAGAAAGGCCTTTGGTGAGTGGAAGACATGACTAGACTGCCAACTGCATATTGCCTGTATCTGCTAATACCTTTGCACCTGTTTCAAAATAATGTAGGTTATATTTTCACTTGCGACTGAAAATAACTGATTGAGATATGTAGAGTGGTTTTGCAAATTCTGTTTTCAAGCTACATACAGCTATTTTTGACAGCGTGCTATGAAGTGGGAGGTATGGGGCTATTGTGCAGAAAACTATTTCTGATTTATTTAATCTCCGATTGTTGTCCCAGGAGAGATGGTCTGCACAGGCTCAGCTGTCAGATGGAAAAGTAACTGGAAGTAAATTTCAATAACATAATCAGACAGCTCCGTTGTTTCTAGATCCTTCAATGTGGTAAGGCTCAATGAATTTATGGACACTGTTTGCTATTGATTGAAATCTTCTAAATTGATAAATAAAATGAATTATGGTGACTGTAAAAAAGAAACAACATCATCAGCACATTGAATAAGACCAGTGGATTATTTCGACACAATATAAACATATGTAAACATAAGAATGATACGTGGACCTGCTGGTTAGGATGTTGTGCTTGTGATCGGAAGGTCACCGGTTCATAACAGCAGAGTGATATTACCGTTGGGCCCTTGAGCAAGACCCTTAACCCCAGTTACTCCAGCAACTGGCTGACCCTGTTATATCAAATGTGTTTCACTTTGGATAAAAGCATCTGCCAAAAAACAAATATAAAGTGTGAAAAAAGAGATCTTTGATGCCCCAACCAGGATACTGCTAAGCATAGCTGGACTGGCCATCTGGCATATCAGGCATTCTCCCAGTGGGCCAATGGAAATGTGGACTGTCAACATTTATCCCCTACCCCCAATAAATTATATCTCCAGGGGCGTAGGAGCTGGGATGGAGTTTTCATTCATGCCTCGCAATAAATAGATCTTCTGTTGTGCCCGCCTCAGTATCAGACTCCCTCCTAGGTCGTGGTGTGTCTCACCGCAGTCCACCAGGTCCCTGGGTTTTCCAGGCCGCAGTTGTCACTGTACTCCAGGCAACAGGAGTCCGGGACGCGGGTCATGTTGTACACCTCGAACCAGTCCGTGTGATTGGTCACTCCGCAGCAACGGAACTGTGGCACACACACAGCACACACCCAATGGAAACACTCCAGCCCAAAGATAGGAACTGCGTAACAGCCATGTTGGGTTCTGTCAAGTCTTCCACAAGAACAGAAACAAACCACGTACATTGCCTGTCTGTCGCACACACACACACTTTCTCCTCACTCTTTTCCTCTCCACATTTTCAATTTTTTTCAATTTCATGGTGTCTTATATCTGACATTGTTAAAGCTGAGAATATAATGAAGAATGCTAAAAACAGTGTTACCACAGATAAGGAGTAATTGGCTCAGCATACGAACAATACATTTTACTTTCAAGCAAGAAGAATAACTGTCAATAAAAAGTAATGGAACAAAAATAGCAAACCTGCTTGTAAAATGAAGCCTGTACAATATTTTTCAACAAGTTTCTCCAACAATGCATACTGTACAGTATATGCAATATATTTTATCTGTGGTATATGTCTTACTTAACAGCAGGCTGGACTATATTGATCGGTTAATAGCATTAAGAGTCTACTTTTTTCAAGAAATTGTATTTCTTGTGTCTGAGAGTGCTAAAATTGCGTTTCATATTTGTGTTTGTTGTAATGAAAAGAGATCACATTTGTTACACGGTGACTGAGCTTCTGACACGTTGAAAATCAGGTTTACAAACCCAAAGCCTTTCAGTGGCAGTGTAAATGTGCAAAGCCATACATCGGAATTGTTATCCATACTGACAGCTTGACAACTCCATCCTCAAACATAACCAAATTCCCTGTGTTTTTTCTGCTCTGATTTCTCGCTTCCGTTGCTGTGACCCTAAGTACTTCATCACTAAATATGTACTGTATTAAACTGAGCGACTGAATTTGCATAAATCAACTGTTCCAATAGATGGGACACGCCAACATTTTAAATTTGCTCTAACACTGGCATCACCAGCTAAGTCACTACATCTATGGCCTTCATCAGCCAGCCTTCATAAGAAGTGCCCTTTAATCGGCGTGTTCTAATTTATCAATGTACCTGATATCTCATGTCTCTATTACTTCTGTTTATGTAATTTTATCTTCTCATATACTCCTTTTACAATTTTTACTTTGTTTGTCATCAGCAAATGTTTTTAAACGTACTTTATAAATAAATTTGACCTTTGACTTCAGGGAGACCTATACGGTACTCACGTCAGTTTGGACAATACTCCAGGCGTTGGTGAGGCCCACGTTTCCCTCCGTGCCAAAGAGCTGAAGACCCTTCTTGAGATCCGACTGGGCGTAGTGATCTATCTACAGCAAGAGAGACCACAGGTCAAATGTTCAACACACTCCAGAGGACATGTTCCAAGTTCACTAGTGTAAACATTGTAATTTTCATCTTGTTTGTCAATAGATCTTGGTTTTAAATGTACTTAAAAAATTTGACTTTGACATTTGACTTTAGTGACATCAGGGTGACCTGTTCGGTTATCATGCCAGTTTGGAAAACATGTTTTAGACATGAAAGAGGCAAATGGGAGTAGCACTACTGCATAGCACCTTCAGGACTGGGGGGGTCATTTTAAATGCAGTTTATAGAGCAATATGATAAGTAAAAGACGAAATCCTTTGAGGCTCTGTAACATGAAAATGTATTATAAGCTGTTAATTCTCATTTTCCTGTGCTTAACATTTGATCTTTTATTATAAAGCTGCTGATCTCCCACATTCACTCTATGCATTTTATTCACCCTTCTTACAAAAACAAGTAACAATGGAAGAACGGTGCGCACTTCAGGGCTCTGTTCCCCGGCTAAGTCTTGGGACAAGGAGGGAAAGGGTGTTCCGTAAGTGTGGCTGGAAGCCTCAAACTGTAGCGGTTTGCTTCAATATGTGGCTGTTGTTCACGGCTGTTTACATCCCTGGAGCCCCCTTTGTTTCGTACGTCCCGCCTGGCCTAGAGATGAGGGCATGAGTGAGCAATGCTGCTCCGAGGGGGGTGAATGAATTCTCTTTCCCCCGGAGCCTGGGCCCAACAGGACAACAACATCAATAATTCAGCAGTGAGTTGTGGTGGGGAGGGGGGGTTGCATTGGGACGTGAGGTGAGTTAGGAACAAGCAACGGGAACTAAGAGCAAAGACAAGGGGCGTTTAAAAGCACAGAGGGCGAGACACTTCCATACTTCACCGCTCAGTGGACATCTGGCAGAAGAGCCTGGGGAAATGCCTTGTTTTGGCGTGATTATGTCACAGTGAGGAGACCATTAATAAGCACTCAAAGAGAAGTGTGCATCTACAAATTAAATTCCCCCGTCATCAACCTCTCTCCTTGGCAGAGGATACAGCACAGACACAGGGCTCTGGCGCACCCCTCTGCCACACAGCAGAGAGCCATCCAAACTAGCTTGCACCAAACATGTGCGGATTCCCCATCTTTAGCATAAATTAGCCATGCAAATGTAGCTATGCTGGTCTTAAGTTAAAGGACGCTCTAGTTGTGCCCCTGAATTCTGCTGTATGTGTAGTAGCAACCCCGATGGCCGGTAACCTACATACGTTGGTCTCTGGGGCTGTTAGTAATATCACACTGTTTACTGCAGGGATGGTGACTGCCTGGGTTCCAGTTTGATAGACTGCACCACCGAGCCCTTAAAAATGTGTGGCTGTTAGTGCATTAAAGCCATCAGCCCAATTAATCCAAATTCGTCCGGGAATATGGACATTTAATGAGGTTTGTAAATAGTCACCTTTGGAAACGCCGAAATGATGGCTCCGTAAAATGCTAACATGGGGCATTCTTGCTTTTTTTTGCCCTCACATTATCCCACCGTTATACGAATCTGGGCGTCAGCAACGGTCGGCTTTCAAGCGGCAGTGCTTGCACAAGTAAAGAGGGGCTGCTGGTGACATCATACTAGAGGAAAAGTCAACATACTTCAGAGCTTTAGAAGCTGTTGAATATGACAGTCCCCACATTGTTAATGCTAGGCTCCGGCAGTACATACCCTGTTATTATGAGGTTATGACAGTGTACATAAGAAGTAAAATATAACCCATCTGTGCAGCTGCTGGAAAATAAACCATAATGATAGTAATGATGTAGAGGAAATGTATTATTTTTCCACAACTGCACAGCCCAAAATGATTAATTCCAGCTATACCAGAGTCGCTGATTGTTCATTGATTAATTTATAATGATGATAAGTTTTACATTTGGTGGAGCCACTATCATTCATTATCATTTTGAGCCGTGTCACTATCTAAAATGACTTGGGCTCCTTCTCACCCGATCAGTGCTGGGTACTTACTCACGGTATTATGGCAGAGCAACGGCTACAGGAACATACACATTGTGAGAGGCTGCGCTATAACAGCACATATATTATTTGCCTACTGATCAATCATACACATTCAGTTCACTTTGTTTTCATGTAATGCTAGTTGTTATTATGTGCTTAATGAAAAATACAGCAGCTTATTAGGTTATCAGATTAGGTACATTGTGTTGCCACTGGATCATTTAGTCATCAAACCTTCAAAATTATGTGGCCATTGGTGCATTAGTGCAGCAGTAAAGTAGACTGGGCCAAAACCACATGCCCTGGAATAGAGGGCTGTAACAATACACATATTGTGAGGCACCAGTCTGTAGCAGCACATACACTGTAGCTTACAGCACATCATGCATTGTCCACAATCATGCCTTGGAGTCCATTTAAGTGATGTGAATTTGGTCTACAAAAACCAGTAAATGGAAACTATATTAAATTGGGAGGCTATCTTCAGGACACAAAAAAAAAACAATCGGGGAAGTTTTGCACTGCATAGATGGATCTTTGCTCTGGAAAATTGACATTTCTACCGAGATCAACTCTGGGAAGAGGCCGGGGGCTGCATCCTTACCTGATTTTGATAGGCAAAGAAGAGGATGATAGAGAGAATCTCCAGCAGGAAGATCAGGAGGAGGAGAATGAAGAACTGCAAAAAACAACAGAGGGAGTTAAGATAAGTTATGGAGAGTAAAGGAAACACTCTTACTGTACAACCATACTGAATGACAGTCTCAGTACAGGATTCTTCTTGCCAACAAGTTGTCCTCGCTTTAACTGCTCCCAATTTCATTTAATCAAATTCAGTATTTACTGTAATGCATTTCTCTCAAATCACTGAAGTACAGAAAAGCGAATGTTTATTTGGTTTACAGTCATCAGTCTAAAACATTTAAATTGATTTCACTAATTGATTAATCAAGAAGATCGTTTGGAGGAAGTTTACGCAGAAGCACGTTCTTCTGAGTAATGAGTTTAAGACCCTTGTATTAGAGCGTTTTAAATAAATCATTATGAAGTAATGCTAGTGCAACATTTTCCCTTTTTGGATTTAGACCGAGAGCACTTAATGTGGAGAGAGAGAGAGTCAAATGCAGACAATGAGGAAGGAAGAATCAGATGAGAGCATTCCCTGTTAAACAAGAAGGAAGTGGAAATGACGCCTTCTGACCTTTAATTTCATTTACATTAATTATCTTCTTGGCAAATTTTCCAAAATCCAACATGCCATAGTATACAAATGTTCACTTGCCCGTTATAGTGCTGAATATTCATGCAAAGTGCCATTTCTTCAGGGCTGAACGCCAGGTGCTCTTACATTTTGCTATACTACTATTAGTACAATTATCCATTATCTCTGCCACTGCCTTTAGGTACTCAGCAATTAAAAGGGTCTCAAACGGATTCACAGTGAACCAGATTATCCAAAAAAAAAGCTATTTGAAATTAAATCATTGGCCCTAATAAGGTAATATAAGGGGGCTGCATAGTGGCACAGTGGTCAGTACTGTTCGCTCATATCCCTGAGACCAGGGTTCATGTCATGTCATGAGTATAGTGTTTGCTTGTTCTCTCTCTGTTGCTATCGGGCTTCCTCCTGGTACTCTGCCCCCTCCAGGGTCCAAAAACATGCTGAGGTTAATTGAGGTGTGACTGGCATGTGAGTGTAGCCTCCAATAGGTTTGGACCCCATCCTATGTTGTTCCCTGCCTTGCACCATTGGCTCTGAACAGGAGAGGTGTTACATGGATGGATGGATAGAGGATAATAGATGTGATCTACAGAAAAGGGGGTGTTGCCTTGTTCCTGAGCATTATGGTAATCAGCAACTGGATGGAATCATACAGCAGAATGGGACACCTCTATACTACCCAGACCCACCTAACATCCTTTAGGCCAAGCCTCTGTTGTTAAATTAAGAATGGAGGGCTCGTGACTCTAGAGGTTCACAGACTACACTGTAAAACCACTTACCGTGCTGAAACATCACTAAACTCATTTTAACAGCCTGGCGTCTGCGAAAGCACCACTGGCTGTACAAATGAAATACTGCAAATGCAAAAGAAATAAAAAATCTGGTTTAAAAAAGCCAGATTTACAGACCCCCCTCCCACATTAGTTTTGTTGGGGGGACTAAAGTAACATACACAAGGAAGACCTGCTCCTAATTCTGGCCTCTTCATATCTTTCATTCTCACATCTCCCTCGGTTGTGGATTTGTCTCCTGGGCAGAGATAGTATGCAGTTGGTTTAACTGCAAATTGCATTGGTTTCCCAAGGCAGTACTATAGATTATAGTCGACCCCTCTGAATCACAACTTTCTCCATCGTGCTTTTCATATATCATGGTCTCAGCAAAACACTTCACTTGAGGGGGCACAAATACGTAGTTGTGACTCAGGTACTACTGAAGCAAAAATCATCGACAAGTATAGTAGCTACTTGAGATAAAAGATGCGTCATCATTCATTAATGATGATTAAGCATGACATCAGTAACTTGTGTTATTCATTACTTGTTCCTTCAGTAGTTCACACAGGTTTACAGAATGAGCAGATACAGTAACAAATATACTAATTGCTTGAGATAAAAGATGCATCACAAATCATTAATAATCGACAAACATAAGATCAGTATGTAACTAAGACTTTGCTTGGGGTTAATTAATACCTATGTAATAGCACAATACTATATTATTTGTGGCCCCTCAAGTAAAGTGTTACCGTTTTGCGAAGTAAAGGCCAGCAGAGGACATATAAAATGTTTAGTAACCGATAAATGCATAAAATAAATGTATAGTGGTTTGGAGGACAGCAAGTGTGAATGTCGCGGTTCTCGTGTATTTTTGCTTCGCTTCCAAAAAATTTTTTTTCCCTTTCCGGATTGCTGGGGACCTGTACCCTTAACGCCCATGGTGAGGAAGGGTCAACTGTACTCCATTAAGGCTGAAATCAGCAAAACAAAATAATCCACAAGGTCATGTCTGATAACCTGGTTGCACAGAGCAAAATATATGACATTTAATATACACATCCTGTCCAAGCACGTTATATTGTGCCGTAGATATCCCCGGAATTATATATAATATGAAGAGAGTGTTACACTTTAAAGGCCCCACATAGAGGTATACAGCTATTGATATAATAGCGGGTGAAAGTGTCAGTGCAGTTGCTCCTTAATTTCTGCAATTTTGTGAGATGAGATTTACTCCCGCTATCTAAAGCTACGTTCCATTTGGAGCTGAGAATGACATCACATCTGAGTCAACCACGTTCCAGCACGTCAGAAAGCCATTTAGCAATACCAGTTCTAACCATGTTTATTGTTAGCTATTGTTAGCAATGCCAGTTGATAACAACTCATTATGTGGTATTTTGTGAATACAAACACTGTAGCAATATGCCCGCAGATAAAGGCTCGACAGTTACTGTATGACAAAATTGATGAGACACCAGTAAGATATGAGCTAATAAACAGCATATAACTACAGCTATCATTTCTGTTGATGAAGGGTTTCATCACCTTAAATTCTTAGCTTGAGGTTGTTGAGGTTCCACCGACTTTCCGAGTCAGAATTCCAACTTCAGGGGGCGATCCAGTTACAGAAATTCTGCCCTCCCAGTTCAAATGGAACACAGTATAAGAGTATTGCAACTTGAAGGTGAAACAAAAAACAGAAATGACACAAAAGAAATAGAAGTCTTACTCATTAGTTAACTCGAATGATACAACAGGAAGTGTCTCACTGATTCGTCTATTCAATTATATAAAAGGAAGTATCTCATTGGATAGAGTCTACTCAAGTGAGACAACAGGAAGCGACACACTAATTACAGTCTGTTCAATAGATACAATACAAAGGGATGAAACAATCAATCTGTTTTGATTCTGCTATTAATGAGGGCGGAATTTCCCTGAACCATCCAGCAAAAAAGCAAGCCGTTTCTACGCACTGCAAAGCACAGCTCTCCTCTGCACTTCCTGCTGTGGCTCAGCTGCCTCTATATGGGGATTTTAAAATAATTCATAAATTATTTACATGACAAACCTGTAGACATTTCCTTACACGTCCTACCTTCACTTAACCTTTATATGTTTTTAGTGAGATGATGCTTGCCTCACTGCAGGAGGACAGCCAGGCAGCCTGGGTACTGAAGACTGCCATAGCCTATCTATCTGCAGACTTAACAAGATCTGACAAAAAGTAAATTACGGATATTATCCAGAAATGTTTAATCTTTTTTTCCCTCCTAGTTTTATTTGCTCCTTCTGCTGAATTACTGCTAAATGCAGCTATTATACAGTCTTGATATAGTATCCTGATTGAGTGGCAGTGTGCCTGTGACAGACGCAATAAGGATTACTAATCAAGACTGATACAAGGTAAATTACTTATTATGGGAATGCTTGAATCCACTATTAAGTATGATTTGTGACCCTCACATAAAGGCTCATTTCTATCCAGCAGTTTAAAGACCAGGTAAGGTCTTGTAGTCTTGGATCACTGGCCATTTCAGCCATATCTTGGCAGAGTATTAATGAGCAGGCTAGCAATTAGCTTTATGTGACTCAGTTTAACATTTAGAAAATAATCAAATGCCTTGCTAATTATTACGTAATGAGCTACCCTTCCTACCCTGAAAATAAGCTTAGAGAACTATTCTTATGCACACACTAGGAACTTTATTTCATATAGCACACATTCACATTAATTTCATGAAATCAACTTAATTAAAGCTAGACATCTCATGTATTGAGTAAGAGGTGGGTCTTCTGCAAAGTCTAGTTTAATCATATTGATTCCCTCCACCTGTTCTTCATTATCACAAATTATATAAACTGTTGGTGTTCTTGCTAACCCTGAATATCCTTTCCTGTATCACGTCACCCCTGCAGTGCATGCTACAGCTGTGATCCACATTATTAGTGTGCTGCTGACACCATGGCACTCAGTCCTGTTGAATTTCTGGAAGGATGTTCTAAGTAACTGGGCCTCATTGTTCTGATTGAATTTTAGCCATGGTTTTACATTTCATATGTTTTTGTTAAAAGTAACTACAATTAATTGTCCAATTAAAGAATGTTTAATAGTTTCAAGCCATCGAACAACAAGGTAATTAGATAAACAGTAATTGATTTATCTTGAATTGAATTAGCTAATTTAATTTGCACTATTTGTTTGGGGAGGGTTACAAATGAACCAAATCACGTTAAAGGGATGTAATTTACATTTTTATTAGCATAGAATGCACCGGTGCATTGTAACCATCAACAGCTTTGATGTCTTAATACACTTTTAAAAATGTGAATAAAGATGCCATTTGTAATTAATATCACGATAATGGGTGTGAAAAATGCCAACTGGGAAGCACTAGTGAAGCACATGCACCAAAAGGGTCTCGAAGAGTCTGTCACAAAAATATCCTGCGAGGTAAAGTGTTCTTGCTGAAATAAGAGAAATGATAAGAAAGGAAAGCAGCGAAGAGCACAGCCCGGCCTTTGGGCCCAGCGGCGCTCAGCAGGGGTGACTCCAGTGCCCCAGTATGGCTTTGGAATCCCACCTTGAGAGGGACTGTCTGTGACACCAGAGGTGCTATGTATTACTCGACATTCACCTTTGTGTTCAAGGCTCAGGAGCAGATAAGTGTCAAGTTAGTAAAGTCTACTTCAAACAAATTCCCTGCATGGCCAGTCATCGCGTATTATCTTTGTCACTCTCAGCATACTTGGCATCGTTTTCATACTTGGGTGTACATGGACAAGCAAAGTGTCCACAGCATGTGGATTGATCACCTTGGCAAGCTTTTTAGTCATACTCTACTACCTATGTCAGTGAATGTCAATGATAAGATCCTCCTTGGCATAGACCCCATCTACAGGTAATTGACAGACAGCTGTACGTAGAGTGGAATGGACAGAAAACGCATATGTATATAATTTGCTGTTGCGAGAAGGTCAGTTGTGGCAATATATTTTGATGGAAGACTTCAAAATATTGAACACCTTTTAAAATCCTGCTTGTATAATGAACCTCAAAATGACGATTAATTTGGTCTCACCTCTAAATAAATGTGCAAAAACATATTAAAACCTGTGTGATAATGAGAACTTCTCAGGTTTTGTCAGTGTCATTAAGGTGTTTGAGTGATCTGTTTGTCTTTGACAAGATATCCTGACTCCACTTCCTGCCGCTATTCACACTCTCTACTCACACCTACCGTTCATGATACAGAACTTCTGCCTTCCAGAACCTCCTAGCGCCGACCATTCCATTCTGCTTCAGCCTTCCATCAAATTGTATCCTTTGAGTTACTACAGACATAACTCTTCTCACGCACCTACACATTTATACGCAGACAGTTACCATACAATAAAACTGAGCTCAGCTTTAAGCCTCTGCTCTTTGTTTAGTGAGACCCCCAGCCAAATGAAAGCCATTATTCAAGCTAATGATGGTTGCCCGGCATCTGAGGTGTTCCAGTTGTGATCATTATCAGTGAGAAGTGTGATGAGGACAAATGTAATCAAGGCTTAGGAGAAATTGATCCAGGGATCCTGTCCATTAACTGCAAGCTATTGTTTCCATGCCAATCCTATCGGCGTGAGCTATGTACATCCATCGGCAGCAATAACATGGTGAGACTGGGGAGAGTGAGAGAGCAACACCTCTGGGCCTCAGGCTCCCACTGAGTCATATCATCCCACACCATCCCATAATGTCCCATCCATTTCGGCAGCCTCTGGTTCGCCCCCCCACACCACATCGCACGCAGGATCTTGCATGCATTCAGGATACTGGCTCAGAGCCAGAATATGTCAATACTGAAGACATAAATGAAACTTCTCAGAAGCATATTCAGTATGCTAACAGACCAACAGTTACAGAAAAAATAGCAAAAATCAATGGCAATTACTATCTTGAGACATTGGCATGGTTACCCCTAAGGCTGCGTCGTGTGTGCAAGACAGACAGCTTCTACCAATATTTGAGAGGTGCTTTATAATCATAGCCTGACTTGGGTGAAAACATAATTTCTCAAAATCATTGTAAACAATGAGTGAAAAAATAATTTCAGAACTGTAGATAAACAGACAGACAGACAGACAGACATCCAGGATACTCACACTCAGAAGCAGGGGCCGACTTTCCTTGACTGCCCCCACACACCCCAGGCAACCTATCACCATGACGATGGTCCCCACGGCAATGAGGACATTTGCAGCAGTCAGGGATGGTAGGGAGGAGGAGAGGGTGGCAAAGTTTCCCTGTGTCACTGATAGCCACACTCCCACCCCAAGGATCCCACAGCCACCTAGCTGGGAGAGGAACAAAGAGAGGGAAACATCGTAATAAACGTGTCTCATAGACGGTGAGCTTTACTGTGTTATTCATGCTCAATCGCACAGTCAACCGCCCATTCCGGGAAAGGGAAGGAATATTTTTTCTCTCAGTGATACACAAAGGACTATAATGGAGACTGTAAAAACAAGACCTGATTCTGCACGGCTAGAAGGATCAAAGCATCAATCTGGCTAGTAAACATAAATACCACAGCTCATTCAGTACAACCCAGTGTAATTGAAGACAGAAACAGATATCTTCCCATGCTCAGAAACATCTGGAAAATTGATAGTTCTCTTAATGGGTGCTGGCAGGTTTAATTTCACAACAAAATCCATAGTTTATTCCCTGGTACAGTAAGTGATGCTGGAGACATGTTAGCGTTACTGTATCACCAACATTAAAGATTTTGTTCAAACTGTTAACATTGTGTTGACAAAAAATGACAATTCCACTGAAAACACTCCATTTAATAGGCAAATATTTTACTCTGTGTTCAATGAAACGGGACAGTTGTGCAGTGGAAGTACCATTTAATGTCAACACTCCAATATATAAAAAACAAAATGAAGTACTTACAATATTAGCTCACAACATTTATTTAAAATAGTACTAATATATCTGCAGACCAAGAGCAATGTTCTCTTTGTTTTTCACATTTTACTCACATTTTACTACATTGGGACCATATGTCTAGTGGAAATATTTAATAAATGTATCTGAATATGGATTTAAAACACATGCATGTAAGCATATGTGATTTTTATTATCATTTTAAGCGTTCCTTAAATGAAATGAGGCCCCCTGAGAAGGCACTTTGCACACTTGACCTTTAAGCGCCTCTGCATTTTGAATAGATCACAGAACCTCGAGGCTCCCAGCTTCATTAATGTTGTTTGTCCCTGATGGACACTTGTTTGTGGAAGTGGCGTAGAGATTTTGTGAGTATGAACATGGTATAAACAGTGTCAAGCTCATTTTACTGGGAAAGCTTGTTGACATGCAGAAGGGAGAAATGAAGTCCTTGTTTTATTTGCCTGAAGGGGAGACTGCGGTGGGGGGGGAGAGACATGGCGGACAACTGAGTCAGATACTGAGATACCGAGGCAGGAAATTACAGAAGAATTTATAACATAGTCTTAAGGCAAGCACTTTTAGCCAAAGCAGCATAGATTCAGTACAGCTGGCCATTTTACGGGAGCAAATCTGCACTTTTCTCAGGGGTTCTGCAGCAGGACATGCTTGAGGGACATTTGTCCTGAGCTAGCGACCTCTGCATCACCAGTCCATGCCCTTGTTCGTTATCCACCTGTTACTTGCTGGCAATGTGCAGCTGCTCTCTATAAATATCTGCATATTGCTCTGATCTACATCCGCCTGACAGCGAAGCTTTCTGGATGCACACGTGGTGAGAGATGAGCTCTGTGTCGCCAGAGCTGCTCTCATAGGAGGCAGGTCAATGGAGCAAAAACAATACCCAGTTTGTTGACTACAGCCAGCCGAAGCACCATGTGTGTTGCTACACGGGAGTGAACAGTGAAATTACAGGCAGACCTGAGCACCCGTATGGGTAATTGAGGCCCGTCATGTGAAGCAAAGTCATTTCAATTAGTGAGTTAAAGGAGCGACCCTCATAAACGGCGTAGTGTAAGAGTGAGCCATTGATTCGGCGGAGAGACTCGGTCACATGATCCTCCCAGAACAGCCATCTCCTCCTCTTCTTTAATCTTTCTGTTGCAGGTTTTAGCTGTCAAAGGCAAAAGTGGGACCTAGAAAATAAACTGGGTCACAGCTAGGGGACAATCTGGGTGCCCTAATGTTTGCACTGTGTTCCTCTGACGGTTCCCCTGCTTACACAGGCACGGGACCTCTTGCAAATAAGCCCATTGAACGTCAGCATTACCAGCGACTGGGGGCTAGTTAAAGCTGTAAGTCATTAAATGGCACGTGGCGTGACTACTGATAAGCGAGACAGCGAGGAGTGTGGAGGGAAGCTAACCCCACATTAATTCACAACCTTCCTCTGAAAGCTAAACCAAACACGGGCACTGGAGGAATTTCGGCCTATATGAGTGAAAGCTTGGAGGGATGGATGCAGATCCTTGTGTCTCACCAAGCTTATGCTCTACATCTCTAACATGTGCTTTTGAATTAAATGTAACTGCAGTTCCTATAAATAAATCGGACTGTTTATCTGAGTAGGAGCCTGCAGGGGCAGTATGGTGAAAAACAATCGATACTGCTGTAATCTCGAGGGAGATGTTTCTCGAATGAAAAGCTAAGACTGGTTTGTGCTTGATTTCTAGTTCTGTAGTTCATTGCCAGCCACAGCCTGGAGCCACTCAGAAGTGACACAAATATAAATACACACCCCAGTCAGTCTTAAATGGTTATTTCTCTATTATATTTCTCTGTATGCTGGTCCATTTTAAATCAATATAGTGGAAATGAGTGGCAGGAAGCAATTATGGTTGTTTTCCACATTAAATTGCCAGAAACACAGAGCTGGGGCAACTGACACAGAGATGGAGGAGGAGCTGTGGAGTTGGGGCAACTGACATAATGAAAAAGGAAAAGCTATGGAGCTGGAGCAACTGACACAGAGCTGGAGGAAGAGCTATGAAGCTGGGGCAACTGACACAGAGCCGGAGGATGAGCTATGGAGCTGGGGCAACTGACAAAGAATTGGAGGAAGAGCTGTGGAGCTGGGGCAACTGACACAGAGCTGAAGGAAGAGCTGTAGAGCTGGGGCAACTGACACAGAGCTGGAGGAAGAGCTGTGGAGCTGGGGCAACTGACACAGAGCTGGAGGAAGAGCT
>JAABNX020000008.1:13790183-13800724 GCA_015163995.2 Mormyrus lacerda
TGGAGCTGGGGCAACTGACACAGAGCTGGAGGAAGAGCTGTGGAGCTGGGGCAACTGACACAGAGCTGGAGGAAGAGCTGTGGAGCTGGGGCAACTGACACAGAGCTGGAGGAAGAGCTATGGAGCTGGGGCAACTGACACAGAGCTGGAGGATGAGTTATGGAGCTGGGGCAACTGACACAGAGCTGGATACATTGATACAAATCAAGGAGCCTTAAACCTAGGAGGTGAATATACTCACACACTTAGAAAAAAAGGAAAGGGAAAGAAAGGGAAAAAGGAATGCAAATTCAACTTAAAAGACAAATTTGGGACTCATTAGCAGGTGAATGTGTTCAAGAGAGTTATTTTCCACCAAGTGGCAATAAAGCTGCGGTCTCTCTAAGGGCTTTTCACACTAATACCTAATTCAATCTAGCTACATAAAGTACTACAATAAAGTTATTTCCAGCTCACTAATTCCTTTCATATACATGAATGTGTGTGTTTTAATGTGCACAGGTGCAGCTGTGTGTGTGTGTATTCATATTCATGTACATGTCTGTAAGTGCATCTTCTTCCATTGCCTGTCTCTGCTCTCTCCAGTCCTGGTCTACTTCATTGCTCATTTGTTTTAGTATAGGACCTCTGGCATTTCAGACTATGCAAATAAACTGTGTAAATGACTAATACAGAAGAAGACACAGAGCGGGACTGGTCACAGGAGGCCTGGGAATCTAGTAATGAAAGACTTCAGGCAGCAGATAATAAGGAAGTCTTGAATATTTCAAAAGAGTGCAACATCAAGCAAATCAGGCCATAGCACAGTGGTTCCGGAGTTAAATCAGCAAAGACAACACCGATATACATAGGAAAAACACTCTACTCTTTACGTTAAAGCCAAAGCCAGCATGTCCCCGAGCAGTATGTACCAATATGGTTTTAGTCTGTAATCCGTCTCTAACTTTGACTCGAATCTGTTATGCACGCGTTTCAAAGACCTGGATCAATTGCTGGTAAATCATAAGCGTAAACACACATGCCTGAAGTTCACACTTTTATTCCCTGTGACACAAAATTCATCTTCATCTTCATGTTCAAGTGCTGTAGCATTTTATTGCAGTATTAGAGATATTAGCATTACAATTGGAGCTCAAGGTCTTAGTGCTCTAAATTTTCTACTCCAGTCTAAAAAGCTGTTACTTTGAAGTTGTATTTAGGACTCATTATGCAGTTATTGGTGCTGCTCTGCAGAAATGACCGAACCCAACTCTGACAAAG
The DNA here is from genome assembly GCA_015163995.2 of Mormyrus lacerda. Lineage (NCBI taxonomy): Eukaryota > Metazoa > Chordata > Actinopteri > Osteoglossiformes > Mormyridae > Mormyrus > Mormyrus lacerda. Next base: position 13,791,444 of record JAABNX020000008.1, read on the forward strand.
TCAGGCTGTTGGATAGTTATCGGGCGGAAGGCAGTGTAATCGCCAACTGTTAACCAGAGTAAACAGAGCATGATTCAAAGGGCAAACTGTCAGATGCAATGCAAACTGGGAGACAAACAGCTACTCCAGAACAGGAGCTGCCCACGAAGCTTGTTCGATGCGCACCATGACCACGCCCTAAATCAGCGGATATTTTGTGTGAACAGGGCAAACTTTTCAATGAACGACCAATTACTGTCAACATGATTAGTGAACAGGTAAATACGGTTGCCATGTGATTAGCGCACAATTCGTTCCATTTGTCATGTGTTTAGTGAACCGCTAATTACCTATCCACTAACTGCATGCCTACAGTGAGTTATTTTTCACTGTAGCCACACAATTAATGAATAGGTCATAACCATGTGATTAGTGAATACAATGCCAGTCAAACGTTTGGACACACCTACCCATAGAAAAGTTTATTTGTATTGGTCTTTACATTTTAGAATAATTATAAAGACACCAAAGCTATCAAAATAACACAAATGGAATCATTCACTGGCCAAAAAAAATATTTAAAAAAAAAATCATTTATTGGACGTGGGATGGGGCAGCTCTGTGGGTTGGGACTCAGAAGGTTGCTGGTTCAAATCCCTGGGTTGACAGAGTGATCCCACCATTGGGCCATTAATCCCAACTGCTCCAGGGACTGGCTGACCCTACTGTCTCCTCTATGTCAGTTTCATTAGGTGGCCTCCTGGGATGCTTTTCCAGCTGTTCTGAAGGAGACCACTTTTCCTTCACTCTCTGGTCAAACTCTTCCAAAAACCATTTCTACTGAGATTAGGTTAGGTGGCCAGGTCATGTGACTATCACTTTCCTGAGAGTAGCATGGCATGTCCAAACTGACACGTGTCCAGACAGGTACTGTAGGCATCACTGGACTGACCATGCTTTTACTGGATAGTAAATAGGTAGGTATTATTTGTGGGAATGTTATTACTGTTCATTAATATGACCATGGGGCCAATTATCATGGAGCCAATTATATCAGTGCAGCTATTGAGATATGGCTAGTGAGCTGATATGTTGTCTTGGGAATGGTGAAAAGGTTGTTAATGTAACCACACTTAAAGTGAAAAAGAAATTTCCATGAGTGGCATATACTGTCGGATAAAGAAACTTGTACATCACCCACCTGCTCAACCCATTATTAAAAAAGGTCAAATACCAATTGCTAAAGTACAGCAGCACAACCCGTTGATCCAAAGGTTTTAATCACCATGCCACCTGCTGACCGCCTGCGGTCCTTCTCCTTTCTGACAGCGAACCCGAGTTAACTGTTCATTTATAGGCAGATTCTGCCACAGGGAGCGTGACTATTGCAATCAAATGCATGACGCCGTGGCAACCGTTGCTGTCAGTCCAACCGCCTCCCACATCTCTTATTTCCCCTAGTTTATCCTCCTTCATCTTTACAACATCAACCTTCCTCTCTCGCTTGCTCTCTGTCTTTGTATCTTTACTTCCCACCCTCCCCCCCCCCTACTGAAAGAAAGGATTTATGTCTGTGTTAGCAAGCAATCTTTTTTTATAGCCAGGGGAGATATCACTTAGAGGACAGTATGGTGACTCTCTGTGTGTATGCTTATGTTTGTGTATTTAAGTAGCTATGAGCTTCCTAAACTCAAAAAAAGGTTTCGTGGTATACATTATAATAAAGATGTTCCATATATGGCTGCTTCTTCTCACAGATGCAGTTCCAATAATCCATTTCACTCACACAAATAACCTTAAAACACTCCAAAAAAATGTTTCAAACCCTGTTTGGTTCAAGAAAACTACCTTATGCGCTATTTATACAGCCAATTTCAGTCAAGTAACATACTGAGAATTCCCTGTTGCAAAACATCTAAAAGCATCTTCAGGACAAATTTTACCCATCTAATAGCCCAAAACACCATTTTGAGCCTATCGGGTCCATAATACCCACCTCGTAGCGCTTTCTACAGATTCCATTTGAACCATGAAGCCAGCAAACCCTCTCTGCTTATGTGGTCCACAGAAAACAACACTGTCATTGTAATAGTGACTGACAGTAGCTCCATGGAATAAGGGTCAGCTACTACTTGCTGTAATTGCATATTTTTCACAACTTGAGGCCAATGCCTGGGTGAGTGCTGGATCAGGTTCAAACCACGGGCACAAAACCGGACTACGAAACCCCAGATGGACTCCAAGCACCCTGAACGAAAAAGCCACTGCCTCCCTTAAGTGTGCTTTGTTTTCACGGTTGACTTCTCTGACTTTCAATAGCCATCGATCAAGGGTGTTACCGTGGAGATTAGGCTTCTCTTTTCGTGACGTGGTCCAGGCCTCTTGTGCCCTGCAGCTCACAGCCAAGTCAAACACTCTTTATCTTGGAGCAGCGGCTGACTCCCTTTTACAGGATCCGTAACGCTGTCTGTCAAATCTGAAACAACTGACCATTATGGTGACTTTTATTTAGCTGGGTAATGCAATAACATAAATAATAATTGTGAAAAAAACTGTTAAATCCCTGGTGCATGCTCCTGCAGTTTTTTTTTTTATCCACGCTACCCTACCCTAAAAAGTCTTTCCTCTCTTCTTCTGCTTCTTCTCTATTTGGTTTTCTCTGGAATCATAAAATACATCTTTATGTCAAGCTACAAATTGCTGGTGAGACCATCAGTGACCATCAGCCTATTTTTTTTTCACTGGACACTTGAGAGAAGCACTCAGTAGTAACTCAAACAGCTCCATGGTCACAGCGCTGATGTGGGCCTTCGATGCACCTGCTGTAACTTGCCAGTATCTACACTAATCCATTTATTGTGCCGCTCATATATAGAGGCCTATCTTTCTGTTTGATGATTTCATCCTTTAAATTCTCAGTGTGATCACATCAATCTCGGCAGTGCTACCGCCTGTCAGTATTTCAGTTCTCAGCCTATCGCAGGCCCTGCACTGGAACACGCTGGTGAGCCGGGATCCTGTTTGCAGCATCCGCTTGCCTGTGGCACAGACCCACACAGCTTCCATCACGAATCCCTCCTGCCCTAGTTGCGGAATTTCGATGTCCCTGTTTCCCTTCTAAAATTGCTCCACTTACATCCTGTGAAATGTAAATCCTGCTCGTGCAGAGCTCAATCTGAGCAAAGGTAACGCAGCGGCCATCGCCACCGACGTCGACCTGTTTGAGGCACACGGCGCTCGGGAGTGAAAATAACTACAATGAGATCATGATCTGATGGGATGCGGCGCGGGAGATCAACGTTACAATGCATGTAAGCGTCGCTGAATTAAAAAACGTAATTGAAAGCTGAAACACGGACTTCAGTGCCTCGGACCCCTCATCTGTGAAAGCTAAGCTACTCGACTGCTGTTTCGTGACCTAGTTTCAATGCCAATAAAGACGACTTCTGAAGGGAGAACTTCAATATGGCTCCCCCGCAGGGCCTGCTGTGTGTAAATGCCAAGTCCGTGCTAACGAGATTAATAACGGAGAGACGGTAATTGAGTGCATTATTAGGCGTTTCAAACCGCTGAGCTGCCACCTACAGCTCCGGTGGTCACATTAGCTAGCAGCAGTGCTCTTTGCGTGCTTCTGGCGTCTGTTCCGGCAACATGTGTGCCACTGTAGGGAATGCTGTTTGGGTTTTGTGTGAAGGAAAGCAATAAATGTGAAAATAGTTTGGTAAACACATTTAGGTCATGGGTGACAAAACAGTAGATAAATTGTTTAATAAACATGGGAACCCACACGGGCATCATATAACCATTATCCTCTGGAGTTAATACAGTTAAATATATACATTATTATATTATAATATGTAGATATTTCATGGGTTTGCAGTATAAACATTCATACAAAATTATTTGGTTAAATAGGACTAAACTCAAATTTCACCACTATTACCCTTTAAAAGACTAAAACTTTCAACCGGCTTACATCGGTCTCATCATTCAAGCGGTACGAAGGTTAGATAATAATAACAGCAGTATAAAAGTGGCCCTAAAATTTGGTAAATCTACCCTCAGGTGACAAACACATAACACATTCAACTTCAGCTGAACCAACTTCAAAATGAATAGCTTTAAGTAATAATTATCTGTTAATATGTCAGTCCCGGTCAACATTTTGCACGAATTTTAGCCATTTCCCATCACAATATCTCAAGGTTCTGGTCTGGATTTGGCCGTTCCAAAAGCTTCATTCCTTTCTTTTCAAACCATTCAGTTGCAGATTTGCTAGTGTGCTTGTGATTCTAGCTAAGCATTATCTGTCGGGCAGATGACCTGACATTCACCTCTCAAACACAACTATTGCCTGATTTATTAGTATCGGTACTTTGAGAGTATTGCCTATGATTTGCATCACTGTTCAACAGTGGGTGAGCAGCTCAACTTTCTCTCCCGGTCCCTGCAGGTACATTGGGCATGTCAACCATTTTTTTCTCTCACCCTACAACTTTCACAGACAGGAGAGCAATGAAAAGCAAGATCTCTCGTTTTTGGACACAGTTCATTTGATTCAGTTCACCTAAAAGATTCGTTCTGATTCGTTCACTGACTCATTCAGTGGCACTTCCTGTTTGAATAAAATAGATTTGAAACACTTGTGTTCCAATATGTAAATAAAGCCTATTATTTAGACTAAACACTGCTAAAGAGTAAGCTAAAAAATCACTAATAAGTCACATGAGAAAAAAAACATTTCTCATTCAACTATAGTCTACGTTTCTCAACATTGTACCTCAACAGCTCATGATTGTTACCATGGTTTGTTGACTCTCACACACCTGGCGTGACACTCACGCTCTCAGACTCAAGTAAGAAATCATATGGTGAATCTATATTATTTCATTATAAACCTAAAATTAGCTACATCAAATGCATTGGGGTGCAAACCTTACAGACTATTTACAAGGCAATAGAACTGTTATTACGGTAACGTTTTACATTAAGTGCACCTTCATAATGCATTCATAGAACATTCAGTGCACATTTATGATGCATTCATAACGCATTCATAGAACATTCATAAGCAGCATGCAAGTACACCTTGACATCCTAACATCCCTTAACAGCTTTAATATACTTTAATAACAAACATTACATGATAATACAATTATAATGTTTGTTATTATTATATGTTTCTTATTCATGTATACTACAACTGTTAAGGGATGTTATGATGTTAAGGTATATATACATGATGTTTATGAATGTTTTGTGAATACTTAATGAATATATTATGAAGGTGTACTGAACGTTTTATGAATGCAATATAAAAGCATCATGAAGGTGCAGTTAATGTAAAGCGTTACCCTTAATTCTTACTAGTAAAAAGAACTTTCTTACTAGTAGAAATGCAATTGTTCAAGAATATAAAGTCAAGATATCTACAGTGCAATTCTTACTAGTAAGTATTATATTTTTACCAGCAAGAATTCATGTTAAACAGCTGTGTAATTCAGTTTTTACTTCCCATTATGTATTCCCGTTCATTGTATTTTTTGGCCCTCAAAGCCTAAATTCAATTTTCACTAGTAAAAAGTCATATTGTAGGGCTCTATAATTCAATTCTTACTAATAAGAACTTCTATTGTAGATATCTGCTAATACATTTTAACTAGTAAGAATTGCAGATCTCTAAAATAACATTGCAGATATCTGAAATTACACATATCTGAAATGTAATTGTAGAGATCTGTCATCATTTTTTTACTAGTAAAAACTCAGTTTATTTTATATAAATTAATAAAAAACAAATTTCAAGTTCTGTGTTCTGTCATTTATTTATCCATTAATTTTCCTGTTGGTTTAGTTTTCTGCTGTGGTATTGTTTCAGCATCAGTATCAAAATATTTTAGGCAAATATCGTGGTATCGTGAAAACACTAATTTATGGTCAACTCAATGACTATAAGGTGTCAAGGTCTTTTGGCTGAAAAAGTAGTCCACTCCATTACCTCTCCACTACTGTGCTATGACAGTTACCATGCAATGTTTGTGGTGATATTCTATTCGGGATTACACCAAACACAGTGTTTTATGTGCATTACGAAGTATCTCCACTTTTGTATTGTCCATCTGAAGGACATTGCCTCAGAAATATTTGCAAACTTAAGCGTAATGGGCTTTTACCTTGGTACCCTTCCATATCAGCCCCGCTTGTCTGATTCTGATTATAGAGTCATGAAATGTGTGACATTTATCATGTTAACTGAAGCATGTAGATCCATTGATTTAACTCATGTATTCTTTTCAGTTTCTCTAAGCATTTTATGGCCTGACCTTGAGGTGAGTTTTCTGGGGCACCCACTCCTGGAAAGACTGGTAACTGTGTTGAGTGTTCTCCATTTGTAAATAATCCTTCTCGCTGGAGAATTTTTGGTTTAGAATTGTTCAGACAAGGCCTTTCCAAATTCATGAGCTTCAGTGATAGCCGGTCTGAGGTTATTGCTGATGTCTTTCTTCCTTGGCATGGTGTTGAGATAAACCTGAATGGCCACCAAAATGCCAAACGTACTGCTTTTATAGCGGTGATCACAGTTGCTGTTCACCAGCTTCTCAAGCGCATTTGATTGGCAATCCATGGCTGTTATTATCTGTTTAATTCCTATGGACACAGTAATCATTTATGGGTATAATCTTCTGGGTGGGGTCTTGAATATTTAAAGACCTCACCTTTGAATTGGATGGCAGAGATGAACAGGGTTGCCGTGGTTTAATGTGTATCGTTAGGTATAACTTATATTGTAAAGATTTTTTTCCTGACGCTTGAAAAATTCTTGTGCCCTTTTCCCGCAGTGTGATGGGGATGAACAAATACAGTGCCACTGCAGTGAAGGGCTACTGCAGTTTTGCTATCCAGTTTGTTTATTTTTTGTTTATACAAAAAGGCAAAGTTAGTGAGACGGCAGGGAGTACTTAGCTCTTTTCCCACATGACTTCCACATGCTGGTGTCCTTTTTGTTGAATAAATAATGACATAGTGAAATCCGCTATGTGTTGACCGTCATCTGAGGCTAGATTTCAGTAATTTAAAAAACTGGTTAGGTCCAGACGATGTTTTTTTTTATGTTATGCAAAAACCACAGAATTGAAAAGGGTGAACTCCCTTCTTCCTATCACTGGAAATAATGTCTTACTGGCCACAGTTTGCTGCAATAACCTATGCAGCAACGTCAGGTTGTGAACTCAAAACTCGAGGTATAAATTAAATTTTTACTTATTGTTAGAACAGACCAAGTGAAAGGCCAAACTGAATATTTACAAGCAAAATATTCCACAGCCTGATATTCTATCTGCATACTTTAGACATGTTTTGCATTCAATAGCCGGGGAACAGAGCTTTGCACCACTGATGAATTGGCCATTGGATAGATTGTGTCTGATGGGTCTAGTCCATTATGAGATTCAGGGGTCTTCCATGCAGATTTGGCTGCCAACAAAGCCGACAGCACACTTGATGGCTTTTGGCTTAGCCTCTCATCAGCTACATCCTTTAGTCCCCCCCCCCAAAAGAAAAGCCCAAACCTGCCAAAGTGAAAAATAAATTATTTGTTGCTATCTGCAGTTTTCTGTGGTGTAACTGCTGCTAGGGTGAGATTTACTGCATGTATACACAATTCCGTCTTTCTGCCGCTCTGCTCTAAGGGACAGATTATTGAAACAGAGGTGAAAAATCTTCTAAATATCCTTACAAATAGACAGATGGGATTTTTAGAGAGGAAATAGACACCAACAATGTCAGAAGCACATGAAGAGTCAGTAACACACCCATCCGGCAGCACAGGTAGCAGGTAAGCAGACAGGCGCAGATGTTAACATCCAAAACGGCGAGCGAGATGCAGTCAGTGAGACAGGCATGCCTGCTGTTCGCACAGCTACATAGATAATATCAATGACAGACCCTATCCGAAGCATGAAAAAAGATTTAACAGGATGCAGCAAAATCAGCATGCAGCAAAGGACACACGCTGTCACACAAACCGCACGTTAATAGAGGAGTACACCTTTAATACGGCGTAACGCTTTGCCCGTGTAATTCGATTTTGAGCGCATTACCTTAATAATATTATGTTAATGCTGATGCATATTGTTGTGGAGGATGTTTTTTTCTTTTCTGGGGGTTGGGGGGAGAAGGGGGGAGGAACACCCGCAGTGAAATTAATACCCAGATTGTCTCACTTTTTACCACTTTCCTAACACATAAACCTACAGTCTCAATATCCCGCAAAGCAATGAATAATGGATGAATTTTGGGACTCCAGGATGCCTTTGCCTAGTGAGGTGCTTCTCCTGCGCTCTGCAGCTTATATCATGCCATGAGTTATATCACCTGCCAGCTGTGACTGGCAATACAGCAGCAACAGGAAATAACTACAGTAGTGAACCTGCCAGTCTCAATCCAGCACTAGCTAAACACCATGGAGCCCTGAGTGCAGAATAAATAATCACAAATTCAGTTAAGCTAAGAGGTCAGAGATTACTCTGACATGCAGAAGCCTAAGCTGGGATAAAGTGGCAAACTGCACTCGCAAATATAATATTACAGTTAAAACGGATTATTAATTAGTCATAGATGGTTTTTGTACACAGGCATTAACCATCTCTACCATCAAAAACAAATTTGGGCAAGAGGTAGTAGTTAACATGTTAAAAAGGTCAGAGAGAGTAAAGTAAGCTTATATTCGTGCTGCATTATGGTTACTAGTTTATGCTTAACCTATGGAGAAGTCAGATCTCAACCGAGAAATTCTAGCTGAGGAGGTAATTTCCATCACGGCCAGACACACAGAACCAGAAGGTTCTCTGGCAGCCTCCAGCCCTGCTTTGGGCCCCGTCACATTTCATATGCCACCAATTTTAAATGTACAAGTAATGTCTGGCTCGAGATTCCTGGCGTGCGGGAATCAGGAAGTTGGACTCTTCTGTCGTCAGCGAGTTCTGATCCGTTCCAGTGCACTCAGCATACAGTCTGTCACAGTCTCTCATGCATATCGTCAAGTTCTGGAAGCAGCACAGATCCACACATACATACAAACACACTGGAAACTCTTGTACAAACACACACATACTTATATATATCCACACCTACACAGACACACACACACTCAAACTCATCCTCAGAATCTGACCCAGGTGTGCCTATTCATCTGTGACCTGACACATTTTTGTGCAATCACCCATGCACACACACACACACACACACACATCCCTGATTAGCCATTATGTGGGTGCTGCAGAAGGTTTGGAGCATTAAGGTGG
>JAABNX020000008.1:13809298-13824157 GCA_015163995.2 Mormyrus lacerda
GGCCCCCTTGCAGGCTGGCACACGTGGGGCCCCTAGGCTTAAGCCATATCTAGCCTGTGCGTTAATCCGCCCCTGGTAACAATGATACAAAGACATTCTGCGAAGACGTGCTGCCTGTTAAAATCCAGCATGTTCCTTTGCAGGGTACACCATAGTGAATTCAACACTCCAGCAGACCCTGCCATGACCTCCCGCAGCCAACCCGCCTGCTAATTTGAAAATCCATCAGGCTTTCAAGGCATTCTGTTACAGGGCAAATCCATTAAAACGTCCAGCGTAACAGAAACACCTTCTGTCAATATCTGCATATTTTCTCAGCCCTGACAAGCATTTATCAGAGTGCAAGAAGTTGTCCGCAAAAACATTTTTATCTGGACAGCTTACCTGGGTTGTTGCTTTTTTTTTTAAACGGAATATCTGTCCCACAGCATTCTCAAAGCAAAAAAAAAAGAAAAAAAAATCTATAAAAAACTAAAAATCTAAAAGGCAAGTGAAAATGGTTTTGTCCTGTATACTAACCATCCCGTGCAGCGTGCTGTGCTGCCAGCGAGACTGTGGTCCACTTACGAGAATGTAAGGGAGCTTTTAACTGGCAGAACAGAAGAGTATTTCTTTCTAAATGCAACCACAACATTGCTATTTAAAACAGCTTGTCTGGAATGTAAGCAAGCGATTTTCGACAGAAGTGTGTTTAAATTAACGCTTGACGGTTTAATGTTAATTCTTATTGCATGCCCTTTTTCGGCAGAAGCCCAGAAGAGAACCTTGAAAAAACACCAGCACTGACAGGAGGCCTGCTGAATTCTAATGGGAGTTCAAGGTCATTGGTGGCAAATGGTGCTTTTTGGATTTTAATAGTCCATTGTGCTTTAAAGGCTCTATGAAATGGAGAGGAAATAATTTTTTACTGTTTAGTATTAACAATTTAATCTTATTCTTTTCACATTTTGTCTCCCTGGTCAAACTTACAAAACTGTGCAAGAACTGCATTGGCAGTGTCATATGAATTAGCTTTTCTCTAAATTTTATTGTTGAACTGAACAGAGTATCTGACTAAATTCATTGTCTTGCCTGTTTATTTCAGCTACTTCAATTCAATTTGGCCCCTCCAAGGTTTATGACCTTAGCATTATGGTAGTTTTCCTGCCTCAATTATTATGTCATGCAGAGTTTCAGCTGCTGTTAGATCCTCCTCTGGCGAACACATCTGTGGCTATAGGCCACATAAACTGTGACCCAACAAATTTTTGTACCCAACTGTTGGGTTGAAACAAAATCTTGGTCTGGATTTTTCCCACCTCTGGGAAAAAGTTGTGTCCACATCCTTACCACAAAACTGAATACATTTAGATTGGATCTTGACCTCCAGCAAGTGCACGTCTTGTCTTCACACTTTTGTGATTTTCACAGACAGGATTCTAGGCCACACCTGCATCTGCGAGCATGTCTGGCTTGGGAAGCTAGATGTAACATCGCCGATATTTGCAGGCGACATTGTGCATATGGCCTTGTTTGACTGGGACCTCCTGCATGCTCTTTGATCCAAGTGTAAAGCAGCAGGGATGAGAAACAGCACATCCAAATCCAAGGTCACTGTACTGTCTTGGAAGAGACTGAATTGCTCCTTTCGTGGGTGGGGGGAGGCAGTCTGCCCTAAGTGAAGGAGTTTAAGGACCTTGGGATCTTGTTCCTGAGTGATAGTTAGAGGGAACAGGAGACTGACAGGTGGATCGGTATGGTAACTGTAGAGGTCTGTGGCAGTAAAGCAGCAATTAAGTTGTAAAATGAGACTCGGGATTTACCGGTCAATCTATGTCCTTACCCTCATCTAAGGTCATGGGCTGTGGGTAATGACCAAAAAAAAAAGTTGTGAGTACAAACAGCTGGAATAAAGTTTCTCTGATGGATTACTGGATACAATTCGCATGACGGGGTGAGAAGGTCGGAGATCTGGAGGGACCTTGAAATAGAGCTACGACTCCTACGGGTAGAGAGAAGTCAGCTGATGTGGTTCTGGAGTCTTAAAACGGCGCCTCCTGGATGGATCCCAAGGGAACTATTCCAGGAGTCTCACTGGGTGAAGGCCGCGGGAAGACCCAGGAAAACGGGACACACAGTGTATATCTCCTTGGCGGCTTGAGGCATGGAAATACGTCCGGTCTAATGTTCTGACCATGCTGCCACTGCAACCCTCACAAAGAAAAGCATCAGAAAATTATAATTATGATGATATGGCAGATTATAACAATTTGATATGGCAATTAAATTCATTTTTCTTCTTTACCAGAATAATAAAGTTCCCTTTGCATATTTCTTCTCAGTCCCCCCCCCCCCGTATCATTTCTTCAGTCTTTCCTTTTTCTATGGATTCTTGTGGATCAGGGTAGTGTCTGGTTTAGAGCTCTCAGGTTATAGGTATGAACTGCAGGTGTAAACAGCTGGACATTTCAGGGTGTGTAAATAGATACTTCAGTTTTTCACCCTGGCTAAATACGCACAGTAAATGCAACTGAAGCACTCATTTAAGTCATTTATTTTCTGAAAAACCCCTTCATTTCGCAATACATGTACAAAACACTAAGTTGGCCTCGCAATTCCTGTTGTTATGGTAAGTGCCAAAACCACACCTATATTCAGCTGTAAACCACGAGAGGTTACAACAACAACAATTAGAGGAAAAGAAACTTACCCCCATCCCTCTTCAGGACAAAAATAAACATCACAAAGCAGGACACATACAGAAGCAAAGTTTGTGTGACTGAAAAGATCCACCAAAACTGATCAATTCTGGATTCCAGCTTCAAGACTCAGGTGGAAACTGATCTTAAATACAAGTGTGTGTCCAGCTATGTAACAAAAAAATCTGAACCTACATATACTGTTATGGTTCTGAGTACAAATGGATCAACTTGCACAACACATTTAACAGCTTGGAAAAAATAAAAAATAAAATAAAATATTGACACTTTCCCTCGTGAGAAATCATCTAAGGGTATGAGAAAAATATAAATTAGTATTCAATTCTTAATTTTTTGGAACCTGCAACAATTTAATCATCATTACTTGGCTGTTAATTATGTATCTCGACTGATTTTCACATTAAATGTTTCATTATCCATAAATAAAGTTTCATAAACTTCACAAACAGAATACTCAGCAGGCTTTGTAAACATGAAGATTTTGTCAGAAACAAAGATGAGCGCAGCAATGTGGTCTCCATACACTGACTTTTTGCTGTAGTGCAGCACACTGCCCCTTAGTGGTCGCCAGTCACTTTCACAGGGCTCTACAATATGTGATGTGTTGTTCCAAATGAGGGCGTGTCAAAGGCCAGTAAAAGTCATGTATGAGTCTTTCAAGAGGAAGAAAAGAAAAAAACCGTTCCCCGAAAATTTTCTACACTACTGGAAGGAATGTTGAAATGTTCCTGCGACTTCCTCCATCTCCCCCAGTCTCTCCGCGTTTCATATTCAGGTAGACAAAGACACCTTTCTCTCGCGCCACTCCACTCAACGTAAGTGATATTCTAACCCTAAAAAAACACTTCCCTAGTTGCCTAAAGATGTGGACAAAAAAATGCTTAAATTCCTGTGAAATGGGTCAAGTGTATATACGTTGTTCAATGTGGCAACAGTCTAAATAAACGAACTTTAACAATAAATTAAAGACAACAAAGTACATAGTAACACCAATATGCGGATAAATTCATATTCGAATCTGCCGCTATCATTAAGACCAGAAAACTATATACACTCTGATTTTATTTAAAAATGATTTTATTTTATATAAAATAATGTATGAATTCCACTTAAAATCAGCTCAGCCTCAATGAATTGACATGCTACTAATACCTAACCATCATATTACAATAGTTACATAATGTATTTTAAATTGTCGCTGGTCCCTCGTTTTCAGTTCTTTTTCCTCCCTTCTACTGTTTTACACCAGAATTGTAACCTGCTTCAAGAATAATGACCCGGACTTTACTGGGTGGTAGTGATGGAAGACGGTTGCCCCTCTTTTGCATCAACATTGTAGCGCACTTTTAAATCAGTTCGTGACTATTATTAGTGATGTACAATAACTTTACACTATGACAGACTTGCTAGTAGAAGCAAGGCGAAATTGGAGCAGTATGCATGACACTGTAATTATTTTTGGCGTGCTACATTTCTGTGGGTTTGCTTTGTTTTTAATTTAACAAAAAATACATATATAAATCCTTACCTATGTGTCTCCCACTGTCTGTTTAAGTCCTCCTTTTACCGCTTGTTCCTAGTCAAAGTTATCCACAAAGAGTCAGGGGTATCCAAGAAATATGTCTTAGTTTCTAAACCATTCAGTTAAGTAAACAACAGACGGAAGACTTTCCCTCCCTGTTTGCCATCGTGTAACCACCCTCCTCTGAGAAATGCAAGGATTTGAGAAAAATACAACATGCGGCGCAACATTTTAATTTGAACCAAATCGCGCAGTAATACTGACATCTAGTGGGGATAGTAAAGTTATGCTCTACGTGGTTAGTTTGTCATTGACTTCCTGAAGGTAATATTTTTGCACAGTAAACAGGAGGAAGCGAACATCCCATTAACGGTGGTATCATTAACTAAGTACAGTCGGTTAATCAGTTCTAGACTCTACCGCAATAAGTGAATTTCCGCGAAGTAGGATTCTTCATTTATAAATCTAATGTTTTCGTAATTGGAGCATAGAAACCCCGTTTACGACCTTCTAAATACGGTTTTTAACATTATTAGAGCCTTCTAGACATAATAACACCCTTTAGTCACCAGTACACTCGTATTACTCAATATATTAGATAAAATAAGATATATTGGACGTTACAAATGTTATATTATTATTATTGTACATTTAATTACGCACACACACAGTTCTTACACACAACCACTAACCTATGAAGATGTGTCATTGTGGGGATTACATAAAAGTTCTCAGAAATCGCAAACACAAGAGCAAAGATGCTTCCGATGCATAGCGATGTATCATTTTTACTGTCTCGATCAGCTTTTTAATGAATATTCAAAAAACCGAGATAAAAATAGTGAAGCCGCGAAAGTCAAAGCGCGAAGTGGCGAGGGACGACTGTAGTTCAAGTTGCAGAAAAAGTTTCGCTACAGGTCCCTTGAGCCCGTTTTTTTAGCTGAATAACCCTAGTAAGATATCAAAAGTCATAAAAGAGTATAAAAAAGGAAATCCACCGCCTAAAGAAAGCCGACAACTGAATTTAATCTGTATAATACTACTCTTTGCAGTACGCATGTAATTTTGGTTTCTCCTCAAATAAAATTTTACCAAATATCAGAAGCATATAGGAAAGCGGTAAAAAAATCACCTCTATTAAATGATATCGGCCCATTCTCAGTTATCTAAAATGGGAAGTACTATACGTCGGTAAAACCCTGTTTCATGCTTACAGTGCAATTCACGGACTTGGTAAATAATACATACTGGAAATTTTACAGCGTAAGGTCTGGGTGGAGCCGGAGAAGCTAAGGTCCGTCGTCCAAATATTATCATTTTGCAATTAGCCAAGATCTATTTAGTATTTTCGAGGCAAAAACGAAATAAAGATAATTTGAACAGAAATTGGGATTAGCAACGGAGAATTAGAGCAGTATTTACTTTTTAGTTGCTTCAATGAGTGAATAGTCTGCTGCCGATTGGCCAGAATCAGTAGGTGTGGGCGATCTGAAGGTGAGAGCTTGTTTCCCCGTTGGCTGCACAGACATTCTCTTTATGCGACTCCGCCCACGCGGAAGCGCGCCGCCGCCGCTATGGGCCGCGCTCTCGACTTTCTCGCGGATTCGAAGCTGCGCTCGGTTTCACGCGCTCCGGTATAAAAAGGGCTCGAGCTCGCCGCCAGTCATGTCAGTCCCAGTCGCTCCGGAGAAACGGCAGAAGATGGAGTCTGCGCTTGACCAGCTGAAGAAGTACACTGTGGTCGTAGCGGACACGGGCGATTTTAATGGTAAACGACCAATATCTCGTGGTCGGGCCTTTTCGGTCGAATTGATGCCGCTTCCTCTAATGCTATGTTTAGCATTTATCATACTTAGAGCATATTCTAACAGTTATCTGTTCTTTTACGTGCTTATGAATGAGGCAGTTCGCTTCTCGGACTCGGGCCTTTCTCCTTTGCCAGCTCTAGGTGTTTGGACTTCTCGGCCTTGCTATCATTTTGATCGGCCTGGTCGTGCCGTCGGCACCTTATCGTGAGGCATGTGTACTCTGTGTAGCTGTGGCCGTAGGCGTGGTCTTCGTGTGAATCTCTCGATGGTATCGATTTCTGTTAAAATGTACTGTCCGATTTTCCTTGGTGTTTACGGGACATGCATGTGTTCCTGTAACTTGCCATTCTTTTTTTTGGATGATTTGATGCTCCCCACCTCAAGAACCTCATGTTTAACATCACAACGGACATGACATGTCTGGTCTACACGTGTTAATGTATAGTGAGCCTTATGTATACGGCTACTGATCTTGAAGGGGGGGGGGGACGTGTTTTGGACTCATGTTTCTCAGTATGCATATTTCTTATGCTGGATGACCGCCTTTCGAATTCCGTGAAGATCTGTTTCAGTCACTTTTCTAGAACTTCTGACGACACTTTAGAGCTTTTGTACATGTATACGTTGCAATGGTTTCTGATTGACTTTATAGATGCTTTTTCGAAGGCCGCACGCAAGAAATTAATCGGACTCTGCGCACATGATAACATGTTGAAACTTTTATTCCTTCCGAAGTCTGGCGATGTTTTCATGTAACTTCGTATGGATTTTCGTTCGGTAGAGTATTTCCTTCTGTTGGACGAATCACTCCTGCTGTCAGATGGGGAGCACGTGACTACTAACACATTGGCTGTTATACCCGTCATGTAGTTTTAATATTTGACGGGGCTTTAAAGGGGCAGTGTGCGGTAATATTAAATGGTGTCTGATTGATGTTGATGAGCCTGTTTTTTTTTTTTCTTCTTCTTCCGCGTTTGCTATCGGCTGCTAATACTGAGGTTTAGCAATTTTTATCTAGCCTTGTTGTGAAGTCCCCTCCGTTACACAACTGCGGTGCTTTGTGATTGTTAAAAGAACTACTTTTAAAAAATGAAGTTCCTGCTTTCTGCTTTGTCACCCCCCCCCCCATTGTCAACCAAGATCAAATTCTTAATACTCAACAACGTTATCATGAGCACAACTGAGAATTTATGACCCTCTAAAGGTCTCAAGTTACTGCCAGTATAGTGCTCAAGATTTTGCCGAAATTACAGCAGTTTTTCTTCATTCTTATTAGTGTGTCAGTGAAGATCGTTAAATGTGGTAGCAAGGCGATACTCAGACAGGTACTGTGTACTGGCAGACCCTTGTGTGGGTGGAGTTGTCTGGTGTCATCAGCTGACATTCTCTCCTGCTTGCTGCCCCCTCAGTGCTTACTGGTCCAGCAGTGTGGTCTGACTTCCCCTGCTGAGCTCTCCAGAGCTATTACAAACTAGACTGAGTTCCCAGCTTCCATGGGATTTTGACCATCCATTAACCATAATCTAGTAATGAGAATATCTGTCGGATTTGAAAGTGCAGTAAGGCTAGCCAAGTTGTATTTAATTCTACTTAATTTTTATTTTGGAGTACTGCAGTTGTTGCAGAAAATCTCGTGTCATTGGGTGAGGTAGGAACGACAATATCAGGCTTGCGTGTACGTTATAATTTTGCTGAGTCACTGCCCATTTTCTTTAAATGATTGGCTTGTTTACACTGAGGGAGGAATCAGATTTATGCAAATTATAAGTGAATTTTCAATGAGTCACCAAAGTGAAATTGCAAATGGGGTGTTTTTCCATTAATGTGTGTCATGTGAATAGTCTAATACTTACCATTTATTGTGCTGCAAGATTAAGAAAGAATAAGATCCAGGTCTCGTACTTCAACACGGAGTGGACTTTGTATGAGTTTGTGGGTCTAGAAGAACTAAATATGAAGTCCTGTGTGCCCTGCTAGTTCTGTTTCCGTTGCAGTTTTGCAAATTAGGCTTTACTACTTTGTCAACTTGACGCAAAAACCACCATGAGCAAACCTAAACTTTTTTTTTTTTTTTTTTTTTTTTGCGAATTTTGAGGGCTTTCAGAAATTCAAGCTTCCATTAACAATTTCGGTTTGCATCTTCAAAGTGCACAAAATGTAGCCCATGTGCTGGGCATGTTTCTAGGGTACCAGTTAGGGTTGAGTACAGATCTTTTATACTTATCAGGGTACTGCCAGAATCACGTCTGTACAACTGAAATCCGGTTCACATTAAATCAGTCTGTGCTAAACTTTGGTAATTGAGAGTGCATCTGGGTGAGAGGGTACAGTATAGTAGTGTGGTGGTTGCAAATGAGCCAGTTCAGAGCTGGATTCTTTACAGGAGTCAGTGGTGCTGGCTTCTGTCTGAGTGCCAATTTCCCTGTTTATGCAAGAAACAAAAGCAGGATCTTTTCACCACACTGCTCAGCCCTGGGCCCTCCATGCACTGAAACTGCTGTTCTGCACGTATAATATACATTTTTGTGGCACACCATGTTCCCTTTGTGTGACTTTGTTCGGAATTATTTGTGCGTTGGGTAGGTTTTATTTATTTTTATATGGACACCACAGTAGCATTAGAATTGTGACATTTATGCACAAGGACCAGATGAGGTGTTTAGTGTTTGTGGTAAAATGCCAATTTACAACGTTCAATATAGTGGTGGCCTGATGGATAGGGAAGCGCACTTGTAATCGAAAGATTGTAGGTTCGAATCCCCCACCAGCCAGTCACCACTGAGGTACCCTGAACAAGGTACCGTCCCCAAGCACTGCTCCCCGGGCGCTGAATTAGCTGCCCCATGCTATGTCACGAAAGTCACATATGGGTTAAATGCAGAGGACACATTTCGTTGTTGCGCACTGTGTGTTGACAATGACCACTAATCAAATTTCTAAAATAAACATTTGATGCACGTGTGTGAATGTTTTTTATATTGATATTTTATAACCAATTGTAAAATCCTATACAATTACACACTTATACAATTGTCCTGGAAGTTGTATGGCTTAGTATAATTACATTGAATTATGAATGAGATACATGCACAACCGATCATAGTTGAAAACCTTTGCTAAATTTGGATGAATTACAGAAGCCAGAAGTGCTACTAAATGAAGAGCCGTCAGGGAGCCGAAAGAACCAGCTCATAATGCTGAGGTGAGCCAGATGATCTGGCTCATGGAAGGAGACAGAATTTTCATAATTAAAGTATGTTAGCGTAAGAGCATAAGACCAAGAAACGTCATCCCTGCATCATGCTGGATGGCTTAAAGGGGGGGGGGGTTATATATATATATAGGAGTTGTGTATATATATATATAGGTTGATTGGTGACTCTAAGTTGGCCCCGTAATTGGTTGGTTGTGCATGTGTGCACCCTGTGGTGTGTTGCCACCTGCCCAGGGTTGGTTTGTGCCTGCACCCCTTGTTCTCAGGATAGGCTCTGGTTCCCCCCGTGGGGTTAAGTAGTTAGTGATGGATGGACAGACTTGTATGATTTCAGTTTTAAAATATATTTTTATTGCAGAGAGTAAAGTACTGGCGGGACCATTGGGTACCGGAACTGGTATCTCTTCACATCTGAACAGTGCCCATCCCTAGTGCCAGTTACATCCCCATATGGTTTCCATCGGGCCTGCTCCTTGTGTTGCGATATCTGTTTGTGGGTTTTGCCAAATTGCTGGAATAATGGTTGAGATGTTACAATTTCATCTTCAGTGTCTACCAATGTTTCCAACAGCCATCGAAGAATACAAGCCACAGGATGCCACAACAAACCCCTCCCTTATCCTGGCTGCGGCGAAGATGCCCACCTACCAGCATTTATTGGACCAGGCCATTAAATATGGAATTGCCAATGGAGGGTAAGGCTTCTGCTTCACTGGGACTGAATGACTGTTTTCTGTCGTCACACTTTGAGTTAATGGATTGTGTACCATGATCACAGGAGTGAGGAGGAACAGGTGACAAATACCATGGACAAGCTGTTTGTGAGCTTTGGCCTGGAGATCCTGAAGAAAATCCCAGGGAGGGTGTCTACAGAGGTTGATGCCAGGTACTCCCACATGACCTCCAACTTTTCCTTTCAAGTCTGTGGATCAGCAAATGTTGATCTGGAGACTCTGCAGTGTACCATATTCAAGCTGAGCGCTAACCTTTTGAATCTCTTTTTACTGTGGAGTCCCAGTTTGGTAGTTAATGGAACTCTTCCTTAAGTCTTCTTACGGATAACTTGCCAATTTTTGTGAAACTGCTCGCTAAATTGGGGGGGGGGGGTCTGCATTGAAAATGTATGTCTGGCCAAGTGCATTCTTGTGTGTGTGGGTTTATTTCATATTGGCCAAATGGACTAGATGAGGCTGCCTGATGACATCATTAATAAATAATAATAATAATAATAATAAACACCTTACGAAGGGACTGTATCAGTAATAGTGTTCATAGAAACATTTCAAAGTTGAATTTGGATATCAAAACGAGTGCATTTGATGCTGGCTTATAATGGTATATTAATATCAAGCATTTATTTCATTTTTGTTTTTATATGGTTACAAATAACCTTAAATTACATGCTTCATACCCATATTTTATCATTTTGTGATGTCCTTATGATTTGAACCTAAATTCATTCAGTAAGGTGCATTCATATAATGGTCCCACACAATTTGCTATAACCTGAACTATACATTGATATGAACTCTCTTAACACTTCTTATCCCCCAGAAAACAATCCCCCTCTGTGCAGTGTGTGATTGATGAGAAAATATAGCCTGAACATGGCTGCACTCTACCAAAATCTAAATTCTGATTGAATTTTCAAGTTTTGATGTTGTCTTGGTCTCCACTTGGTCTTGGGTTGCATGAGTCTTGATCTTGTCTTGATTTCAAAATGGATGGTCTTGAATACATCACTGGTGCAGTGTTTCTGAACCTGGGTCTTGAACCCCTAGATAGTAAGTCCCCCCCATCCCCCTACCAGCTCCCAGGGAAAACACGGACTATTTAGAGGTCCAGGAGGACTGGGTTGGGAGCTGCTTTCTAATTTTCTAGGAGTTGTAACTCCTTATCCTATGTGAATGCTGACCGATCATTGACATTTTGCTGCCCTCTAGGCTGTCATTTGACAAGACTGCAATGGTGTCTCGTGCACTGAGGCTCATCGCTCTGTATGAGGAGGCAGGAGTGAGCAAGGACCGGGTGCTGATCAAGCTGTCTTCCACCTGGGAGGGTATCCAGGCTGGCAGGTGTGCTTTTGGGTTCTTCTAATGTAGCCTCGGTCATTCTCACTGGAAACTCCGTACTCTCTTGACAGCTGTGCACTTGATTTTTTTCCTTCCATGATTCATTCACTTATCCGGGGTGTGGCCCAGCTTTGTGATTTTGTTACCTGGGATAGTCTCCAGGTCCTTATCACAGGCCTGAGCAGGATGTGCTGGGAGGATGGATGATTCATTCAGAGAAATAGAGAATTAACCAAACTGACCATCGGAACTGATTAAAGATCACGGGGGAAATTGTATAAGGAAATGCACTTCTGATTTGATCTGCAGGGAGCTGGAGGAGAAGCATGGAGTCCACTGCAACATGACACTGCTCTTCTCATTCGCCCAGGCTGTGGCATGTGCTGAAGCCCATGTCACCCTCATCTCTCCCTTCGTGGGCCGCATCCTGGACTGGTACAAGGAAAACACGGATAAAAAGACTTATGAAGCCAGTGAAGATCCAGGTAATTGACTATGGCTGTAGAAGTCGTTTCTCCCCGTGAAGAATGATGATCTTGCCAGAACTTGTTGAGCTTTTAAATGAGGATGCAGCCATGGTTAGTTTCTCAATGCAAGCCCAGCTTCCTGTTTAGCTTGTGGCAAGACTTGCAACATGCATCCTTTTCAGTACTAGCTGACAATGGCCTACATAAATGCAAGTTTGTTCAGATTATATGGTCTGACAAACTTTTTCACTTCCAGAACATTTGTGACTGGAGAGCTGCTGTTCATCCTTGCAATTTACATGTATCTTTCCTTAATGAACAGGTGTGCTAAGTGTGACAAAGATCTACAATTACTACAAGAAGTTTGACTACCCAACTGTGGTTATGGGTGCATCCTTCCGCAACACAGGGGAAGTGAAGGCCCTGGCAGGTTGTGACTTGCTGACAATCTCTCCCGGCCTGCTGGCAGAGCTGAGCAAAGACCACAGTTCAGTGGCACCCACCCTCACAGCACAGGGAGGTGAGGACTTGTATACCACTGCATCATGGGTACATGCCATACGTGAAAACGATCTGTTGTGGGGGGAGTGGTTAGATTATACTCTGCCCTAGAACTGCCTTATTGACCTATAGGAATTTAATTACTCTCATTTTCAACACTTTACCTAAGTACCTGACATTTAACTCTGAAAGGTATTTGGGTCTGGTCTGATACCACATGTAAATTTTAAAGCTTCCTTACCCTATTTTTTTTATGTCAATTTTGGCTTTACTTTTTTTCTTTTTGAAGATCAGTATCTTTCGTTTTGCGTAAAGGGAGTTGAACATAAATTCACTTATCACTGCAACCATAAACTATGAAATTCAAATTGTGCGTGACCTTTATTACCATACCGTGAACACAGATAACTGAGCTGTTCACTGACCTTATGTGGACACAGATAACTGAGCTGTTCACTGACCTTATGTCCTAATCATGTACTGGGGATGCTGAAGGGGCTGATTTGTAATGATTGAAGTAATGCTGATTTGGAAAGTTTGATCCCTCGTTTTTGTTCTGAAAATGCTGTCTGTAGTAATACTGCTATGACACGACCGCTTGGCACATCCTTAGTAATGGTACGGTCATTTAAAAATGGCTGCATTACTGTTTATGGTCTACTTGGAGTAGAATAATCCAACCTTGCATAACCAACTATATAAGCAGACTAAACGACAAGTTTTTTTTTTTTTCTTGCTAAAACTTCATAAAGGCAAATTCTGGTCTATATTAATCTACTCTATCCACAAGACACCCAGTTAGTTGGGGTTGATCTGATTTGCTCTTGTTTCCCATCAGCAAAGGCATGTGAGCTGGAGCAGATTCATTTGGACGAGAAAGACTTCCGCTGGCTCCACAATGAGGACCGCATGGCTGTAGAGAAGCTGTCTGATGGCATCCGTAAGTTTGCAGCTGATGCTGTCAAGCTGGAGAGTATGATCAAGGTACGGCCATGAATAGTGCTGCACTGATCCTTCAAATTATGTGCAGAAGACTTCATGTACAAAACTGCTTCAACTATGGAAAAAGCTGGAATTAATACAGGCAAGTCCTTTGCCTAAATCAGGGGTGGCCAGTCTTATCCGCAAAGGGCCGGTGTGTGTGCAGGTCTTTGGGATAACCTTTAGCTCAGCTATTGAAACCCAGATGTGAGGACTCCTCAGCCAATCAGTCCTGTAATTAGTAATATAAGCAGGGAGCTGCAGCGAAAACCCGCACACACAGCGGCCCTTTGCGGATAAGATTGGCCACCCCTGGTCTAAATGGTAATTAATAGGGCTGTAATGATACACCAAACCCATGATTCGGTTTGTATCACGATTTTTTTTCATGGGGGGTGGGAGAAAAAAACGATTTTTAAAACAATATTTTTTTATTAAATAACATTTGAAAAATCTTTATAAACTGAACACCAAAGAACAAGATTAACTATGCAAATTATTAACAATATAAATAGCCATATATAAAATAAATAAATAGCCAAAGCTATAACACTTCTGTTTTCTTTGTTTTTCAACAGTATTTTGTTACAAACAGAACTGAACTCCATTGTGGAGATGATTCGAGCATGTTGAAAATTCTTCTTCAATCAAATTCTCTTACATTTACAAAGTAAATTAAATGGCTACTGTTTCACACTGAGGTAACTGAGGCTTACTGTCTGTGCTGCAAACCACAAATCAAGTAAACATTAAACAAATAAACAACTTATTTCTCTTAAGGAAACCAAACTCGTTTGATTTAAGGGAGTTGAAAATTCTTCTTCAGAAACACCATGTCAACATTGTCTGGTGAGATGCTTGCTCTCTGTGCTGTGACTATGTCACTTGCAGTAGAAAATACTCTCTCACTGGGGACAGATGTGGCTGGGATTCCAAGGTAACTTTTAGCCAACTCGGCTAAATGGGGGAACTGGTTCTGGTTGTCCTTCCACCACACAAGTGGATTTGAGTCCACTGAGAGGCTCTGCACTGCTCTGTAATGCTGCACCTCCTCATCCACCACTTCAGACAAAGACTTGGATGATGATGATGCCTCTTCAATTGGAAAGATGTCTCCAAACAGTTCAGCCATTGGTGCTCTTTTGGCTGGAGGAGGACAGTCACTGCTGCTGGAGGCTATCTCTGATTGCTCCTCTGTCTCATCCCTGGAAGTTTTGGGCCTGTAAGACCAAATCCGCAACATAATTGCAGCATAATGTTAGATACAATGAAGGATATGAAATCCAGGAGGATTTAAGCTAATTTAATAAAGTTAAGCATTATTATTATTATTATTATCTGACTATATTTAAATACTGACTTTAAATAGGCCTAACTGATTTACACAGCACTTTAATTAAAAAATATAAACTTTATTAAATACATTTTATAATTTAATATTTAAATTTAATTTATTTAATTATATTAATATTAAAACAAATACCTGAACAGTCTGTGAACAATCGTCCAGAATTCTCTGTCAGACTCTTGAAGATTGTGTCATGGGTGGTCTCATCAAGGAAAGGTAGAGATTTGAAACGGGGGTCAAGTGCAGT
>JAABNX020000008.1:13852900-13864361 GCA_015163995.2 Mormyrus lacerda
CTGAAAGCATAAGGGAGAGACGACGACGCATCAAACTGCAGGCTTTTTCTCATTGCCGAGCCGTATCGCAAAAATATGCATGTTTATGGAAATGAGACCACGGTAGTTTTCAGCCGACCTGCACACAGGCGATCCCAATGCCCACTGCCCCAATGATCTTCAGGTGCTCCAGTATGAAGTTCTCCAGCTTGGTGATGCAGCCACCCTGTAAAAGCAGACATCGCCTTTTAAGCATGGTGTTCTCTTTATGAAATCAATTCAAGTTCTTCATATCTCTCTACACACATTAACTGCCATACAGCTGTTCAAATGACTTCATCATATCTCATGTTTCCATGTGATTTCTGTTTGATTCTTGACTGTTCCCAAATGGCAAGCTGTGATCATGCAGTCATAGGTGCTTATCGCCCTTGTGCTTGTGGTGGGTTAAAGTAAGTGCGCACAATCCCCTGCCTATGAACTTTCCAGGTCCCAGATTATAAATTTAAAAAAGGAAGTACATATGAAATTTGTGGGAGACTTATGATTGGCAGTATAAACATATTGGTATTTTCAAGAATATAAGTGTGACAATACAAGTTACACCTTTAGCCAGATCTATTATTAATTATAAGTACATGCACAGGTCACTTTGGAAATAATTTATTTCTGTGGCCAAGAAGATGCTTTAAGAAGTATAAAAAAAATTATATATCAGTGATCAGCCATGGGTTGTTTGTCTCACAAATTAGTCAGTTATAAATCAGCCCTTTACTCCTGCAAACATTTTGAAATTTCAGTTTGATACCACAGTCGTAAAATTTTAAATCTGGTTTATGGTGTATGTGCATGCTGGTTTTTGTTTTGTCCTCTCAATCTACGTAGCGGAGGGGTAGAGACACCATCCGACAGGCTCACTGCGTCTCACCTCCACCTTATAAATGTTGGAGGGGTGGTCTCTCTGTCCACAGTGGCTAGTAATGGTCTTGCAGCAGCTATCCGGAACTATCCTGCCGTCAGACTGAGATGACAGGATCCAGGTGCTTTCCTTCCAGTCAGCAGAGCTGTTACTGCCGCAGCACTTAAACTGTGGGAGGAGAGAGCAAGGGGGATGAAGAGAAGGAAAGAGGATAGGAATGCGGAGGGGGGATGAAAGGAAAAAAGGATGGTAAGGAAGAGGACAGAGAGAGAGAGGATCAAAGCATGGATTCAGAAAAAGAAAAAAAAACACACTCAGTACACCGCGGCTATTTTGCTTATGTGTGTTCGCCATAATAAACAATGGAACACACATATAATGTGTTGTATAATATATACAATGGAACACATGTATAATGTTTGATTCACTATAATCTATGAACAGCATCTACTGATCAAATAGTAATAAAACATGCAAAGATTACACTGTTCACATCAATGTCTACCGAGGCTGAAGTAGATGTATGAAGAGTTTGTATGTGCAGGGGGTGTCTTTTAAATTAAAAACAGGCATCTAGCAGAACTATGAGCATCCCAAACCTAAAAAAAATACCATTAGATTAATACGAAAGACCATCAGGAGACATGAACAGTGCCATCCTGAACAATCCTAGCCCTGGTCACTGCCCGCATTTAACTTTGCCAGTTTGTGTGCCCCAGTGCCTCACCTCCTGCTGCAGCTTGTCTACAGCCTTGGTGATCCGTTCCTCTCCAGGCTGCTTGTATTTCTGCACCATAGTTTCCTTTAGGTTTTGCTTCAGTTCCTCATTCAGCTGCGCAGAAGGATTAAAATAGTCAGCTGTATAGTAACAGTTTTATTACAGCCATGTATACAAGTAGAAATTTTCATTTTTAACAAGACAACTTTTTTATTGGTTTTTCATGAAATTGACTATCAGTAATTATATTTGTATTCAGTTGGTCCGATTTGTATTATCATTAGCGACTTGGATAGAAAACTCAGTGCAAATAAAGCATTTTTTTGGAATTGAGAAAGAACAGTAAAGAAACAGAAGCCAGGGCAGGATTACCTGGTAGCAGAAAGGGAAACACTGTATGCATGCAGAAGAGGAAAAGGAAGGTTAAAACACAGGGAGGAAATGTAAAGGACGGGAAATGAAAATTGAACAGAAAACATAAAGTAATTATGTTTACATAATATTTGTGTTTTCCCAAAGGAAACATGTGTGTGGTGCCACCATTGTCAAAACAGGAGCATCAAGTACATCAGCAATCAAATTAGTAAATTCATCTGAATACAGTTCAAGATGTTTTTATATAATTCTGTACTAGTGTGTTCAGAGTTGACTGGTGTATGACAATTTATCCACAAGGGGGCGTGCTTAGCTCAAAAAAACTGGAAGGTTTCAGTAATATTCAGTGACTAAAAACTAATTAAGAAACATCAAAAAAGACTACAGTGACAAGTACACTATAATTGGTGCTTTACAGATCATTTGCTATTAATGGCATACATGAGGCTGCAGATCAGTTAGAATTCTAACATAGAATTCTGTTCACAGAAGATTAGTCATTAAGCATTTAGGAATCCAGGTTTGTGAAAATTGTATTAATCAGCCCAAAATCGGACACACACATCGAGTGGTTTTATTAGAAGGAGCTGGAAAGTCATGTAGGAACTGGAATCAACCATCACCTGTTGGTAGTAGATGTAGGCCAGGACTCCAGCAAGGATCTCAAGCAGGAAAATACACAGCAAGAGGACAAAATACTGTGGGTATAAGAGAAAGAGAAATACCCTTCAATAGCCGCTCACATGTTAAGAAATAAAACAAGTAGCAGCTCTACCTAGTGACCGGAAATAGTGACAAAAACAAAATATGAACAGTAGATTGCATGTAGTAGCGTAACACACACTGGCATAGAAACAAGAAACAGGAGGGAAACCTCATTACGCAGAACCTTTGTACTGACTACTGGCCCAATGCCACTTAGAGGAGATCATCATTAAAAGACTAATGACACCTCCGTGAGCAGTCATTCTGAGGCTGGCGTTGGGTATCGTATGATCTGACTGGTCAGTGAGTAACCTCTATAAAAAGAAGTAGATACATGAGCACATAGACTGGGAATACCAAGGGTGTGTCTCAGTTATTTTCAGGTAAATGACTCCGTTCAGTCTGACACCCTGCTGGACACCGAGTGCCCTTCACTGCCACCAACATGCCCATGTGCCTCTACAATACATACCAGTTATATACCTATCCAGTAATGCAGAGTTGGGGAACCAGAACTATAGAGGGGCGGTGTGGGTGAGGGTCTTTGTGAAGACCTTTCGATCAGCCAATAATAAAGCAGTGGTTCTGAACTCCTGGGGAACCACTGTTATTGGCTGATTGGGAGGTCATCCCAAAAACCTGCATCCACACCGGCCTTCTCTGGATCAAGTTTCTCTGGATTTCACGTTTCTTAGATCTCAGATAAGAATGCGGGGGCCTTAAAAGCATGTTTCAGAAAAACCTCTTCCTGAGGTTTGTGATAGCTAGGCATCCAATTTCAGTTCACAGAAATTTAATTATCAGCCAACATCTTTTCTAAAGGATGGGCCAGAGACTCTGTAAACATGACTTGCCACTCAGCAAAACAAGTTATTTCCAGCTGTTTTGAGGCTATTAATAAGAAAGCATATCAAAGAACTTCTTTTTGTCTGTGAATCTGAATCTAAAGCAAGCAATTGGTTACGACAGAGTTTAAGTGTAAACAGAACATTCTGGCCTGACCAAATAAAACCAGTTGCCAACCATCTTACCATAAAGCTCTCTGAACCAGGGGGATTTAGAACAAGAATTTTATTCACAGTGCAGTCGCCCGCCTGCTGGTACACAGACAGCGGAGACGACATAATCCAGGCAGTGTGTGTGTGTGCTCCAGGTAAATATTACATCGTGGGGACCAATTGTCCCTATAATGTGATAAAAACCTGTAATGTTGACGTTGTGGAGACCATTTCTTCAATCCCCAAAAGGGGAAATTCAATTTTATAAAAATCTGTGACTGCAATCAAAAAACTAAAAATGCCAAAAGTCCAAAAGTTCTGTATTTTGTTTGGTTACTTATGGTTAAGGTTAGGGCTGGTTAGAGGTTAAAGTTGTCATTGTTGGGATTTGGGTTTTGCCCATAGAAATGAATGGATGGTCCCCACAAAGATATCAGTACAGTTCTGTGTGTGTTTGAATGCATATATGGATGCATATATTTACGCGTGTATGTAATGGCATTCTGTGAGACATCTGCACAATTGAGATGTCAAATGTCACCCTGAAAAATCATCCGCATTCTATTTATTTAGATGCCTACTGCATGAACTTCAAATGTGACAAACAGCTGGACCACGACTGACTGAATGGATGCTGATTCAGGCCAGAGCTCACATAGTTAAAAGTTTAACTTCTTTTACAACCAAAAAGTATTTTTGGCATTTAGATCTTCGTCATACTGATCTCCACTCGTAGCCTGATACTGGTGGAGAAGCCAAGTGACTCCACTGACTGATGAGTATGGAAGCACACACAGCTCCACCCGCAGGAGGATGGAAGCACACACACAGCTCCACCCGCACGAGTATGGCGGCACACACAGCTCCACCCGCACGAAGATGGAGGCACACACAGCTCCACCCGCACGAGTATGGAGGCACCCAGCATCAAGGGCCATCAGTGAATAAGGGTGTACGCATGCTAGGCAATCTGTACTGTGCCCATGCACGTTTGACCCCCAAAGTCCAGTTTGTTTGACTAATGTAATAGTTCCGTACTGCGCCTGGGCCCACTTGGAGAAGTGGGCCAGGGCACAGTTCAGTTGGACTCGGATACAGTATCTAGAGTGATCGTGAACCATGCCCGAGCACTGACTGAACACAGACAATGGTGTGACCAGCACACACATGCACAGGTGTACACTATACAGGAACCGAACAAGGAAGGAACAAATCAGGTAGGTTGTACAGATCAGGTAGCGAAAATTACTTAAACACTACAGCAAAGGGATCACTGTGGTCTATGGCAGAGGTGCAGTGTTTGCTGGATATCTGGGCTGATGAGAGTATCCAGGAACAACTGGATACAACACACAAAAACTCAGAGAGGACCGTATTTTACAAACTATCTTCTTATACATGCAGCATGGTTAAATGAAAATTGCAAGCATCATAAATCTATTAGAGGGCCTTGTGTCATTGCACCCAGAATGACAAAATAAAGATATTCATCATGAACTCTGCTGTGCGATAACACTTTTTTTCCTTTGTTTTCTTCAACACAAAAAGTCACAAAGTGGCTTCTGGCCTGGAACGTTAAGTGCAATGTGAGCACAGACCAGCAGGGGGGGTGTGGGGAGGGTGGACAATCATGCTTGGGCATGGTATGAGGCAACCGGGCCAAGTGTGAGTACGGCCTAAGGGAGGATGCATGGCCGATCCATCAGCTGCTAGGGAGGGGGGACCGCTGTGTTAGTTTTAGCTAGGAGTAACACCCTGGGCCCCCACCCCACATGCTATACTCCTCGCCCCTGAGTTTTCCTGCTCAGGACTCCCATCAACTAGGATCAAGTTACAGACCTCCCTTCCTCACAGCTCATACTTTTCATGTGACTCACTGTCCAAATTAAGGCACTTAGAGATACACCCTGTAACCTGGTCTACCAGGCAGTACCTCACTGGCAGAACAAAACAGCACTGGTGGCCAGACATTACATTACAAAGAAGAATAAACTTGCCAACTTTGCCACCATAATACAATTAGTTGTAAAAAAAAAAAAAAAAAGCCACTACTTTCCAGTAAAAACTATACAGCTACACATAAGAAATTTGAATTCTGTGCAACTGTGTGTGGGGAAAAAACTCCAGCTAAAGGGGGGGAAATGTGATCGCACCTGTAGTCACAGAGCGGTCGGAAGCTTGGCATGTGAAAGCTCATGACTCGCTGGTGTCTCAAGGGTCAAAGGTCACGCAAGTGGAATGTTAAGTAGGCCCAGCCCACCCAGAGGAGTGTACTGATATTAAGCTCTACAACTGGTCAGCCAACAGTATGAATAGACAGGAGGATTCCCATGAGACAATAATGGGCCAGGAGTACATAGCAGAATAAATGGGCTCCTTAATTAACCCTGACTAATAAGTGAAATAGGACCTTGAACAGAAGGTGTCATTTGTTTGATTATTTAGGCTGTTGTTTTAGCTACCAATCTGAAGAATTCAATATTTCCAGGGCGCCTAAATGTACCCTACCACATGTTTAAATGGCCATTTTTAGGGATTCTGAGCAGAAGTTCAGGATTAACAATCTGCTTGTTATCTAATATAAAATGCTATTTGCAGTACTTTGCTTTGGACATTAGCACCTGCTAAGTAAATTGCTAAGTAAATTGTTAACACAAAACAGCACTACTTTGAATCTTTGTTTTGTTTGGTTGCTGATTAAATGGTCATTGCAATGCATCAGTGCTAAATTATAGCACTGTTAGATGAAAAATGAAGTGTAATATATGCACAAATCATAAGCCTCGTTTATGGAATTCTGCAGCGTATCTAAAAACAAAGAATTTACATTAACTAGAATGTTTCTGAACGAGCCAAACATATATTACTCTCTATTATTCAACCAAACAAACAGTGGTCAGCTAGTATCCCTGAAAACAGTTACAGCAGCATAAAAACACATAAACCTAGAGTGTCCACATTAGAGAGTGACTGTACTGAGTCAGCTCTTAACTACGCACTGGGACATCTCGTGAGACGTGACAACAAATGAGACCACTTCATCTACACCCACGGCATTACCAACTCAACTCAAGGCCATTACAAGTGAATAAGGAGCTGCAGTTATAATACACCATTGTCTCTCTCACAAAACAAGGTCATGAAACACATTAAAGACCCAACTGTAAGAGTCAGTTCTAACAGTGAAGCCCCAGATGTCTGGCAACCATCCAAGTCCTACATAAAGACCAAAGACCTCAATCTGTGATGTTACCCTCCTGCTACATCAATCCATCTACCTTAAAAGCGCTTCCTGTCCAGGTCATGGAAGGACTTGGAGCCCATTGCAGGAAGCATACGGTACCATCCTGGAAGGATCCCAATCCACCACAGAGCACAAACACACACACACACACACACACTTATAGAATTTATGGAAGGCCAACAGCCCAGCTTTGGACTGGGGGAGAAGCCTCCACAGGAAACCCATTTGGATTTTCAAACTCCGTAGACAGAGCAAAAGTGGGATGTGAGAACCATCAAACCAAGAGGCATAAGGCGGCGTTTCCCCAAGGCGGCATAAGGCGACTGTTCGGGGGTCCCTGAGGACTGGGTTGGGAAACACTGGTGTGAGGCGCTGTGCCACATCCCTGCTCTAGGACTGAGGGAGCCATTCATGCTGATGACCTGCTTAGGCAACGGGACACGGCTCCTCTGTGCATCTCCATTTACACTGACGTGTTGTGTGTCTAGTCCTTTGCAATCAAGAATCTGACACCTCTGTGGGAAACTGAAAAACATTAAAACCAGGGGGATGAAGAGAGTTCATTGGTCTCATTGGTCTGACTGGATGCCTTATATAAGGTACCAAATGCTGCAGGTTTGCATCCAGCTTGTATTGTGTGACTGCATATTATGAGAATGTCATGTGTTTGTCAGAGAAACATGCTATGAACCTATACACATGCAAATGTGGAATTTCTGTCTCTACACAACTATGCATCTCTAAGAGAGAGAGAGAGCCAGAAGGAGTCAGAGAGAGAGAGAGAGAGAGAGAGACCCCTCATGAAAGTGTGTTACTGAATGTCAGACAGTTCAGATCCCTCATCCCTGAGTATCTAATAGTGTGCAATGGTATGTTTGCATGCATGTGTGTGTGCGTGGGCTTCCACACAAGCCTTGAACTGTCTGGAATGTGCTGGGAGATGGAGGAAGGACAAAGAGGACAAACTCCACATTTAGAAAGTCTGCTCAGTAAGAAAGTAAAGGAAGTGGAAAGCCAACATAAGTATTCCTA
Organism: Mormyrus lacerda; assembly: GCA_015163995.2. Lineage (NCBI taxonomy): Eukaryota > Metazoa > Chordata > Actinopteri > Osteoglossiformes > Mormyridae > Mormyrus > Mormyrus lacerda. The sequence goes on from JAABNX020000008.1 coordinate 13,860,871, forward strand.
AGAGAGATACAAAAGCCCCAGCATCCTGAGAATACTGCTGTGTGTGTGTGTGTGTGTGTGTGTGCACGAGAGACACATGCACAGTCAGGTCCAATACTTCCAGCTATAACCCTGCACTGTGCTTCTTATGACAAAGGTGTAAATGTGCATCTCTTGCTACCCGCTATGCAGTGCCCCCCTTTTTCAGGGCACGGAAATGGTGACTCACGAATACGGTGACTCAGTTCATCCACTGCGAAGCGAAAAACATTCTCCGGCACCCACCAATCCTCCTCCATGCTGCCAGCACACAACCCCAGCCCTCATCTCCCGGCAGGGCCAGTCAGAACCCAGCTTGCCATGCAGGTCTACATTTGTTTCCTCGTTTCTCCCTGCTGGTGTAACCTGCGGTGTACAGACTCAGCACCCCCCCCCCACCACCTACAGCACCCTAATCAGGGTACCTCAGCGGTACTTTGCTGGTTGGGGATTTGAACCAGCAACCTTTCAACCACAAGAACACTTCTCTAACCATTAGGTTGCCACTGCTAAAGTGAGTCTGGGTTCTCCTGGTATTTCAAAGGGGCTTTGGGAACATAGCCGTGTGTCTGAATTTCACAGACCCTGAATTTTCCCAGCCTGATATCAGTTTTATTGCCAAACTACTGTAATCCATGCTTTTAAGCATGTCTGAATTTGCAAATGCATCGGAAACTATGAAAAGGTTTCCCGGCCCAGTTCCCAGTATACATGTACCAGACATTCAGGGCCCTTGGTTGCTTTATTATTTAGTTTGTGTGTGCTAGAACTTGGGAGGGGGGACTGTCTGGGGATCCCTGTGGGCGAGGTTGAGAAACACTGCGTTAGTATGTTTGATAGAAACTGAAAACCAACAATGCTGAGCTGTGACGTCTACTAAGCACGTCCACTGAAACAGGCTTTTCATGTAAAAACAACCTCTAACTCTCTAGCTAGCCTCCCATCACCACATACACACATAAAACTATTTTGGCCCTTTTCACTACCTGTAACCACTGCACCAGTCATCATATTCCGTGGAGCTATTGCTGAAGGAGCATTCCATGACTGGATAAATGCAGTCATGCAGGCATGATGAAAAGTGCTTTTCATGACACTCTAAAAAAAAAAAAACGCCGGAAATGTAAAACAATGGGACAGTATGCCTCTAGGGTTAAAAAAAACATTTCTCCATCGACAGTGACAAACCCAGACAGTGTTTTTGTAGATATCCACTGCAGATTTTGGTCCAAATTTGTTACTGTAGTTCAGGGGTCACCAACTCTGGTCCTTGAGAGCTACTATCCAGTAATTTTCTTTCTGATAAGTCACACCTGCTCCTGGTATTTACCTGAGAACTAGTGTGGCTCATCAGAAGCCAGGTAGGATAGAAAACCTACTGGGTAGTAGCTCTCCAGGACTGGAGTTGGAGACCCCTGCTCTAGTTAAAGTTTGACATATTAGTGAAAATAAAAAAAACAGTGTGTTGAGAGCCCTCACCACTCTTAGTAGGTTTCGCTGCTCCTTGAAAGTGGCACAGCAACCCAGAAACCCTGTAACCATGACGATCACCCCTGCCAGGACCAGGATGTATGCAGAAGCTGCGTAAGTGCTGGACTGCAGTAAGCTGATGTAGTCGCTCTTCTCCACCAGTGTCCATATCCCAACAGCCATCACAGCACCTCCTGCCAGCTAGAGAACACAAAACCAGCCAAGCCCATTTATGAAATGATGGCACCCGAGCAATAAAAACTTCACACGCAAGCCTTGTGTTACGAGCAGATACTCCTAAGCTAATGTCTGAAACACGTTCATATGCTTTGGCAATTTATTAATACTGGTTATACACTATGGACAACACTTTGGGTTTTACACAAGCTGACAAAATCTCACCCAGAAGAGGAAGTTGAAGGTGAAGAGCAGGTACTTGAGACAGATGGTCCCACATGTTTCCTTCTTCTCGTCATAAGCTCCCATCCTGAGAGAGAACAGGCAAAGGACTAAACAAAATCCAAAACAACATCAAACAACTTTTCCAAGGTCCAGCTCTACATTTCTGTAAAAATTCGGCTTGGACATGTGACCAGTGCAACCTCAATGAATTACATGTACACTATATCGCCAAAAGTATTGGGATAGCTGCACATGAATTTTAATGACATCCCATTTGTAATACATAGGCTTTAATGTGGAGTTCGCCCACACTTCGCGGCTATAACAGCTTCTCTGGGCAGGCTGACCCCAAGGTTTAGGAGCGTGTTTATGGGGAATTTTTGACCATTCTTCCAGGAGAGCATTTCTGAGGTCAGGCACTGATGTTGGACGAGAAGGCCTGGCTCACAGTCTCCGCTCTAATTCATCCCAAAGGTGTTCTATCGGGTTGAGGTCAGGGCTCTGTGCAGACCAGTCAAATTCCTCCACAGCAGACTCGCTCATCCATGTCCTTATGGACCTTGCTTTGTGCACTGGTGTGCAGTCATGTTGGAACAGGAAGGGGCCATCCCTAAACTGTTCCCACAAAGTTGGGAGCATGAAATTGTCCAAAATGGCTTCGAATGCTGCAGCATTAAGAGTTGCTTTCACTGGAACTGCTGCACACTGTGCCCCTCAGCATGCGTTGTCCCCACTCTCGGATTTTTATGTGGCCTACCACTTTGTGGCTGAGTTACCAGTTACTTCCACTTAGTTATAATACCACTAACAGTTGACTGTGGAATACTTAGCAGCGATGAAATTTCACGAATGGGCTTATTGCACAAGTGGCATCCTATCATGGTACCACACTTCAAGTGACTGAGCTCCTGAGAGCGACCCGTTGTTTCGCAAATATTTGCAGAGGCAGTCTGCATGCCTAGGTGGCTATGGAAGTGTATTTAATTCTGTTCAAGGCCCTGTTTTATCCACAAGTCATTAACAGGGGGTCTTCATGAAGGGAACATGCGGGAAAGTGGATGAGGAACAAGGGCGAGCCAAACAGGTAGCAAGGCGCCTGATGTCATTCAGACCCTCTGATGTCATTCAGACTCTCTGATGTCATTCATTCCTTTTGATTATTTTCTCCCCAGACAGCCCATCACCTGGCGGCAGACGGCTGGCAGCAACTACAAAGCCTGCCCGCCCCCTCCCTCTGCTCCCCCCGCCCCACCACACCTCAGTATCCCACCCCACCCCTACCTCCAACAGCTGCCACACCCCCCCACTGCCTGGGCCCCTGCCAGCGGTGCACTCTTTATCCATGGAAACCTCTTGCAAAAGCTCAACCTACCTACAGATTATACATACCCTCTGGTCAGATGTGGTGTGAGGCATTGCAACCACATAGTACGGCACTCCTGAGCTGGAAGCGTATTCAGTAAAAAGGGGGTGATGAAGAAATCCAGAAATGCATGCGCTGCATGGGCACAGGCACACACGCAAACACACACACACACAGCACAACACTCATTCCCTGTGTAATCACTGCAGTGATTCCACCCAGTACCCTGCTCTGAATC
>JAABNX020000008.1:13879726-13921569 GCA_015163995.2 Mormyrus lacerda
ACTTATTTATTCTGGTCAGTGCTCCAGTGCATCACGTAATAAGCTAATAATAATAATAATAATAATAATAATAATAATAATAATAATAAACAAATAAGTAAATAAATAATTCTGCAGCTCTATAAGGTATAAGTAACCTTTGTCAATAAATGCGTATTTGGATTGTTCATCGTAGGAACATAACTGAGTCTTAGGGTAGCTATTGAATCAGGACAGTGATTTAATAAATGCAGCAATTTCTGTTTTCTATTCAGATTCAATTCCCGGAGCAAATAACTATTAACCCAAGTAACCATGCCTAATGTTAATGTCTGTGTGTAACGCCTCTGTTTTTCTAAGTTAAACTTCTACTACATTTAAAAACGCATTTTAGATCCCCCCTGAAACACATGCAACTCAAACGATATTTAAATTTTTATGTAGTTTTGTGACATAGATAACATAATGTGTGAAAGGAACCACTAGATTTCAATTATTTTGACAAATGATCTCATTCTCCAAAAAAGCAAATAGGTAAAATTTAAAATGACTACATTTACCAAATTAAAAAAGGGCAAATTATATTACTGATTATGAATATCGTACAGATATGTAGAGGTATTTTGCCTGTCTACGTACAACACAATGCAAATACCCGTTCCCGTCTGAAATTACTGGAACAAACTTAGGACGACGTCCTCACCCGATTCAACGCGTTGTTCCGGATTGCTTTCTCATTTGAAATAATTACGAAACAAGTCGTTTAAGTGAAGGAATGATGTCTGCTAAATGAAATGCAAACCAGCACCGAAAATCAAAGTGCACCATACTGACCGTCGGCGTGACGGCGTGTCTGCAGCAGGTGCCTTTCAGACGCTCGTCCGTCGGTGTGCTGCCGTCTCCTTCATGCTCCTTATACAGGTGTTACTTCGTGCTGACGTACAATGTTTCATGCCCCATACAATAGTAAACCCCCTTTAAGAAAATGGTAGAATCAGAATTAATTACTACACACGAAACTGCACTAACCATAGACTAGTTTACAATGTTGGTTTTATAGTTTATAAAGAAATCGTTAAAATAAAAGGAGAGTGAAAGCCAATAGCTTTCACGATTATCCCTTAACATATGAAACAATTAAGTTTTTAATCACTATTTGCTCCCACTAGGTGGTAGTATTTTGCTTACACACTCAAAGGTTAAGTAAAGGTTAGTTGATATACCGTCCTATAGACCAAGGTGCTACAGAATTCACCCCACATAGAAAACTGCCGTTTCGCATAGACATTAATATGACTAAAACGATTGTGATTTGGAACAGCGTTTTAAAAGTGTGCTTCTACCCGGAGCTGAATGCATAAGCACTAGCGTCACACAAGCGTTCCCGTCATGTAGGGTACATATGCGCATAAAAGTTTTATAAACATATATTTTTACAAAATATTTTACGTGTAAGTTGTCAGTTTTAAAAAATACTACAAGGAATTATCAGTTTTATTGGAATATGCGCCATTAACATTTTTTAATTTTATTGACTCTTGCATATATTATGATGATGAGGATGATGAAAGCCCTTTATTGCTGATGCAATATATCATGTCACTAGTCACAAGTACCAGCGAAACCCGACCATACATATACACACATCACATTATAAGGGGGAGACAGGTCAGGAAGACAGGGGGTATAGGAAGAACAGAGAAAAACCGATTTATATGAGGAGAGAGGAGGAGAATAAAAAAAAAAACAGCTCCCAGATTGTACTCCAACAGAGAGTATAAATTGGTTATCAAATGATTTCAAAATATTGTTACTGTAATTATACAAAAGCACAATTTTATGGGCACGTACCGTCCTATATTTCTTATTATCAATGGATAGCACTTTACTTGACCTGGCACAAATACTTAATAATAACCCAGTTACTACTGAAGTACAAATCATAAACGGATATTAAACAAATATAGTTGACAAAAGATACGTCACAATTCATTAATGAACAAACAGGTCGGCGTTTCACTTTCGTAATTCATTACTTGTTCCTTCAGCAGTTCCTTAGTAGTTACGTCGTTCACAACTGTTTACAGAATTAACAGATGCATAAATATAGTAACTGCTTGGGATAAAAGTTGCGTCATGCTTCACTAATGATGAACAAATATGACATCAGTATTTAAATTGTGTTATTCATGACTTCAGTGTAGTTCCTTCAGTAGTTCAGAAAGGTTTACCGAATTAACATATAGTATATATAGTATAGTAATTTCTTTGAGATAAATCATGCGTCACAATTCATTATTTAGAAATTTACATGAGATCTGTATGTAACTAAGACTTAGTTTGTGGTTTATACATAAGTGTCAGCGTAATACTATATTACTAGTACCCCGTCAAGTAAAATGTTACCTGATCGATGTATTGTATCGTACTTCGTCACTAGTTAGCAATTTCTGAGCGCTTTTTACGAGGATTACGGCAGCGGATACGCCTCGTTTCTATGGAGACGCTGGGCGGAGCCCTGGAGGAGGACGCCGCGAGCTAACGGTGGGCGACGGTCATGCAGGGACCATTAACTCCAAAACAAGCGCTAAATGAAAGCCGTACTTAAGGTAAAAATTTATGGTACGTAGATTTTTGAACATCGGTAACATTATTAGAGGCTTTAAACTCTATTCTATAGCCCATTCTGTGAGATTGGCTTTCTTCTTGGTGGCAAGTCACCTCAGCTTTCATTTGTTTATTTTCACTGTCCAGACATAGTTAGCTACTATTAATGTAGATAAAATTAACTAATATCTCTTCATAAACGGTATCTAACGTAATAGACTGTTAACACTAGCTTTGGTGATTTAATAAATATTTATGTAGCGTATTTGTTTGGAAATTGGAAATGTGTTCCGAGTATTTTATCAAATATGAGTTATACAGCCGTTGTCCTACAATCGGATTAATCATACCATACAATACTTCCTCAGAAATATTTGTGGCTCTCTAGTCGGTGCAGCTGGGCATAATCCCTTTTGCAATGTTCATGTGCACCTCCAAACACTGTTCTGTTCCTGTTATTTGTACTAACCATCTGTAGTAACTAGTTAATTACAATTGTATCCCATACCACGCTGAGTCCAAGTAGGAGTACCACTCCTAGTGTTACTCGGGGTTCAGTGGAGCTGTGATTTCACTGATCTTACTATGAGAGACGTGCTGCTGACGCGGTGTTGTCTTGACATCAGGTTTTTTTTCCCCATGTTCAAGGCACCATTAAATAAAACGTGAAGTACTCCTGGAAGGATCTCGTAAGCTGAAAGTAAGTGGATGTGAAAAGCTGGTGCAAGAATGGTTACTTGTTTCATTTTCTGCAGTATTTCTATATGAAAATCTGAGGCCAGTCACAGGTTCTGTTCATCTGTATGCTTATCTTTCTCATTAGTATTTACATGCTTTTTAAGATTTTAGATTCTGCAATGAAACAGGATGTTTCTATTAAAAAATATTATGGTCAGCCACATACAGATGTAGGCATGCTTCACAGTTGTGCCATTAGGTGCTTGTGAACAGCAACCACTTTGGTATAATTGTATATTTTCCCTCGTTTAGCTTCTCCATGGTCCTAAACCTGGCATCCTAATTCTTTTGTCATGGCTGATACCAGGCTGGTGAGTGTTGTTTGCCTGGCATCAAACATACACACATACATACATACGATCAGGCACATACACGTCTAGTGTTCTTGACTGAAGCTGCAGCATAAGAGTATGTCTAAGGTGTAGTCGTTGACAAAAGTCTTGTCACATAAGGACATAGTGACTTAAAAAGGCATATAACTTTATTTCTAATCAATCAATTGTTACAATAAATGGATCAATTTAATGCCAAGGGCTTTCACATTAATAACTGGCTGCAAAATGAAACAGTCAAAAAGTGTCCTGATGTTCACAGCTTGTAAAAGTCCATAACACCTGTTTTTCCAAGGGCAAAAGTAACGTCTTTTAATGATTCAACCAATCACAGATTAAAGGTTCACCTGTGACAAATACTGTAATTAACATAATCCCAGGTGTGTATAAAAAGAACCCCAGCTCACCAGACCTTCATTTGAAGTGCAACCTGACTTCTGACATGCTAAAGATTCAGCCACAGACCAAAGCGTCGATCATCAAACACTTGAAGACCAAGTCTGCTGCTAAGGCAGACATCGTTAATGTATCCAAAAGTGGAGAGGATTAAAAAAAAAGATATGAAGAAACTGGTGATGTTCATGACAAACCCAGGTAAGGCAAACCCCGTAAGACAATTCTTCGAGAGGACCATTTGTTGCTTTGACAGTCCAAGGCCAACCCTTTTTCAACTGCAGCAGAGCTACATCAGAACTGGTCACCAGAAACCGCTGTCTCTACAAGAACAGTTTCTCGAATTCTCGCACACAGTGCTCAGAAACCAGCATTAACCAGAACACAACAAAAAAATCGTGTTGAATTTGCCAGTTTTGCCCACAGCTTACAGCAAGGATGGACAGTGGCAAAGTGGCGGAAGGTTGATATTTCTGACGAATCATCCATTAAACTGCATACCAAATGCCACAAATACTGCAGGAGACCTGTTGGAACCCACATGGACTCAAATTCACCCAGAAAACAGTCAAGTTTGGTGGCGGAACAATCATGGTTTGGGGTGACATCCAGTATGGGGGACATTCTTGCTGCCCTGTTACATTCCAAACCATAAGAGAGGGCAAATTCTGCAGCAGGATGCCACTCCTTCTCATACTTCAGCCTCCACATTGAAGCTCCTGAAACTGAAGAAAATCAAGGTGCTCCAGGATTGGCCAGCCCAGTCACCAGACATGAACATTATTGAGCATGTCTGGGGTAAGATGAATGAGGAGGCTTGGAAGACGAAACCAAAGAATCTCGACGAACTCTGGGAGTCCTGCAAGACTGCTTTCTTTGCCATTCCAGATGACTTCATAAACAAGTTATATTAGTCTTTGCCAAGATGTATGGATGTGGTTCTACAAGCTCATGGAAGTCGTACACGTTATTAATTCTTTTTTGCAAGGCACCATAACTTTATGTTCTGTTATTGTAGCATGTTTGTGTATTCTAAATAAAGTATATGTATAATTCCTACGTTATTTTTGTATATGACAAGACTCCAGGCAAAAAGTTGATCTTTCTGTCCTAATTACATGACAAAACTCAATGAATGATGTAGAACTTTATTTTGGTATAATAAGCATAATCTTGAGGGCTTTGCCTTTCTTATAAGCCATTTCTGATTCCAGCTGATTAACTACACGTTTAGTTATTATTTGTTGTTCCTACAACTTGGTTAAGTGACAAGACTTTTGTCCGGCACTGTATTTGACTCTGTATCATTATGGATTGGATTTTGCCCTATCCACCCCCCACCCCCCAACAAGGCCAGGCCCATTCATATTAGACCAGGTGTGTATGCATCCATTTATGTTCTGAGAAGCAACTGGTGCTGAAACCTATGAACTTGCCCCAGCAGATGCTTCAAGATCCTCAGTGACGTCCTGGCATGCTGCTTTAGCTGGAGCCTCAGCTCAGTGCAGAGATGCTTCAGACCAACAACTACTCACTGGTGCTGCTGATCCAGCTGGTCCTGCTGGCTTATGACCTCTTCGTCAACTCCTTTAGTGAGCTGCTGAGGGCCGTGCCTGTCATTCAGCTAGTGCTCTTCATGTGAGTCTGCAGGGGCAAAAGGGCGGAAATGGAGGAGGGGCTTAGGTGAATGTCCAGTGAATAGGTAAATTTACCGTGATTTCTGATTCTGTTGCATCCCTGCTCAGATGGGTTTTGTTCTTCCCCTGCCTAACGTAGGGGTAAGCAAGACTAGATGTGATAATCGTGACAATAATATAGATGTGGAATGTCACTGTTGACATGAGTTAACGGTGTTAGTTCTGGACCTGTATCTTTGTATTGTATCCACATTAATAGCTGACATTTGTAGTGTTGGAAATGTAGAAACAGGCTCTGTTGGACAAAAGGGACAGAATAAGATAGCAATCCTTGGCTTATCTTGGATGTAGCTTTCTGTATTTATAAGGCGTTAGCCTGTCACTCAGTTTGCTTTGGGATACTGAGTGTCACCAGGCTGTGTTAGGGGTAAGAAAGAGAGGCAGTGTAGGTGGAAAGTACTAGCACAAGGTAGCAAGTCAATGCTGATGTTGGCATACAGCACTACAGGTCCTGATCCATCTGACCATTGGGGTCAGGGCTAGAGGCCCTTAAATGACAGCTTAAATGACCAGTTTTCATTCCTATGAATGACCCCATGAGAGTCTTATCTTTTACATGAAGGTAAACCCACAGAAACACTACCGCTTTCATTTTTAAGTGAGGTCCCGATAGTTTGACTTCTTGAAGGTGTTACCTTAGATGCATTCATTATTGGTGTCACCCATGATTTGGCACTAACATTGTTGCTCCTTTCAAGCTGACAGTGCCTGAGAAAAGGCTATCAGGGTGTTAACAGGGTGAAAAATGGGCTTCTGCTAGTGTCAGATGGGTATTGTAGGGCTTTGAGTGAGCTTTGACAATGCAATCTGTATAATATGCTAATCTTCTTTATCCCTCTGTTAGCCTAAGTGCTTCAGCTGTGTCTGTAACCTTCACCCTCTGTTATTATGTCATTGTTGCGGTTATTGGATTGGTGTCCTTTTAGACTATTAAGGCTGGCTCGTATTTCTCCACACACGCAATACTCACGCATCCACACTGTGTGCGCAGTCAAGGAAACGTTCACATCTCTCCGGTCAAGCCGCCCACTTTGCACATGCACACAACTTGTCGTAGAGGAAACGCGTTGTGTGCATGCGCAAGTCGTGTACTTGCTACGTCATTCGAATATTGATATCGAGGGGGTAGAGCGCATGCGCAGTGTGGCTAGAGCTGCGCATACACTGTCTGTGCAGACATAAATTCGGAGTGCAGCATGCGTTCGTCCTCAGATGCACACAGTGATATAAAATGCATCATAAGAGTCCACATGGACACATGCGGAGAAGCATGAGCCAGCCTTTACTACTGACAAAAACCTGTAGAGGATTTAAGTTGACCACATTTTGATGGTAACAGTATAGTGATCTGTTAGGTAGTATGTTGGGTAGTATGTCTTGGCTAATGCTGCTTCCTTAGAGGCTTATGGTCTCTCTGCTTTCCTGTGTTTCAGCATCCAGGATATCGCCATCCTATTCAATGTGATCATCATTCTGCTCATGATGTTCAACACCTACGTGTTCCAGGTGGGCCTGGTTTCACTGCTGCTGGAGCGCTTCCGGGCCCTGCTGCTGCTGTCTGCCCTCTACCTGAGTCTCAGCATCTCCTTCCACTGCTGGGTCACGGTACTGAAAACCATCTAGGCTGCGCCAGCAGGACTTATCGACTTGCTGTTTGGAGGAATTGTTGCCGATTTTCATTTGTCTGTGTGTGGGTGTGTTCAGGCTATGTTCCAAATTTGCAAGAATATATTATAGGAAAGGGGTGCATTCTCATGTAGGACACTAAAAACAGTGTGGGTAGTAGACCATGATATTGAAATGGACAACAAAATGCATTCATTGCTAACTAAATGGAATAATTGTGTTGTACAATTTTTGATGAAGCCAACTTTCAGTTCATGTTGTTTCTGTCCTGTATTTTCTATGTTAATTTTGAATAGAATTTACGCTGGCTGGACTCAAATCGCTTTGTTTGGACAGATGGACTACAGGTGCTGTTTGTCTTCCAGCGACTGTGTAAGTAATACTGCTGTATCTTGCAATGCATTACATCTCACACATTGACCACTTTACACAGGCACACAATGCATGCATCTTATTGGCTGAATTATGCTGGAATGGCTGTCATGTAACAGAGAAAGGCAGTGCGTAGATCACATTGGCAGTGTCACACAGCTGTTTGAATTTCTTCAAGGAAACACCTCTGAAGTTCACGTCTGGGTATATTTTAACTCCCACCTTGGTTGTGTTTGCTTGCATATTCTCTCCATGTTTCCTTGGGATTTCACCCATACTTGGTGTAAGATGTCGGTTAGAGCTGGTGTCTCCTAATTGCACTTGCTGTGTGTTTGTGCTTTGTGACGGACTGGCTTCCTGTTTATCTGTCCCCTTGTGCTCACTCTCATAGGCTTCAGACTATGTTGTTTGCTCTGTGTGAAATTTACACCATCGTATGACATTAACGTAACATTTATGTAGACCAAAACATTAATGTACTTAACACATCTGTATTTTAGTATGTTATCAAAATCTTTCTTAATGACAGTGTGTTTGCAGCATGGAGTGCGTTCATGTTTTATTAACATCACTGTTTATGCGCAGCGGCTGTATTGTACTACTACTTCTACAAGCGCACCGCGGAGTACCTGGGTGACCCGCGACTCTACGAGGATTCCACCTGGCTACGAGACGCCTTCGCTCGAGCGCGACAGTGAGGATCGCGCGGCCTAGAGCAGGAGGGAGCGGGCGGAGACTTTCTTTGTGGGCCGAGCCGAAACCGAATGTGGATGCAGGGATGACGGAGGACGCTGACCGAGCTAACGTGCCCTGAAACACTGCCAAAATGGACACCGCTGAGTACGTGAAGCAGACTGAAAGACGGAAAAGGACAGATTCGCGCCCAACAAACAAAAAAGGTGACACACGTTCATGGGAGGAGGCTAAGTTGTTAAATGCTGGTTTGAGTAAAATCAGTCTCTTTCAAAGCATGGTTATTGACACTATTTAACGGCCTCAATTTTTTTTTTGTGAGGATACGAAACCCTAAGATATCCCCAAAATTGAACTCTGTCTGAAAGTGGAGATGTTGGTTTTCAATTCAGTGTTTAGATATGGACAGTAAACTAGCAGTGTGGCCCGGTAAATACATTTTTATATATTTTTAGAATAAAGAGTTTGAATTCTTCTTGGCTGTAGAAACTATCAATGTTAGCACAAAATACAAAAGTTCTTTCTTTTATGGCATCACAGTCTGTGTATGTTTAAGTAAGAGGGCTTTCAGATATGTTAGCTGTAATAATAACTACATATGTCCATTCAACAGAACTGGCTTTATGGGCTTAAATTATTTCGCCTGTACTGCCTGGTCATTTTGTTTTGCTTTAAACCATATAAATGTCATGTGCTGTGAACAGACGCATCCAGTAATACTGTTACTGGTTTCTAATGCAGACACATGCAGTAGGTATTTTCACACGTAAACATAATTACACCTTACACAGGGACCACATGGAAACCATATATCCTGTGTGGATATAGGAGCAAAAACCTCAGGGCTATCTGCACTTTACTTAGTGGATGTGTTAATTCATGCCAGCTGACAAAGGTATCAAGAAGTGTTTCTCTCAGGAAGATCCCCAAAGAACTACACAGGAAACATCGCCGATGTCAGCATATGTTCCCAATGGGAATATTTTGTGATATTGTTTATAGATTCTGCTGATTCACAAACCTGCACTACTAGAAACCCACAGCCTCTTAAAGGTACATTACGGGGGAGCTGTACCGCTAGATCCTACCAACTTCTGTCTATAATAAAACTTGAAACTTGACACTCTTTTTGTAAATGATCTTCCACTTGTTCTGCAGAGCCTGTTCTGGGTATGGTCATCAGAATAGCCATCAGTGTAACTGTGGGCCGACTGCAATCTATATTTATCCCCTGCTTTAATCCCGGATTGAGGTTTTAGTGTGTACAACAGAGAGCGTGCTACAAGCTACAGAATACCAAGACATCAGTCTGCACCTGTTTGCAGTTACCTTTCTCTTCCCAGAATTTTATAATATTAAGAAGTGCCTTTATTATGGCCTCTACATAAAAAGGAAGTCTTATCAGGACTGGATTTTTTATTAATCATTCTGAATTTTGTATCTCCAATAGTTGTTAAATTATGCTTAGAACAGAACAGAATGGAGATCAAAGGCTGGTCTCTGATAGTATTGATCAAGTGTAATTATAAAGAAATCAAACTCTTTAGTATTTATTTTTCTGGTAGGCAAGGTTAAAACACTTTTAAAGCATCAATTGTGTTTCACCTAGACGGTTGAACGGTCAAAAAGAACGTTTCCTGGCAATGTAGATTACCACACTTTCAGGGTTTAGTTACACAAATTGGATTCAACCCATATGTTCACTGTAGTTAATGTTCCTTAATTTCTTTTGGCTGACTATTACAGAAGCATCGAGTTACACAATATGTCCTTATTCCTTGTTGACGGGGATAAGACACTGCTGCCTTAATGAGGAAAGTAACGCAAGACCTACTGACACAAAAAACGGATAAAAAAAAAAAAGGAAAACATTGAATGCAGAGAAGTAATCAAGTACAGTACCATGCAAAAGTCTTATGCAAGCAAAGGCTTTTTTGAGTATTAGGTGTATATTTGAATAAAATATAAGCATAATACAACCCTAATTAAATGTAATCAAAATAATTTTGGTGGAACATTTACCTTCATTCTTTATCTGCTCAACTGATTTTAAAGTAAAAGAGAACATGATATTTTAAAGACGGTAAAGCAGAAGAAAAGCTTGTTTGATCCCTTTCTCATATTTCAGGCTCCCCATTCCCTTTAGCTCAAATCTTATGCATAAAACTTATCCATAAACAGGAAAAGTTACCAAAAAGTTACTGATACATCACTTTGGTTCACAAACCACTCCTCAGGGGCACCTCAGCCATTCCATCCATCCATCCATCCATCTTCTGTAACCGTTTACTCTATTCAGGGTCACAGGAGGTCCAGAGCCAATCCTGGAGACTATAGGCACAAGCCAGGGAACAACCCCGGATGGGCTACCAACTCATCACACCATTCACTCACACCTACAGGCAATTTGGTGGCTCCAGTTAACCTCAGCGTGTTTTTGGTTTGTGGGGGGAAAGTGGAGTGGACATGGGGCTATGACAGAGACTCAACCCTGGTTCCAGAGATGTGAGGCAACAATGCTAACCACAGCACCACCATCACCAACACCCATTCTGTGCATCCATTGAATTTCAAAACCAGCTCAATTAGCTCATTCACTGAACTAGTGAGGTATTGATTAGCTAAATACATTGGGTTATTGGATGATTGCTGAAAATACTGAAGTGATTTTAGAAGAGGTTTTGAAATGACTAAACTGAAACAGTTTGTCACCAACGTGAAAATCAGTTAAACATCATCTTCCTTGGCTGCCTGTGCTGTGTATTTTTATTGGATTAAGTAGGTGGAGTGGATTTGCGGTGCCTTTGCAGGCTCAAAAAAAGAATATTCCTGTGGTCTTGCCGAGGAGCCACTTCCTGAAACACAAACTGGTGCTCAGTGATGCAGCCAAGGAGGTGCCGGTTTGTGCTGCTCGTTGACACCGACATGTTGATCCACATCAAATACCGTAATACAGCACCTAGGAATGGGAAGCTGGGGGGCATCATCATTCTCCTGGAGAGTGACCTTCCAAATTCAAGTGCCTTTTTTAAAATAACAATTTTAACATACAATTGGTGATTACACCAGTTATTCTTATCAGCTTTATAATTATCATGACTGATATTAATATTGAAACTGATAAATCGATATCATTCATAGTTGTAATCATCACCTTGTAATTATTGCACCCACAAACTACTTATCTAGTATAAGATGTTCCCCACCTTCAAAAATCATTATGCATAAAACATAAGTGTAACACAACCCTAATCAAAAATACAAATAATTAAAACCATCTTGGTGGAACATTTACCTTTATTCTTTATCTGCTCAATTGATTTTTAAAGTAAAAGAGAACAAGATATTTTAAAGACAGTAAAGCAAGATAAAAGCACATTTAATCCCAATAACTCGTTTGATCCCTTTCTCATATTACAGGTCAGATTTGGTCACCACCCCCCCATACATCTTAGTTCAATAATGCTGGAGCCCTCTTCCTTTTTTGCAAACCACGTCTGTAACCGTGACACAAAAAGTCTTTGACAGACTCCAAAAACCGGCTTGAAGATAATGGCATCGTTGCGTACATGTTGTATAGTCCAGCTATTTTTTTTTCCTCTGGTGTACAAAAAAAAAGAATCTGATCATTTTGAGCATGAGCATAATCAGAGTATCAGCAATAACTTTTTTCCCCACCATTTCCACAAGAGGCAAACAGCAGAATCAACAAACCAGTTCAGTTTTTCCATTAGCTGATAGCTGAGAATGTGAAAGCAGTTACTGGTGGTAAATTAACCCACACAGGACACAGACAGTATACAAAAAAAAAAAATCCAGTACTTTCTCCTGCAAACCCCAACAAAAAAAGGATACATTTGGCTTTCTCCACATGGTGATAATTAAATTTTCATTACCTGCACAAGAAGCCCCAAATTATCTGTGTGCTTATTGCTTTTGTGATTCAACTGAGGAAAAAGGAGAAAAGGAATGGCAGTACCGGCCTCTCTTTTCCGAGGGGTCTCGTCAGCTGATCCAACGGAGAAAGAAAATTCAATCACAGTGAAGTACGCCAGCAGAGAAACCAACAATCACAAAAAAACTCATCTCTTTTAAAAACAGGGCCAACCGCCCCCCCCCCCCCAAATCATATTTCGAGACCATGAATACACAGCAAATAAAACCTTTGGCAGACTGCAATATCCAGACACTCCATAACAATGAGCGGCAGCATCCATGCACTCCGGTTAGTGATAGTTCAGCTAAGACTGTGGTAAAACCCGACATACACATTTGGTTAGAGTCAGCAGATAATACACAGGATATAGACCAACTGCAGTGGTGGAAAAGACCATTATTACATCAGTGACAGTGTTGCGTGGTGGCTAAGAATGACGGCACTCGCTGTTTCGTTCAGTGGCAATCCGAGTTGTCTAAATCTTGGCGGCCCCCCCTCCCACCTCCACTCAGCACGACTTATCCTCCTACTCCTGTTAGCCCAAACCCAATGATCCTTTAGCATGTATTAAATAAATGATACCCTTTTAAATATATATATATATATATTTATAACTATATTTATACATCTACATTATTATCAAACACACGGACGCAGGTACACATAAGTACACATATACAGTAGAAGTATGTACAGGTGGCTGCAGTAGGAGAGTGCTCTGGAGGCTGTTACAGTTCCTCAGCCATCTGCAGTAGGGAGTTGATGGCGGCGTCCTTGTTTCCCTGCTGGGCCTCCAACACAGTACGGACAACCTCCCTGTCCAAGTTGGGGAACATGTCCTGCAATGCCTTGAGGTCCTCCTCGCTGCAGGGGGCGCCCTGTGGAGCGGGCGCAGACACGGCAGGCATTGCCATAGGCACCATCCCCTGGCTGTATATACCGGGCATTCCTGAAGAGAGAGTGAAATCACGGGGTCACCTACATGTCCTCGTTTCTCCATATGCCCCATACCTACTAGTTAGAGAAACAATTCCAGGGCGCCCTGGAAAGCCGCACTCACCAGCAGGCAAAAAAAAAAAAAAAAGACATTTTCTGGAGCCTGTTTTCTGGTCGATCAGAAGCAGCACCACGCTCTCCATGCACACTGCAATGCACTTCCACAACCATGCAGACCGACATACAGTACAAGCTCCGCCTTCAATACCTCTCCTTCTAGAAAGCATATAACCATGCAATAGCTTGCCCCACACCCCTACCCAACCATTTCAAAGAATTATTTTTTCCCAATGTCTATTTCACTGGTTGAAGCACATCATAAAAAAATAGCAAGAGAATCACTAGGCAGCAATTTCTACTAGCGTTATCCAGCTGTTTTGGCAGTGAAACCAAGGTAGGATACGTATCCATATAAATGATCATACAAAGAAGGCTGAAAGAATGGAACTAGGTGTACCTGTAGTGTTACAGTGCTGTTTTTATTTTATTCAGGTTTTTAACAGTTCTGAGGTAATGCGGGAAGTGTGAGACCCCCCGTCAAGGTTGTGCAGATGCACCTAATGCCATATTTGGAAAGCTTCAGCGTCCCATGATCCAGTACCAGCAACAACGGGTTGACGTCCCTGTTTAATGTAGTTTACTCATCAAAGCATTTGATGCATGTTATCGGAGCTGCCTGTCAGGGTCCCTACACCCTGCAACTTTGTTCTTGCGATTCACTCTTTGTCCAGGTTGCACATACATTATAACTTACAATTCAAGCTTGTAGTTCTGGAAGTCAGTAATAATGCACTACAAATTACATTTCTTTTTCTTAACATGATAATGCTCATTAAAACTGGCTCGTTTATTCACAAGCTAACACGAGTTTCACTAGTATCACCCCTCCTGTGATAGTGGTGAGCCCCCACCAGCAGGACCGGCTGCCATACGATGTCTCCCGGCAGTATGTTCTGGGCAGGGGGGCCTGACAGTCATCAACGTCCCCTGCAGCAAAGGAAGGCTGACCTTTTAAACAAGTGGATCACCGCCTGTTTCAGGTCTGAGCACCAGGCGCACACTTGCATGCATAAACGTGCATGTACACACGCATGCGCTAAAACTTACCTGGGGCAAAATGCGTCAGCCCTGCAGAGAAAGCAGGCAGGCCCGAACAAACAGTGCAAGTGTCAGGGTGGAGATGACGAACATGGCACACATGTGAGATGAGCCCGTAGGGAATAGAAAAACATCCCACCTTAAGGATGCTGACGTGGCCTGTGAAGCAGACTGTCCAGCTACAATGCGGCACAACAACTGCCAGAAACTAGTACCAGACCCGAATAAGACTGTAGACCACGTCAGCACACTTGCAGCTTCTGTTGTGCACATCCGGATCAATCCCTAGACGACCAGCACGTGCAAATGGACCGGGGACACAAGCATGCCGCTCCACAACTGTGTGCACATATGTAACCAAGTGTAGGAAACTTCGAGGCATCCACGATCACATTCTTCTCCGCCGTACGTAGACATTTTCTGCACATACTGACAGTCACGCCACCACACGGAAACACTGGTGGTCCATGCTCGTGCATGCAGACCTAGGGTACCGTATGCAGACATCTGTGTGGCATGCGAATGTGTGCTGGGTCTCACACACCTGCAATGGGCACGTATCCAACTCCCTGCTGGTAGACTGTGGGCATGAGCACCACGGGCTGAGGGGGCATCATCATACCGGCTGGAACAGACTGACAGGGCAGGGATGCAGCAAAGAAAAAAAAACATCAGGATACTATTTTTGTGTATTGCTTAGGCTTTAACGGGGCCTAGCCATTAGCAAAACACATCAGGAAAGAGCCTACAGCCATGAAGTCATGAGCAAGTAAAAATAGTGCAATGTGCTGCAAAGCGTTTCAATTATACAGCAAAACAAAGTTCTGAATATTTTTATCAGCCACATCTCTTAAAATTAACAACATAAATAGAAAAAACATTATATACATGAACATCTGTGCAGTGAAACAGGCGATTTAGTATTTAATTACTTAACAGAATAAGGACCTACAACAGTAATAATACTAAAAAGAGTAAGTTCAAGATTATTTCTATAATTAATTGGGAGTAATTACTTGCAGATAAATACTGTGGTCTTACACAAATGCATGCAGACTTACAGCAAAGGACATGACGAGGTTGATCATGCCCTCTTTGTCGTCACCCTGCCTTCCACTCAGACTGTACCACTCGTCCACCACACCACCCTCTCGTAGGCCCTCTGGAATGGTGATGTGTGTCCATGCGATGCGGTCGTCCATGGAAAAGGCTCTCTGGGAGGGAGAATCAAGCCGGGGCCCATTTAAACAAGCTATTTTATACCTGGGGTGCCTCAAGGTTCCATCTAGAAGTCATTTATAATTATAAACAAAATAATGAGTACGAGTGGATCTAGCTCCACGATCATCTTCTGGATACTGGAAACAGAATCTCAGACCAAAGAACATTAAGCTATATGTCCTTGCATCATTTTCATCAACAAGCATGGTGTCCCCTTACCTCATCGAATATTTCCAGGTAGAATGAGTCCACCCCGGGAGGTACGGTGCACTGAATGACCTTGTTCCAACGTGGGTTCTTAGCACCATTGTGAGCTGTGGGCGTCTCATAGACCGCATAGCCAAGTCGGATCCGACAATATGGGTCCATCCTTGTCATACCGTAGTTCTTTGCCAGCTTGGCCTGAATACAAAGAGGATATGAAAATGACCCAGTGGCCAATAAACCAGGATCAGAGACAGAAGTCATCCATCCCCAGCAGGAAGGGTACACTTAAATTCCCAACACCTCCAGGATGCTGTAGCACGACACAGTGCCAGTGACCAGTTTGTTCCACACAAAAGCAGATTGGGCACATGCGAAGCAGGGCAAGATCGCGCATATGACATGCAATTTAGCCACCATATTAGAAATCTAATATGACCTTCCAAATGACCTTTATTGCTAAAGAAGAAGTCAAGTGACTTGCACTATATTGCCTGTAGCACACAGAAGCACAAGTTTACATACATACAGATATGCGCATATATATACCCAAAATGAGTCAGACTCAATACTGACACTCACTTGTACGTACGCTGACAGAGAGCTTGATCCAAGCAAACTGAAACGGGAAGCGAAAAACAGCCCCACCTGTACCACAGTGATGCTGAGTCTGCCCACAGTCCCCAAGGCACCACCGTACTGAAGCTGCTGAGCAGCTTGAGCGTCCATCTGGACCTGCTGCTGCTGCTGGGTTGGGGTGATGCGCAGGAAGTCCTGGGGAAGTTCCCCAATGTACACCTGGGCAGGGGACAGAAGTGGAATGGAGGGCGCATGTCTTGTTTTCGTCACAGATCCCTTACCCATATGTAAATCCCTGTCTTGGATATAACAGTACTTATCAAAAATCTTTCACAGAATACAACCCAAAATACAATTATGAACCTTTTTCAAATTATCTAAATAAAAAATGGTCAGAAAATTCATCTCCCTACTTTAGTTACCAGCACCCCTCTCTTATGATGAACAACTATTCATTTCATCATATGCTTATATTGGCCAACTTTTTATTCACACAACACACAACACACTTGTCTCTCTCTTGGCAATATTCTATGGGCCTACGAGGCAGCACATTAGAAACATTCAGGCACTCCCAAGTCAGCCCCACTCTCGTCCTTAGGAGTTGTCATCATCACTTAAACGTTGTGAACAAGTCAGACTTTGTATTATTTTATACCACATTTCACACCAGCATCTCCCAGCAGAGCCATAAACACAAACTGGGATCCAGCACAATTCTACAGAAGCGCTGAAACTGACAATTATTTAACTAGCAAATGCAGCTGTGTGCAACAGAAAGAACAGCCCATGATGGTGACTCAGCGCCTTCCGAAGCTGTGCAAGCTGAAAGAAAAATGTGTTGCTCTCTGCTTGGACTGGCAAGCGAGAGCACTGCCCCACCCATACTGGACCTTCTTTTGACTTGAGAGACATGCACGTTTACTGACCTCCGCCCACAAGAAAAAAATGCTCAACGTTTTTCAGGTTTCTTAAAATTTAAAAAAAGCTTTTTTAGTAGAAAAAAAAAAAACTCTAATTGTTTGGTAATCGCAGGGCAGGCAAGTACACGCCGTCTTTATTAGTAACGTGTGTCGTCATGCTGTCAAAACCACAGGAAGACAGCACTGAAAGAGAAACCTGGGCATATAGGAACTACTCAGTGTGGTATTTCCTGAAACTTAACATCAATCTACAGGACTGGATGTGGAAAACTACATTTTTACATCTGTAGGACCGTTGCAGGAAACTGTTACTCATAGGAAAAGCAGATTAATCCATGCCACGAGGGGCTAGGTAGGGAACAGCATCTCTATTTGGGAAATTTCAACAGGGTGGGCTAGGAACCAGACTGGCAGCACACACTGAGGAAATACAAAATGAGGTGTCCTTTCTATAGGAACTGGAAAGGCAACCTAATGGACGTCTATCTGTATTGTGTGGTCTGAAGACATCTAATAAAGGTCATGTGACAAAATTGGCTGAAGGGATATCAGGGACTTTGTCCCATCACATCAGATCATATACAGACCATCAGAACTGCAGAATTAAACATTAATACGAATGCATGCAAAATGTAATAACAAATGAATGTATTATATTTAATGACCAGTAATATTATATTTAATCATCTATTATAAAATATCACATTTAACAAAAGCGCAGTGGTAAAACAAACAAGAATGGGCCATTTGGTTTGCATCTTTTCTTTCTATTCTAACTCTTACAGCACATCAATTCCATTTCATACGCATTTGTACCAAGTCTTTCAATATTTTGTGTGTACATACCTATTCATCCACTTATTTACATAATAATAATAAAATACACTGCAGAATTTCCCAGTAAGCAGAATAACAAGGAAGACAGCCCAAACCATGCACCGATCCATCCATTCCCCAAACCACTTAATCGTGTGAGTTAATCATATGATACGGTATGTATGTGACACACCATTGCTTATA
This sequence comes from Mormyrus lacerda, assembly GCA_015163995.2. Classification (NCBI taxonomy): domain Eukaryota; kingdom Metazoa; phylum Chordata; class Actinopteri; order Osteoglossiformes; family Mormyridae; genus Mormyrus; species Mormyrus lacerda. The sequence goes on from JAABNX020000008.1 coordinate 13,898,142, forward strand.
CGTTTTGATACGTGGCCAGAAGTATTAAGTCTTACTGTGAAAATGGCATATATCCATGAATTCCATATACGTTATTATAATGCCAAATTAATATATAAAAAGTCACGAACTGCTCAGTTTATAGAAAAAAATATCATGCATGCACTAATATTCCAGTATATGGCTGTAGGAGGTATTGTATCACTTTATTTTCTAATTTTAAAAAGTGAGGAAGAAATGAGAGAAGAGACCGTAAAAAGAAGCCGTTATTACAGCGGCAGAGGAAAGTCCGTGTCACGGAGGGCCGGACAGTCGCATCATCACCCGGTAAACACGCGTCGCCTCTATAAAACTCCACTTAAGGCGGCTGATCCGAGGGATATGTCGCGGCCATGATACTCTTGATTTCTTAAAACTTAATGTAAAGTTACCATTTTACGCCCGTAGTTAAATCCTGATACATGTCCAGTATCACCAAGACTTGCAGTTCACCCAGATTGACTCAAAAACAAAAATAGCAGCTGGTTAGCCAGTTAGCTAATCAACTATACGGGGCTTTGAGAAGGGGATTTTCACACGAAACACGCTTAAATCGAATGGTAATTATTACGGCTAGACGTAAAACAAAACGACAGTTTCCAGCTCCTTTCAGTTTTGCTACGCTCGTGAACGCCAGTTGGATTTAGCACCTCGAATTACATACACATCTTTTGATAATATAAACAGAAATTCGGGTAAATAAGCAAAAGCGAGAGCTACGAAAATCCACGTAGGTGTGAAAACGCAAATATACACGTACCTGACCCCGCTGGGTAGTGATCGTTGTAGCCATTTGTCACACTTCCCGTCCTTATTAGTAAAACAACGTTAAAATGTTCTTTTTGTTTTTTAATTACGAACCCAAATACGCAGTCAGACTCGTTGAGTACAACATCTACCCTTCCTACTCAGTCAGCTGATACGCCCACGGCTGGTTTACGATACGCAGACACGTTTCTCTACGTCGTTTGCGCAGCAAACGCACTGCGTGAGCGTTCATTATACTATTTGAATCCGGAAAGATTTGAAGTAGTTATAGTAACAGGAAGTATCTTCTATTTATGCCGACTGTCGTTTACATCGACTGACTTTTCATAATCTTTAAAAGGAGGCAAATATGCCTGTATATTATAGTGGTTTTCATAATTCATATCGCTTTTCCTGTTGAGGATTGTGGTTGCAGTAAGGGTACCACGTACACTTATGAATACCCTTGCGACTGAACATTATATTTGCTATGTATTGTCCATAGCACAGAAGTCCAATAACTATTCATCACTTGAGTTACAACAATGTCTAAGTAGTACCTAGTATCTTCCTCTCCTTCCCCATTAGAAGGGTAACATTACACATTCTCAAAGCCAGTATCCATTGCCATTGTTAGCTACCTCAGGGTCCTTCTCACCACTCCTGTCCCCCACCTTTCATGTTGCGGGTGTTGAGTCCACAAAATGGACCGGTGTTGCCATTTGGGGCTGAGTCTTGCCTGGGTTATAGTGAGGGCCTGGCCACCAGGAACTTGCTATTGAAAAGTGCCTTCAGGGCTGGGTCCTAGTAATCCTGTTACTCTTGTTACACACACGGCAGTCTACTTTCTTTGAAAAATTTCATGGAGGTCTTTGTTGGGTCACAGTCTGCAAGAGTGCCCTACAAGGCATTAAGCCGTAGATGACACAGGTGACACACTCTTTAGAGTGGTTGTGGTAGTCTTTTCAACAGAAGTATGTGCTTTTATTGCATTTAAATAATGTCAACTCAGCAACTGTGATTTTATTAACTGCACAAGACTGGCATAAATATTATACTATACTTAGTATACTATACTTAGAGCAAGGGCACTGAACTACAAAAGCCATATTCATCACTGTAAAAAAAAAACAACGCGATACATACCGTATTAAAAACTGTAGCCTAATAGTTAAAGCCAAAAAAAAGCTGGTTCAAACAGCTGCCATAATATCGTTTGCGTTCTCAGCTTTTGTTTTCCTAAAAACATTTGAGATCAAGAGAATGCCGATATTTTTCTCCTAAATTTATAACATTAATCTTGGAAATTCTTTTTTCTTAGTTTGTCTATTTATTTATTTATTTTTTGAGAAATTACTCTCCTCTCCCTGCTCAGTGTTTTATTTAATGTACAATGGCCCTAATTGACCCGCAGTACATGTGTGTGACAATGAAAAATAAATAGAAATATATGCATTAATTATTATTATAACCTCTTTGGATGTACTATATATTCTTATATAAGTATAAGTTTAGTCACCATACTTAGTGTTTATAATGGCCTTTATTCATAAGATGTGAAATCATAAGTGACTGATTAGATACAGTCAAATGCAGCGCCCGCCAAGTGGTTGCTTCCTTTTGACCAGCAGGTGTTGCTACTGAGCACCGTGCAGTGAAGCTTCGAGTAATGAACCCTTTTCCGACCCATTTGGAAATGACGTTTCATTGCTTCAGAAAGCTTTGTTTCAATATCACTAGAAAAAACGTCTGTGAGATGTGCAAAATGACATAGGTTTGTATATATTGCAAATTCAGCACATATTTCACATTAGCACCTTTGGCGTCTTGGAAAGCTAGAGAGAAAAAAATAGTAAAAAGTAAATAAAAGGTATTAGGAAAGTCACATAAACCGAGTAAGCCTATAATAACGTCAACGTAAACCTAAACAAACCAATGAGCCCTTGTTGGAAAACTTCAATTTTAAATATCCATTGTCAGTATAATGGTACGAATGTTTTTTTTTTTCTATGTGAACATGTTCACGGTCACTTTATTGAAAAGCCATTGTTTCCTCTCCGGATGTATTTCAGTGTAACAGTCAGTTCGGAGTGCCGATGGAGGAGTTCGGAGTGGCGATTTTTGAGAAGTTGCACGTTTGTTTCCATTGATAATAACGAACATTAACGGTAAATTATCCGTCTTGCTGAGAACAACTTATTGTCCCAAAAAAAATTACCACGATATTCACAAGAATAACTTCGTCACGTAAGACATATGTAAATATATTTCAGAGAGATTTCTATCGAAAATGTAGCTAAGGTTGCTAGCCCTCACAAGTGCACGACCCTTGTCTTTGCTAAGTAGCTAGCTGACCAGCTTAGTTGATAATGTCTGACTAAAATTAGCACAATAGATGAAATGATTTGGAGTATTCTGCCTGTCTGAGAATTACTAAGAAATGAGCTACTTAAGTAGATGTTAGTGAATACAAATATCCTGAGGGAATATTAGACTGTACATTTTTACTATTGGTTGAATAATTGGTATGTTCACTAGCTGGACAGGCATTTATGTAGCTGACATTTAAAACATGTTCTTTACTAACATGCAGCTGTTGTGAAGCTTGTTGTTTTTTGACTTGTTTTACCAGGTTGGAATTTGATACAATGTTGTGTGATCCCATGAATTTATTGTACAATATGAAAACGATGCACCGGCATCATATTCATGATAGACTGGTACTCTTTCATATTATGTAAAAATAAATCAATGTAGTCTGGGCCGTTGACTGGTGATTATAAACAAAAGGATATTTCTAGCATCAGACAGGTACAAGCCACATTTTTTTGCTTTAGAATACTGACGAGACCAATACAGTTTACATTCCTTTATCGAAGTAGCGTTTCATTGTGGAGCCTCTTGATAGGTTTCAGAAGTAGACCCATAGTTTCTTTTTAATCTGGTTACAAGAATATTGTTTACGGGATTTGGTGTTTTTGCTGGTGTAAGCGCTAAAATTAAACACCGATTCAGTGTTTTATTTGTGCAGCTTACGTTTGTACAAATGATTAGCATTACTCTAGTGTTTCACAGGTCTAGGACCTATGGGGCGTCTTGCAGTTGCACCGTTATAGTTTTTTTATTTTTAATTCGGTGTTTTGTATAAATGACAGCTATTTCGTGGTTTAATGGGTAGCTAAAGAACAGGAACCATATTCATGAATGAATTTTTGGCTTTATTTTGTTACGTTATTATTTTAATTTTATATTCTAATTTGTGCTTCTTAATTGATATGGTTAGAAACGATTCCATGTGTTTCTATTTGATTACATTTGTCAGTACTAAAGGGCAGCTTCATGACAGGGTGCAGATTGCAAGATTAGTGGCAGTCAAAGCGTGAGATGCTGTGCAGTCAGTCTGTGCCTCTCTCTCCACATCCATCTGCTTTGATCCTTCATCATCGAAGAATTGCCTCAGCCGCTCGTGTCGTGCCTCTAGTGTGGGTGATGGTCAGCCTGTCTCTGTCTCTGTGCCCAGCCATGGCAGCCTCATCAGAGGAGGTGCTGCTGGTGGTGAAGAAAGTGCGACAGAGGAAGCAGGATGGCACCCTGTACCTGATGGCTGAGAGGATCGCCTGGGGCCCAGAGGGGAAGGATCGCTTCACAGTCAGCCACCTGTATGCGGACATTCGCTGTGAGTCTTCCCTGCTTCCTCATGAACATACATGCATTTGTTCACAGTGACAACATCTTTATTTAATTTAATCGGCTGCCTAGCAAAATATTTTGTTCGATACAACCTGCATTCTGTTTGGTGCACACACTCAAAATGCCTGCTTTCACACTCCTGAAGGTCTGCATTAACGCTGCAGCGTCCAGTTGAACACACTTTTCCACCAGTCTGTCTAATTCGATCTGCTGTAAATGCATTGCAGCTGCTACTGCAGTACAATAGAATTGCCTGCACAGATGGGCATTTACATATGTTTTATCAATGTGAGACATGCTCAAAAGCAATAATTGCGGCAAGTGCAATTAAAAAAAAAAAAAAACAAACAAAAAAACACAATGATCGGTGCCATGTGAGAGCAGAGTGGAGGTTTTAATTACGTTAATTTTAAAATTGATTAGTATTCTCTGTTGCTATGTAACAAAGCCAAATTGCACTTTCCTTCTTCTGATCTGTGTACCTCCTGTCTTTTGTAGGCTGCACGTAGAATTAGGTTATAATTTCCCTGTGATAAGTCCACTATGCCTTCCTTCGCGTTGTGGCCATTTATGATGATGAGTGATATAATGGAAGGTATCCCTTATGCAAAATTTGTTTTCAAATCAAAGAACTGAAGTTATAGAGTTTGTACTGGGGAACTTAACATCAGTTGTTTTATAAGCAGCAGTGCATTAACTGTCACTTTCTGAATTCCTGCAATGTGCCTTATTGAGTAACAGCATGTTTTCCTAGTTGAACAGAAGGAACATGTGTCTAGCGGGGTTTTGCAGTCATACTGTTGGGGGCCCAGTCTCTTCTGACTTTTATTGTAGCCAAGCTTGAGATTCGAGGAAAAATATGTTCAAATCCCATTCAACAGAAACATTACTTGGCAGACTTTTCAGGTGTTTCCATTCATATTAATAATTTTAGTTCAACTGAAGTTTACTGTCATTTAAGATATGGATGATGAAGTAAAATTAATAATTCAGTTAATTTAAATTTTGATATATATGATTTGTCTTATCTTGCAAATATACAAGTAATTTGTTTTAATCTTATTCCCCTAATGGCTTATGTAATTTATTGAAGGAATGGCTGAAAGATTAATGGTTAGTTTAGACAGCCTTGGATGATTAGTTGAAGTAAAAATGAGCATATACACTTGAACATTCACTTGGCCTGAGCAATATCCTGCACACTTTGACATGGATAAATACTCTAGTGATGTTGTGTGACTCTGGTTTTGAGGATGCCCTTTGTGTTTTATATAAGAAGTTCTTGTTTTGTGAATAAATCATAGAATAGCTGCTACTTTTTCAGAGGTGCTTGAAATACTGCACTAGATTTAGTTGTTTTTAAGGTGTAATATAATATTTTTTCAGAGCAAGGTTGTGCATATATGAGTTAAGGTCTAGGAGTTGGCTGGTGTGGCTTGGATATCGACTAAGAATGCTATCATCTTTGTTCCCAAGAGTGCTGTTACCAGCACATCTCCCAGGGTGGATGCCATGGGGCAGATCCAGGTCATAGGGAAGAATAATATTCCCCAGATCAGTTTGGAAATTTTTGGTGACAATCCAGAACAAACAGGAGTTTATGGCTTCGGAACGGAAGTCTGGTCTGACCTACTGACATTGTGATGGAAATCTTTAATGACATTTTCCTATACTTTAGGAAGGTACTGAAGAGCAGTTAGACCTTTTAATTTATTTTTAGAGCTTCTGGATTCAATGCCATCCTTGAAGAGTAATTCAGTTAAATGAATGTCATATATCTGTAAGCAAATCTTGATCATCTACTATCTATCTAGTTACTGTACAGCTGGTGATTGATAAATACTAAATAATAGGTTTTTATTCAGTTCCTTTAATTATTAAATTTTTTACTTAACCAAAAGGGGGAAGGTCCAACACCCATTGATGACTGAGGGTTGGAATCGCCTGTGCTTCTTCTACTTCATCAATATGAGGGTCTCTTAAATTGAAGCAACATTATTGTGGGGCTTTTGCCATCTTGCATGTGCCTGCAGACACATTCGGAAAGAACAACCAGTGCTTATGGCTGTGCCCCTGAATGCAGCAGCTATTGGGGCTCAGTAAATCCCACCTAATGTGTCTGACCATAAGTGTCATGGTTTTCCAACCTCTCCATCGCCCAACATGCACAGGTCAAAAAATCAGCCCCGATGGCAAAGCCAAAATCCAACTTCAGCTGGTCCTTCACACTGGGGAGAGCACCACGTTCCACTTTGCCAGCGAGAGCACAGCACTGAGGGACCGCGACGCTGCCAAGGACCTTCTGCAGCAGCTCCTGCCCAAGTTCAAGAAGAAGGCTAACAAGGAGCTGGAGGAGAAGAACCGGTGCGGCCCAGTCTGTTGTGACCCCGACCCCGTGTGTGCACCACCCTGTCTATAGACTGACATTGTTCTCCATGTTTGATCTTTTAATATTTCAATGGCTTAACACATTCTCATCCAGTTTTTTTTGTTCTGTATGTAATGAACATTTCAAATTGAAACTGCAAACTAATAATATCAGTGGGAAAGTACATGTCTTAATCAGTGACTCTCATGCTTACTAGAGGTAGGGACCCAGGGAAAAATACATTTTACAGTTCTGATGCATTTTAATGTTTACAGAATATTATCTTTGATCTTAAATCCATCTGTTGTCTGGGTTATTCAATAAGGGTTATGTTTACCACAAAATGAAATGTTCAACAAAAATGTTTTAGTCGCGTGAGGGGTGCTCCTGTGGCATGGATATGTGTGATTACAAGTTGCTGCTTCTTATGACCTTCTAGAATGCTTCAGGAGGACCCTGTACTGTTCCAGCTGTACAAGGACCTGGTGGTCAGTCAAGTGATTAGTGCTGAGGAGTTTTGGGCCAATCGTCTTAGCATGAACTCGGTAGATCACTCCAACAGCAAGCAGGAAGTTGGGATCTCTGCTGCTTTCTTGGTAAGCCTTAATGATGTGAAACTAAACCCCACCCTCAAAAGACAAAGTAACAGAATTACAAAAGCCAACAATGCCTAATGCCGAATGGTGCCTAATTCATCCCTGGGTACATTTGTGGCTCTGTGGGTTGCAGGCAGACATCAGGCCTCAGACAGACGGCTGCAACGGTTTGAGATACAACCTCACTTCAGACATCATTGAGTCCATCTTTAGAACGTACCCTGCAGGTACAGTGCCTGAAAGGTCCGATTAATATCCAAGAGTTGTTGCCTGGGGTTTACGGTTTTGTTTTTCCTACTGTTGCCATCCTGAGGGTTTTGAATGTATTTATATTTTCATGAGTCATATCTCATTTGCTTTTGAATTTAGCCTCTGTCAGTTGCTCTATGGCCTTGGCTTCCTGCCTGTAATCTTGACCTTGATTGTTCTGCATATGACCAGAGGGTAGAGTTTGTGAGGTCATTTTATGTCTTGAATTTTATTATGTTTTGGTTTTTCTGCTCAGCTTAATTCCTCACATTTAGGACCAGAAGTTTATTACCTACAATCTGCCCTGAACCAGCAGAGTAGCAGCTCAGTGTGAGGGAGCCGTCGGTTTGTTTACAGTGACCTCTCTTATTGTAGTGAAGCAGAAGTATGCTGAGAATGTGCCACACAACTTGACGGAGAAGGATTTCTGGACCCGGTTCTTCCAGTCCCACTACTTTCACCGGGACCGAATCAGCACTGGCCTGCAGGACCTCTTTTCCGAGTGTGCAAAGCAGGATGAGAAGGGTAATGGTTTGGTTAGCGATCGGGTCTGCAGGGCATCCATTGTCTCTGCTGGTTTGGTTAGCGATCGCGTCTGCAGGGCATCCATTGTCTCTGCTGGTTTGGTTAGCGATTGCGTCTGCAGGGCATCCATTGTCTCTACTGGCATTGTTTGGTACAGGGAAAAAAGCCAGTGGGTCTCATCATATCCTCTGTTTATGTCAAGTATCCATTGTAGCTGTTCACTGGTAAACATACATTTCACAACAGGCTTTTGTGTGCTCCAGGCTTAAAATCTATGGTAGTCCAAGGTGTCAAGAACCCACTGGTAGATCTCCTGTCCCTGGAAGACAAGACGCTGGATGAGGTGGGGGCCGCCTGCAGTGCTCTCCTAAATACCATATAGGGTGTGAGCATCCTGAAAACAAACCCACATTTGTATCTGTTGCAGGGTTACGGTCCTGCCCCCTCCACCTCCAATACTGGCAAATCTGTAAAAGAGAACAGCAATTCTGCCATCATCAAGCGCTTCAACCACCACAGTGCCATGGTGCTGGCTGCAGGTCTCCGCAAACAGTGAGTGAATGCAGTGAATTATTCAAGCAAACCATAAAGACAGTGCAGAAGGTCTACAACCTCTACCCTAACCCTTTAAAATGGGCCTTTTGGGTCATTTGTATGTATGTTCCCTGTCATATGAATCACTGATAGTATTTGTGGGTAGGTACCAACCAGCATAGCATATCTAGATTTTGTAATAATTCTCACAGTTAGATTTTCGAGATGCTGCAATTAGACTGTTAGTCACTCCATGGGTTTCCAGTTTGGTTGAGATCAAGTGGTCTGGGTCCTATCTGTGCTGCAGTTGCTTTAGGAGTATTGCTCAATGTTGTGACAAAAGGTAAACTCTTTTTACGCCTTTGTTTTCCATACAAGATGGAGACATGCATGTGTATATAGAGATGAGAGAATTTTTTGGTGTTGGAAAGCAGGGTCTGCAGGTGTGTAGAGCCCCCAGAGCATTTGGGATTAAGGTCTTTTTCAAGGGCTTAACAGTGATATGATTATTCTGTTATAGCTTGAGCTGTTTTGTGCACTTGCTACAGCTTGTGATACACGGAGGGCTGCGATCAGTGGGAGAGAAATTGTGGGGCTTTTTAAGCATTCGCTACTTGCGTATCCTCGCTTGGAAAATATTCAAATTGAACTGCAAAATGCCTCAAAAACACTTAAAACAAGATGCAAAAACGATGTGGGATGGTGTGTTATTTATGTAACCTAATTAAAGATTTTTTTTTACGGTTTTTCATCTGCATTTACTAGCTTAAAAATATTAATATATAAACTATAAATATATTTATTATATTAAAAATATTAATGTAAAACGAGCTCTTGTGTTGGAATCTGCATCAGTATCGGCAGTTGGATCGGAACGGAAAATATGTGGATCAGCTCATCCCTGGTTTTTATAATGTTATTTTTTAATTTTCTAAATGTACATGCTTTCACTTTGCAGATTAACCCATATGTAGCCACAATGTTATCGTCATTGTCATACAGCAAATGGAACAAAAGTAAACTTTAAGGGTTGTGTAACCTCTCTTGACTGTAATTGTAAACCTGGAGCAGACACATAGGTTACTGCTTACCAGGGGTTGCCGGGGAAACAGAAGGAAATTTAGTGGTGTGTGATGTATGACCCTGGTAATTGTAATATACATTAGAGAGTGGAGCTGGATGTTCTAGGGAGAGTCACGTGTCCCTTTGGCTCTCTCTCCTATCAGGGACCCCTTCAGTGACCAGACCAGTGAGACGAGCAGCACCGATGGTAACTCCAGAGACTCAGACCTCTTTCAGCCACCCATCAAGAAGGTAATGACAGATGTGGGTCTAGCTTCTGATGTGACTTCTGTCAGGCTTGACAGGCAAGTCCTGTAAACCTATAATTGTCTCCCTGAATCTGTCTGTAAGACTGTGTTATCGCTGCTTTTGCGATGACTGGATTTTCCCTGCTGCAGTGCCTCTACAGTTATGCAGCAGAACATTAGCCATGGCTTGTGGGCAGTGTCTCAAAGACTCGGGTGTTTTCCCAGGTGAAGCTGCAGGAGGCGATTGAGTATGAGGACCTACAGAGAGGCAATGGACAAAAGACCGTTGCCCTGAATCTGAAGAAATCTGACAGGTTGGTGTCTGTCCTCTAGGCAATTTTTGGTTCCCACAAGTAAACATTGACATTGCTGTTGGAGATTCTGGGCCAGCTGAGGTTTTAACCATAGTTGCGGAGCGCAAAGTCACCTGCATCTGACTTGTTGAATTTTTACGTGTGCTGCCAGGTATTCCCATGGTCCTGTGCCCATCCAGAATCAGCACTACAGCACAAGCCAGGACATCATCAACTCTGTCAGTATCATCCAGCATGAAATGACCAGTTACAAGCCCAGTCTTACTCAGGTACTCATTAGCACATGTGCCCACTGGCCTGGACAGAGCTGAGATTGACTTCAAGTCCATATTAGCTCAGCTGAAATCAGGTTTCAACGGGTGCTGATATTTGCCCTCTCCTGTCGCAGGTTATGTCCAATAGTACAGCCAGCTCAGCAATCGTTGCCCTCTCACCTGGGGGTGTGCTTATGCAAGCCGGGACACAGCAGGCCATAAACCGTGGGTACTCCCCAGTGTCGCTTCCGTCAAACAGATGCAAATCGTCTTCCGGGTCTTCTTGTCACATAGAGCTCGGTGATGACGTCTCGTCTCTCCGTATTTGTGAGCCACTGAGGACAGCGTGCATTTAATCTATTAAATATTTGCATCAGAATTAATTCAAGCTTACTTCTTGGTAACTTGATATTTTAAGGAAATACTGTGAATTGCTGTAAATACTGTGAATAGGACAGATAACCAACTGAATTTTAGCTACTGGGGAATTGAGTTGAAAATAGCTCGCAATCCACAGCTGCAGAACTAACTAGGGCAGTGTTTTTCAACCCAGTCCTTAGGGTCCCCCGACAGACATATTTATGCTCCCTCCCAGCACACCTATACCAGGTGTTTTGGTGTTCTTGATTTGGCTGGGAAGGAGTAAAAATGTGGGTTGCCTGGGGGTCCCTGAAGACTGGTATGAGAAACACTGGACTTGGGAACCCTAGATTCAAATCAAATAAATCCTCTACTCGGACATTTTTTTTTATAATAGGAGATGATTATGTACAGGGCCCAACCATTGTGCTGCCTTTACAGAGATGGTGCCCAGTGAGGTGCAGTCAGAACTGAAGCACCTGTACGTGGCAGCTGGAGAGCTACTGCGTCACTTCTGGTCTTGCTTCCCTGTCAACACGCCCTTCCTAGAGGAGAAGGTGGGTTTCTCTCTCTCTTTACTCTTCTGTTTCACTTCACTTTTTGGTTTTTCTTATCTTTTTCTCCCCTCTTCTCTGCAAAGGTTGTGAAGATGAGGTCTAACCTTGAGAGGTTCCAGCTCACTAAGCTCTGTCCTTTCCAGGAGAAGGTCCAGCGGCAATACTTGAGCACTAATGTAAGACATGTCCCTTCTCTCAGCTGGAATGAGATACTGTAGGTTTAATCCTACTGGAACTCAGAAGGTTCTGTAATACATGCTTAGTGAACCAAGCTTAAGTGCTGCTTTTCATTGCATAGCATCAATAAGCCTAATTGATGTTTTGCTTATTGTGGTAGCCTGTTAGTTAATTATTGTGAACACTAAGAAATCTAGTTTAGCAGTATATCCTTGATTCTTTTTCTCCTGGACACATTTTCTGCAGCTTACAGGCCACCTGGAGGAGATGCTTCAAACAGCCTACAACAAGTTCCATGCCTGGCAGACACGACGAATGCTAAGAAAGACCTGATGGAACAGGGGATAGTGGATAAGAGAGGAGCGAAAAGCTTCCTCTCTCCTGGGCCTGCCGGCCTGCTGTGATCCACACTGGACCAAGGGCCCCATACTTGGTCTGCATTGGGGCTGGGACATCGACTGGAGGGTGCCACGGCAACTCTTGATTGGTCGACACCGATGAACACTAGCACAGGCGATATTCATCTGTTTGTTGTTTTTAAATTCTCATGGGTGGAAGAAAAGGGGGGGGGGCACATCTATCAGAGTTCTCTCTGGGGGATGTAGCAGAGCCAGGATGCCGGAATGATTGCAACAAGCAGTCTGACGGGCAGGTTCTGTGGAGGGAGCGGCTCACCTCAGGTACTGAGTGAAAGAAGCTGAAGGGCTGAGCTGTTACTGTTAAGTATGTTCGATTTACCCATAATGCAGTGCAACAAAAGAGGAATACAAGCAAAGATGATGTTTGGACGAAGCAATACTGTAAATGAACTGCCTGTGCTGTTTCTTATGCAGCTGTCACATGGTCATCACTGCACTGACTTCACAAGGCCTGCACCTGTAGGCTTAACAATGGCTGTTTTGTTAGGCTTGCACTTGTTTAGGAGCAAATAGAGGAATGTGTAGAGCGACCTAAGCTGTCGCCACCACCCTTCAAGTGGTTTGTCAGGTATATTTCTCTGTCTGGAATGCACAAACACCACCTGTGGGGACCTCCAAATGTCCATCAGTGACAGAGACTCCAGCCTGTGTGCTGTCTTCTGTCTTTCTCACAGTGCTCTTTCACTTCTCTGCAAGTTCCTTCTTTGAGAAGACCTGCTCGCTTCAATGTCATTCAAGAGCAAGATAGAGGAATTCCTTGAGCAAAGCTAAGATGTCACAGTTGTGGTAGCCATCTCCCGAGTTTACAAACCCGGTCCCCCGCGAGTCCCAGTTCTGTTACTTGCACTGAAGCGTCCCTCGAGCCGTCTCCAATCTACATTCTTTTCCACATTGTCCAACTGGGGAAATGTCACAGAACTGAGCCTGTCTACTGGTCCAGCAGTATCTGGTGGTCAGTGTTAAGCAAGACAAACATTTAACCAATAACTGATGGTGATGGAATTTTTTTCCCTATCTGTCTCGTTAACTCAGAATTGACATCGTTCTCTGACTATACATGGATTGGTTAGTGGTTTTAAGTGGTACCATCTCCACTATACTTTGTATACTGTGTTATTGTAGATAAGTTAGTGGGAAGAAAAAAGAATAGCTACAATCTGGATGTTTCTACCGCTCAGAAACATGTAAGAAAATGCACTCACAGTGTTAAATATTCTTTTGCTAAAGCCTCTGAAAAGGTCTGTCCCTCTGTGAACTGACTGTAAACTCTTGGCTGAATCTTTTGCCCTTAGTACAGCAGAATGAAAAGGAGCTTTGATGTCTGTCTTCAGGAGAAGGTTCCTGTAGGCACATGTGCTGTTACAGTCAGTTGCCTTTGGTGTCATGACTAGTGCAATAGCTTTGCTGTTGAAGCATTTTCGTATCGCTGTTTACCTGTGTGAACATGCTATCCTTTGAAACTTTCAAGTTTTCATGTTGATCTCCATCACTGGTTGATGTCAAATTTGCTATTAACATACCATAAGTAGAATGGTCTGGCACATATGCACCAACCCAAGGTTGCTGCCATTTCATACTCGCAGTGCTTTCATCGAATGATATAACGAATATGCAAATCCCAGTTTTAGGGGGAAAAGTGAGATTTCCTTTGCCTTGTTATCTACGGTTGTACTTGAGTGAGCTGTTAGCCACAGTCTCCAAACCCTGTTTTGACTCAACATAGTCACTGTAAATGCAGTCCAGCTTCTTTGTTTTTTATTTAATCCTGTATATTTGCAAGCATCTACTGGCTAGATCCACAAAGTGATTTTTTTTTTGTTTGTTTTTCTTGGCTTTTCATCTAGGACCACCCAGGATTCCACTCTTGCTTTAGTATAATCTGTTTTTCAAAATGTCATGGTGGAAGAAGACGTGAGTTTTTGGGAGTAGTTTTAGAAATGACCTGATACAAATGTTCCAGAAATCGTTTCATAAATGTATCATGATGTCAGCACTGAAATTTCTCACAGTAGAACTGAGTTGTTTGGGTTCTGTTGTTGGGGATGGGTTACCAGAAGCAGGACTTAGTGAATATGTTTTATTATGCTTTGTCTTAATACTGTATGAATACACCAGTATGAAGGGAAATCTTATCATTTTTGATGTGTTAAGATTTGGACAAAGAAATTTTCAAGAATAACAGGTTTAAATTTAATGTCATTTGGTTTATAATTAAAATGGTCTAATTTTAACTGTCTAATAAAGATATGCAGAATAAGTTTAAAAACAGGATAATTTTTTCAGTTTTACCTGTGTTGAGAAGTTCAGTCCAACTGAGCACAAATGAGTTTGAGAAGGAAAAAAAAAAAAAAAGTTCAGAGTTGTATCAATGTATCACCTTCCTTGGTCCGATGGAAACCTCCACAAGGTCTAAATCTCTGAATCTGTAATGCATGGGTGAATTCAATGAACTGTGTCAAAATTTCTACTACTTTTTTTATATTCACAAATGTGATTATATAATATTCCTATCTCTATATGCACAGATTGTATGTATGTGAGGGTGTTATGAAGCTGACAAATAGCCACGTTTGACGGCAAGCAGTGTTTATAGGTTATTAATCTGAATGTTTGTCCAAAGTTCTTGCATTCCTCACTGGCATAGCCGCCAACTGGCCACATTGTGTTCCCAATATGAGGTGAAAAGAACTTTTATGTGGGGAAAATGTTAAACACACCAGCTTCTGCAGTGTAATTGTGTGACTTATTACTTGAAATTTCTGAGAGTCTCATGAGACTTTTGGACCCTATAAAGCAGGTTTTCCCCTTTATTCTTGCTGCTCGTTTTGCTTCTCCTAACAGGGGTATAGGTATAAATATACTACATATACTCTGTGTCAGATCTTCTGTGTTATATTCAGTTTAGGGCGACAGCAGCCTAGTTACTGAAATGAATTTTGTGATTGTGAACAGCTCTAAAAACAGTGCAATAATTATAGCAAAGAAAAATATACCACAAAATCTAAGTAGCATCTGCTGAGGAACCATTTATTTTATCTTGTAGCTTTGTATGGCGAGCTGGCTGGATTTTGTTTAACCTTTATGTTGTACTTCAAAAACTAAAGCTGTGCAGAAAGGGTGAGTATTATTTTAGGAGATTAAACAAGTAGCCTTATTTTCTGTTGTAGAATATTTCCTTGCTCGATTTTCACCTTCATTTGCTGCTTCAGACTGGTTTAAAAAAATCTTATAATACAAACAATTTATAGGAGCAGCAGTAGGGCCCATGTTGTGCTAGCATTTCACCACATTTTTAAACAAACGCCATGACTTAATTGTTCTTCTCAATAAATGTTTATATCAGGCTTATTTTTACCAGTTAGCTTTGTGTATGTGTGGTTGGATGTCGTGGTCTGATTTGGAAGGTTGTAGACCTGCATCAGTTGTCCCTGTAAATATGTGCAGTTCAGTGGGAAGGACATTCAGAACAACTGCAAGCCTTTAAATAATAATGACGTTATCTTTTATCTTTTGATACTCCTGCAATCTGTATTCCCCAGAGCATCTACTGTTGCAATCGATAGCCTAATGGAGCATCGAAGCCCCACTTTAGTCTGCATCTCCAGTGCATGCGCCTACGGCACTAGCGCAAAATGCAGTCCGCTACTTGTGGACGTCGATTTCCGATATACGTTTGTATATCAATTATTCTAAACGGATGTTATTTAATGAATATCTGAGTGGATGCGATTTTGTCTTTTTCATATTTGGAATGTGCAATTAACCAAAACCTTGAGCAAAGTCCAGAACATACAGTAGACTATGAGGAGGTATCACTCCGCACCGCTCTGCGATTTTAGACTGTAAAGTAGTACCGACCAGTCGGAAACGTCCCACAACTTCTGTCAAATCTTCACGGCAGGGAAGTGAGGAAGCAAACTATTTTAACTAAATAAAATATATACGTCTGCAACTCTGGACTCGATGTTGCACCGTGAGAATGACATAGTTTTGGGGAATTGACCGCTCACCAATGTCAGGTAGGTTAATAACCGAAGAGTTTTGTTTTTTTAAATTAAAACCGTAGCTAAAAGGTGTTGCTAAACGGTTAAGTGTGCTTCTGTCCAAAGCAAAAGTGATACCTGTACACTTTCCATGATTTAGCTTATGTAGCTCCAGCGGAGCACACTTTTGTTTCGTATCAGTAGCATACCAGAGTATTTGACTTAAGGATAAATGGTGTAATTGTAGTTAATGGGTGGACCATCGGTATTTAGACAATGTGCCGCTGGTTAGTTGTTTGCTTAGTTTGCTGATTGAAAACCGCCGACTTTATTTTACGGCATCGATTTGTACTGTAAATCTAAGTTAAAATTTAATAAAGAGCTACTGCTTAAGTGACGGGAAGGGGCACTGTAATGGTTTGCAATGCGAATGTTTTAAATGTAAGGGATGTGGCTTGCAGAATAGGAAATTGAACTGGATTGGGATCCCGTGATGCTCACACTCCCTTGGTGGTTCAGCCTGTGCTGGATTAGCACCCGATCCAGCTACCCCCTTCCCTTAGTTCCCATTCCCATCCCAGTTCACCTTTGCCAAAACCGCTGACATGGATGGTCCGTACCGCCGCAGATTGCTCCGTGATTAGAGGCGCCCGTGAGCGCTGCTATGTGAATGTTTACTGACAGCCCCTTTGATGGTGCAATGGCTAAATGTACTGGTCCTGTCGTACCACGTAGCGTTACTGGTTCACTGAACGATAATTTGACACTACATGGGCTTGTTTTTCAGGAATGTCGTTTACTTTTGTAACTCCATAACGGTTAATATAAGTTAATAAGAGTTAATATAAACTCCGTGACGTGTTTTATTTACTTATTTTGCTTGGTAAACCTCACCCTTTGCTCGTAATAAACTGACAGCCACTGCTAGTCATGCTTTCACAATTAGAGAGGATACGTGAAGTCATGTGATGTCAGGCAGCCGGAGAGGGGGTGGTGCAACGCAGTCTGAACGGTATTGACTAGATCGTCTGCTCCGGGGTTTACACACTGTTTGTGTCTGTTACCGGCAAAGATACTCCAGATACAGATGTATGGCTAGAATACAGGCAATGGCTCTGATGTAACTGTACTTAGCTAAAGACATGAGGTGTGTATTTCCACCCCACGACCAACCTGTCCCTTCCATTACCACCAACCGCTTCCTTAACATGCCCAAACAGGTTGGCCTTGCTGAGAGGCGTGCTAACCATGCCTCTGCTGCCTGTGCTGCCTGAGTCCTGCACACATGTGCTGGCTGAGTTTGACTGCTTGGATCCCCTGCTCTCCGCCCTGCGCCTGGACTCCAGCAGGATCAAGGTAGTGGGCAGCCAGGCTTCGGCCTAGGTCACAGCTTGCTGGACAATCCCGGCATGCCCGCTAGCATTCTTCACCCTGCGCCTCTGTTTAACCGCCTTGCCCATCTGCAGTGCACCTGCGTGGCGGTCTCAAAGAAGTGGTTGGTGCTGGGAACCTCAGCAGGGGGGCTCCACCTTATCCAGAAAGATGGCTGGAAGCAACGCTTAATCCTCACACACAAGGTACTCTAGGAAACCTCTGAAAGCACGCACTGTGCTGTGGCACTCCGGTCTGCATACAAACAGTCCATGCTGAATTAAACCCTGTTTTTCAGTTTTACCAATAAATCTCTTGGCTCCTTCTGCAGGAGGGATTCATTACCCAGGTAGCATGCTGCCCACATGATGAGGACTTTATTGCAGTTGCTACGAGGTAAATGGAGCTTGTCTCTCTCCACAGGAATATCTCTGCAGTGTTGCGCATTTCAGGTCCAGACACTACTCCAGACCAACATTTTGTTTCTACTAACCAGTAGAGTACTGTGACTGTGGTGACTGGTTGGTAGAAACAAAATATTGGTCTGGATTTGCAGTTTCTAGACCTGTAATGGACAACACTGCATGTCTATGTATTTACACACTGTAGATGGTATAGAGAGCATAATTTGTACCATTTTCAACAGCTGCACCAACTCCTCTAGTCATTTAGCACATTTCGAGAAGCTATCATGTATCAATGTGGAGCTTGTTGGCCATGCACTGTAATACTTTTAGTATTTAGTTAGCATTGCGTTTTTTGTTGGAAATATGAGTAACTGTTGGAGTGTAACGCAGTGCTAAAACTGTTAAGGAACATGGGTGGCACACAAGTGTCGTACACAGCAAGAAAAAACTCATAGCTATATTGCGTCTAAAAGATGTTTACAGATATGTTCTGCATTCTATTCCATTTGCTAGTTACAGGCTTCGGCAGTCGGTCGCTAAAGGTATTAATTTCGCCCGTTGGTGTGCTTGGCACCATGGAAAAACACATTGTTCCAATTGTCAAATCTGACTTGTAGCTTGAAAAGTAAGGCACAGATTAGTTGCAGGGATGCCATATTTTCCACCTCCAGGGTCTCGGAACATTCCAGAGATGGAAAATGTATCTTTCACTATTTCACTTTGTAGCAAATACGTTACAAATGTCTGTGTGTCCTAGTTTAAGAATTTAAGAAGAGGTGATTGTTATATAAGTTCCATACCTTCGTTTCTCCCTTCCATCTGCATGGCTGTACTGGGCCTGTATAAGCTGCTATGAAGTAGTATTGTACTAGACTCAACGCTGCAAACTTTGGATCATGTAAAAGTCAAATAAAAAGAATTATAATATTTTCTTTGCGTTTCACATCATTTATTTGTTCTCAGTGATTAACTTCTTAATAATTATTATAGTTTATACGTTTTAAAATTATATGCGACAGGGTTGGGGCAATTCCAGAATGCATTCATCATTTCTAATCCATATCAGGAAATGGAACTGGAGTTGGAATTTGTCTTTCAGAAATTCAAATTCAATTCCAATTCTGTTCCCCGTGGTTTTTTCCCCCCCCAATCCCATCTCTAGTTCCATGTCCTGATTTGGATTGGAATTGATGAATGCATTCTGGAATGGCCCCAACCCTGATATAAAACACAGTTCAGTTTCTTCACAGTCCTAATGCATGCAGTTTAAACTGATTGGTGGTCTCAGAACTTCCTGTACTGTATGACTGTGTGTGTGTGTGTGTATGTGTGTGTGTGTGTGTGTATGTGAGTGTGCGCGCATATACATGCCCCGTGGTGGACTGGAATCATGTCTGGGGTGTACCTCAGGGATTGGCTCTAAGCCCCCCCACACGACCTGGATCACGATAAGTGGTTAGAAGCTGGATGGATAATATGCAACAAATAAGTAGAACACAAGATGCAATTGTCCCGTAATGCTTAGTAAGTACTAATTGCCTGGTATGTTAATAATTAATCACGTGATCGTTAAATGCTGTCTAATTCTTGGGAACAGTGAGTGTGCGCATGAGTGCGTGTATGATGGTGTATCCTTATGTCATTGCTTGCTTGCATATCACCACCCCAGTCAGGGCCTGGTTTTGGTGTGGGAGCTGCACCTGGAGCGGCGAGGGCGCCCTGAACGTGCCTGCACCTCCTGGGAACACCGGGGCCAGACTGTGACGGCACTCTGCTGGGACACGGCCGCGCTGCGCATCTTCGCAGGGGATGCCGGCGGGAAGGTGTCCTCTGTCCGTGCCGGATCCTCCAAGCTGGGCAAGGTACCTCACGCCGACTGGGCAGGTGCTTCTGGGAATTAGCCAGCCGAGACTAATCCCTGTGGGTCCACAATCTGCATTTTAACTGCTCAGCTGACATCTTTGCCCAGATGACTTGCACAACTATCTGTCCTGATGGTATCATGCCTGTGGTGTGTGTGTGTGTGTGTGTGTGTGTGTTACCCTGTGTTGGATTGACATCACATCCAGGGTGTACCCCACCCCTCCAGTCTTGAACCCTGTGCTGCTGGGGATTTCCTCTGCTCAGCTCCCCCCGCCCAAAATAAAAAACAGGATAAGGGATTGGAAAGTTAATGGCTGTTTAACTAGGGTCTTTAGTGTGTGTTAAGAGCATTGTTTGCAATTCATAAAGGTTTCAAGTACATAAAGGCTTCATAAATTCACCCTTCTCTTGAAAAATAAGGTTTTGGTTTTTTTTGCTTACATGTGCATTGCGCATACTGTCACACTGTTCCTTACTGTCCATTGAATCCCAGACTGCAGCTCACTGATATTGCCTGCTGGTGGCGCAGTTGGGCATAGGTGTGGGTGGGGCAGGTCGCTTCATTCTCACTGTGGATAAGCGGAGCTGTTTACTAACTGAGATATTAGCACCAATGGCATCGCTAAACCCTAAATCCAGCTCCCACAAAGAAGGAGCTGCAGTGGCGCCAGTGGATAAACCAGGATATCTTGCCAGGACGTGATTGTTTAGGCTGACATGTGACTTTATTTATATTTGTATTGCCTTGTCTGTCGATTCCCCTGATTGTTATTTGGCCAGTGATTATTGTTAAAATAGGTTTTCTGCCAGTGCTCTTACAGAGTGGAGTGGGATCACAAATCTTGCTCCTGATGGTATCATGATTTGGCTAAAGGTCATAGCATCTGGCCCCGTTAACGGTTCACTGATGTGTTTTGTTGTTACTTTTGTGTCGTCCTCTTCTGCACTGGGTTTTGTTATCGTGTTACAGGGTTGTTTGGCCCCTTAAGTGATCACTGGCCTCACTGTGCTTTTACATAGTGCCATTGAAACATGATGATTGCATCTTCCTGATGTGCTTAACCTTTTCCGTTTGGAAAGATTCGCGAAAATGGCTGATAAGGGACTGCAGTTGCGGAGAATAAGCACTACTGAAGGTTCTCATTTTAGGTACATTTCCATAAGCCTGTACAGGATTTCACCTGAACCGCATTTAATTGATTGATCTTATATATGGGGGGGTTTTGGTTTTATATGTGAGTGAGAGAAACTGCTTTTACCTGTAATGTATAATCGTGGTGATATTTTGACAACTAAGACTTTTTGAATTTTGAAGACATGAACCTTGATTCTAAATTTATGTATACTTAGCTGTTAGCTCCTATAATTCAACAAGTGGAGCATTGCACCTCATGGTTTCAATCCCAGGGAGCCCACATAAATTGCAACTCCCCTACCGTAAATCGCTTTCGATTAAAGCGTCAGATTAATGAATAAATGTATTTCAGAAAAGTCTGTCTTTGGAATTTCTATTTAATATTGTTTAGACTACACACATTTACTCTGGTGGTAAGGTTTGTTGTCCACTGTGTTCCCTCTGTGGCTTGATATAATCAAAAGTGTCAGTACTAGCAGTGAATTCAGTGACACCTCTGCCCATATCGCCCGCGGAGTTCGTCATGGTAACCAGGGTATGTGTCTGCAGGGCTCGGCGTTCGTCATCTTTCCCATTCAGACCATCACCACCGTGGACTCGAGAGTGGTGCAGCTGGGCTACCAGGACGGCCGTCTGCTGGTGTCCTCACTCAGCCGCTGCTACTTGTGCGACACAGAGAGGTGGGTGGGACTCTGTGGACAAAACCATTATGGCATGGGGGTGGTGGGTGGTGGAAGCTTGGCCTGTACCAAAAAATAGGCAGCAAAGGGGTATATGCATTCTAACACCAGAGAGTCTCCAAAAGTACTGCTATGTACTGTAAAAAATATTTCAAGAACAACATGAAATGCTCAGCTCTCTTGTCTAGCTCTGTCATACTAAGGACTGTTAGTGAATAACCCAGAACTTTTCTTTTCTTCCTGTGTAGGGAGAAGTTCTGGAAAGTGGGGAACAAGGAGCGGGACGGGGAATATGGGGCCTGCTTCTTCCCCCCGCCACGCGGCTCTCCAGTCGGCACACCGCCCCTCTTGTACTGCGCGCGACCCGGCTCCCGTGTCTGGGAGGCCAACTTCAGCGGAGAGGTGCTGAGCACGCACCAGTTCAAGCAGCTCCTCGCCTGCCCCCCTGTACCCCTCATATCCTGCAGGTAGCTCCTCCCATAGTCACACCTGTGCATGTACACACGTTTGCGTCTCTGTGACTGATCATATCGCCCCCTACAGGTATGAGCCGCAGTTTCACTGTGCTCCAAGAGGCTCCCAGTCCATCGCTTTCCCCAGACTGCTATACCTCAGGTATCATCGCACCGGCACGCTGTCTGCAGACCCTGCTGTCTGTCAGTCACTGAATGATACCCCTCTGCCCTTTGACTGTGTAATTAATGTGTGTTATTTGTAATTATCATCTGTCATGAGGACATCACAGCATCTGCCCATATCAAGTACTGGGAGCACTAGTCTCTCAATTCTTATGTTGTCACTCTTGGACACTGTGCTTAATAGTATTAGTTTAATAGTCTTTTTCACTCTTATGCACATCTATATGGTACCGTGTATATGGCGTTTTACACATGCACACACTTTAGATACCTTCTTACATACCTCATCTGTTCTTGCACCTGTGTATATGCTTTATTTTATGTCCTATTATTGCTTCCTTGTATTATTATTATGTTCTTTATTTTTGGTACTTTGAAGCTCTGTTTGTTGTTTTAATCTTCCATGGTGAGAGCTATGCTTTGGAACAGTAATTTCCCTTAAGATGAATAAAGCTTTATCTTTTATTATCTTTTATCTTTTATTATCTTTTATCTTATTACATACTATCTTGCTTAAATACATTGTGTGTGACTGGCCTTCTCCTCCTCTGCTTCCTCTCATGCCTGGCATTCTTCATTCAAACCTCTGGTGTTGTTTTTATGCAGCGATCAGAACCTGCTGACCTGGACTGAGTCAGCGATCTACATCTTCGTGCCTCAGTGCGACCAGGTCCTGCTCTGGACTGAAATTAAAGGTGCAAAGCTGTCCGACTGGCCGCCGCCCCGGTCGTTTCAATGTTATGTCACTGCTGTTTACCTCCTTACGGTGCCCTAATCGCTCTGTCTGCCCCCCCGACCTTCAGACTTGATTGAGGTTGCAGTTTTCCGCAGTGAGCTTTTCTGTCTCCACGCCGATGGACGCCTGTCTCACTTAAGCCTGCTGTCTGCGGAGCGCTGTGTGGAGAGGCTGATGCGCAGGGAAGCCTGCTCCCTGGCCGCCTCTGTCTGCTGCATGTTCCAGCACGCCATCGCCCCCTGCAGGGTAAGACCGCCGCACCACAGTGCGTACAAATCCACAAAGACCTCATGTCAGTGGTACTCTGCAGAGCGTATCGCCAAAAGTAAAGTATGCATAATGCATGATAAACTATAATGATCACATGGCTATAATGTGTTATGCCTTTTAATAAATAGTTTATAGTGTTATGTTTATAGTGCTCTATGAATGCAATATAATGCATTATAAACAGTGTTGGGAGTAACGGCGTTTAAGTATAACGGCGTTACTAACGG
>JAABNX020000008.1:13921669-13948140 GCA_015163995.2 Mormyrus lacerda
TTACTTTTATAATGATGTAACTCAGTTACTAACTCAGTTACTATTTGTGAGAAGTAACTATAACTAATTACTTTTTTGAAGGTACGTGCCCAACACTGATTATGAATGTGTAAAAGTAAAGTGTTACAGGAAAATCAATTAGTGGGTCCAGTTGCTTAAAATATACTTAATTTACTTTCCGCTAGAGTGCCTAGATATCTTGGTCAATTGATGTTGCCAAATATTTGATTCACCCCCCCCAAAGGCCCGGAAGTTACTTCCCATTGACCGCCTGGAGTATCTGCGCTCACAGCTCAACCCCAGCACCCAGCAGGACCTTCTCAGCCAACTGGAGGACATGATCCCCAAACTGGAGCCCCTGGACTCTGCCTCCAGCAGCCGCAGAAGCAGCATTTCTTCACATGTGAGTCTGAGGCACCGACCTCGCAGAATGTGACTGTGAGTCTGAGGCACCGACCTTGCAGAATGTGACTGAGTCTGAGGCACCGACCTCGCAGAATGTGACTGTGAGTCTGAGGCACCGACCTCGCAGAATGTGACTGTGAGTCTGAGGCACCGACCTCGCAGAATGTGACTGTGAGTTTGTGCCTTTGTTGATGAGAGTCATTTTGTATTACAGGATGATTATGGAGTAATTAAAATGAACAATCATTTGCAGACTAAATTGTAAAACTTAAAACAATCACAAACTAATTATAGAATTATTCTTTAATTTGATTAGTCCCTGATA
Source organism: Mormyrus lacerda (assembly GCA_015163995.2). NCBI lineage: Eukaryota > Metazoa > Chordata > Actinopteri > Osteoglossiformes > Mormyridae > Mormyrus > Mormyrus lacerda. Next base: position 13,922,400 of record JAABNX020000008.1, read on the forward strand.
TTCAGATGTGAATTTGGTGTGTAAAGCCAAAAGCTTATAGAGTTTAGCTATTACATAAATGTTATTGCTGTTTAAAACATGTAGTAAATGTTTACATTTTGTTGGACATATTGACTAATATCCCTTTTAAGTGATCTTTTTGAACACAATTGTTAATGTAGGAGAGCTTCAATGTGCTGGACTGCGGTATCTACAGGGTGATCAGTCGAAGAGGAAGCCAATCAGATGAGGAGACCAGTTCCCTGGTCAGCCAGTCAATGCTCGAGGAGGAGCAGCTCAAGGAGTTTAGCTTTGTGCATGAGGAGGAGCCTGTGGAGCCTGGTAAGGGCTGTGACCTTTGACCTGGCTCAGTAGTTGCTGCTTCCCCTCTGGTCCACTACAGATTTCTGTGGAATGAAGGGCACCTCAAAAAGGGAATTTTTACAAATAAAGGCACTATTTTAAAATATTTTATATATTTCTGGCTTAATTTCTTATGAAGTCTATTTCTTGCAAACACCGTCTCATTAAAGTGGTTTGACAGTAAAGTTTTCGTGTGACATCACTCCCGAAGAACTTCTGTGAAATTATTCAGCCACTCCCCTACAACCCACCCACAGAAGTAAAAGCAGACAGACGATTAGCGCTTTCCTCACACTGTCCAACATGCCCATGACATCTCCATGCGTGTTCCTTTGTTGCCCATTCAGCTGTTTGATTCTTGTGTATTACTGGCTCAGGTGGTTTTGGACTCCGCCCTTTGATTTGCTTGTGTCATATCCTGTCATCCACCTCCGTGTCATTTCTCTGCTTCACCCCATCCTGCTCTGCAAACTTTGGCCCCCACGATCACCACCCATCCCCGCTTCAGCCACCTCTGATCCCCCGCCCAGCGAGCGCACAGAGCCCGAACGCTCCGAGTCCGGCCTTCAGTTTCACCTACCCCTCTCGTTCCGCCCCAAACCCCCCCGCGTGGCTCTGCAGGCTGTTCGAGACAGGTGAGTGCCCCCACCCCACCAAACATCCTTGCATCAACCATGCTCATTCGTTTCAAGTGGTCACTCTGCGATTAAAGAAAGCAAGAGCTCGTCAAACAAAAGCAGCGAGCATGTCAAATCATTGTCATTGACACATAGCTTGTATTGGGTTCTGCGCAAGTATTTATTCAAGCTACCAGCATATTCATTGAACAGATTGGAGAGGTCAACAAGTCCCTACGTTTGTGTGTCAAATGAGTCAAGACATACTCAATTTATAAAGACAAAAAAAAACAAGACCAGAAATCTGACTTCTGATGCTCATGGGCTCAGATGAATTGTTTTAAACATGTAGGACATTAGTGAGTTCTGGAGTATTATCAGGACGTCACTCTGAGAAGTGAAAATGGCATATTTTTCAAACCGCTGGCCATGCGGAATCCCCTGTACGCCAGATAAGCTTTTCCCGGTTCCCATTTTAAGTGAAACTCCGCTTTTAGAAAGAGAAGTGAAACTGATACAAGTAAAAAAAAAAAAGGTTTTGTTTTTTTTTTTGCTTTTCTTTTTGGGAGGGCTTACAGCTTGCTTCTATAACCAGACACTTCCTGCCTGGGGATGGGCAGCAACCCGTGTCCGTCCCTCACGCCTCAGTCCTGTTCTGAAGCATTGAGGAACCTGAGCACAATTAAATCAGGGTCGTGTTGTGAGCTTGTCACCCAGCACTGGTTAGTAGGTAGGGCAGTGGATTCACATAACGTTAGGATGAATCACTGAAGTGAATGATCATGTAAGTTGTTCTGCGGTTCAGTGCGTGCGGAGTTTCACAATCTGCATCTTCTAATGACAGGTGACTCTCTGCTTTATGATACTTTCGCCGTGTGTCGTTTAAGTGTTCAGGCTTTGCTTGGTCTCTGACCGTTTCCTGTTGTTTTTTTTTTCTTGGTGTTTCTGCGCCTGATATTTTGACAGTCAGGGTGCAGGTGCCAGTGAATCGGTCAGTTTGGAACATTGATTGTGATGCTAATTTGTAGCTTTCTCTTACTTGTTTTTAGTTTGCCACACGAATTAGGAAAATCGCCATGTTGGAACCCTAACTGCTGTTTATATTGCTGCGGCACATGTATAGCGGTATGGTGTGTGATACTAAATTCAGTGCTAGAGAGAGTAATGGAACGCAGATCACAAACTGAAATTTTTTTTTAATCTTTCTTTGAACATGATTTTTGGTGTGTTTCTTTTTTTGCTCTTCCATTCTCAGTGTTTCCAGCTTTGTAAAGAAGACCTCCGAGAGGATAAACACCCTGCAGATGAACTCTGACCTTTGGCCCCGTCCTGATCAGAGAGAAGTAGGACAAAATGACATCATGGCTGAAATGGCATCGTTTCCAGAAGAACTGGACCGCATGTGAGTTCTGGGATGGTGCCTGTCCTATTTCGGGTCTTTCTCGGAATTCTTCATGATTTAAGAGAAACTTGTGCTGGTGGCAGTATTAGGCGGTTGTTTCGTTTCAGTAAGTACATTTCTGACTAAGATAATGTTTTTATTGGCAAATAAGCATGCATCTCAGAATTTGTAGCTTTAGTTTTTTCATTCAAGCCCCATTAATATTCCCATGAATACACAAACTATCATTATAACAAATTATCCGGATTGGTCTACTCAGGGGAACAAGGTTGCAGTGTTACAGGTTATTAACCCGTCTTCCACTTTGAGTGACTCTAAAGGCAGGAACTGCCTCACCAGAAAGTGGAACTTCCTCACCCACCCCTTGTATATGCGTACTGGCAGTAACCGCCATCTGCCATATTTAAACACAGTGGGGAAAATTACACCAATCCATCCATCCATCCGTGTTCTAAACACTTCTCCTGGTAGACAGGCACCGTGCTCTCAGTCATACCCAAAGTGTAATTTAGAAATGCCAGCTAGCACTATTGCCAGTAAGTGGTACTGGAGAACACACCAGTTTGACTGGCACGTTGATCTCTGTTCGTCGTGCAGATCTGACGCTGATCGGCCCAGTTCAGACACTGATTGGGAAGAGCTGAGAGGAGCAACTCAGAAAGCAGTGTGAGTACTGAACAGAAATATAAGCTAACTGTGTTTTGAAGGGCTCTATCAAGGTGTATAATACAGGTCCTGAATGGCAGCTACACGCTAACAGTCTCTTATAACCCCTTCAGAGTCATCAGGGTTTGTATGTGTGATTTATGGAATGTGAGATTGTGCCACTTATTTGTATTCTGCGTCTTCGGCACTTTAGTATCCTGATTCAAGATCCGCTTCTTCTCCTGGACCCGGCTTGTCTGCGGGAGGTTTTGTGGCAGTGGCTTTCAGTGCTGGAACAAATTCTGGGCCCAGAGGCGATCCCTTCAGCTGGACAGTATCCCTCTGATGTACATCACTCTGAGGAAGACGCCCGGGTGCAAGAGCCCTCAGGATGCCAGATAGAGGAAAGCGCTGTTGGGATTGGGGAAGTCAAGGAGCCAGAGGGGAAGCTGGCACCAGTTGAGGAGGGGCAGCAGGTTGGCGCGGAGTCCAAGCTGGGGGCGACACCGATGGAAAACACTGAAGTGAATGCAACCCAACAAGAACCAGTACGTGTGGAGCCTCCTAGGCCCATACCCTCTGACCTGCAGGCCGACCTCACCCAGCTGGCCTCTCTCTGCCTGGACCTCGGCTGTTTCCATGGTAACGCTCCTCAGGAGCGGGATCGAGCGGATGAGCCCATGGGCCCTTGCGTGTTTCTCCGAAGGTACTTCTATCTGCTGGACCCAGAGCGGACGCGTCGGTGCTGCCTGCGGCGCTACCGGGACCATCCGGCGGTGTGGAAGGCCTACATGGCAGGCCTGCAGGGTGAGCTCAAACCTGTCTACTGGCACTTTCACCTTTGACCCTGTTCTGCAGGCCTTTGCATTTTCCTTGCGGATGTAAACTGCCCCCCTAGGCAGGGGGTTCCTACTGTATATTTCTACACCAGCAACAGATGACATCAAGCTAAAAATACTTTATATCAGGGGCATACTAATTTCTCTGGGGGCCTTTGGCTTTCGTGGGTAGGGGGCCCCCTTAGGGCGCCATTGGAGATATTCTTTGGAACTGTAAAAAAAAGAGAGGGGATTAAAAACGATGGAACGTCAATAATATGCTAATCAAGGAATGGGGTCCCATCGGTAAAAGTTACCGATCAAGGTGGGGGTGGGAGTGCTGTTGGTAAAATCTGGGGGGAGGGGGGTATCACGCTAGCAGATTGATTGGCAAAATTTAAGATATATTACGTTATTATAAATTATAATATTTTAACCAAAATTGATGGTTTGGAGTGGATGTTTGGTCTATGTGTTTTGTGACTTAAAAGTCAGCAGGTGGCCCCTAGAGTGCGGGGCCCAGGGTTGTTCGCCCCTCTGCAACCCCACCCCCTCCTTGCCTGTTTGGGTCATGTGACTTACTCAGCTACATTTTCATTCTGCGTCTGTGTATGTGATGCAGTGCTGACTGGCTCCAGCGCGGTGGTGGAGGTGATTGAGAAGGGAGTCCTCCTGAGGTCCCTGAAGAGCCTAAGGGAGCTCCAGCCCTGGACGTCCTCTTCGCTGCTTGCTCACCTGCAGAGGTATGGCCCTCCCTTCCGCTCCATGTCTCCTCCTGTCCGACATCCCTTTGCTCTGTCGTCACATGCTGCACCCCCCCCCCCCATCCCAGGCTGTATGAGAAGCATGGGGAGGCAGCAGTACGCTCCTTCGTCCAGTTCTACCCTAAAGTCATCCCCTGTGATGTCATGGCTATGGCTCAGAAGAGCCACTTCCTTGCATATCTGGATAACTTGGTCCATTCGCAGGCTGAGAAGCAAAGGTAGGTCTTTAGAAGGTCAAAGCTTCCACGATTCCTCTTGGTCAATACATCTGTATTACGTACAATCGCTTCAGAGCATTTTGAAAATGTCATTAATGTTCATACTAGTTTAAGTGGAGCCTGATAACGTCTTTTAGGAGAATCCTGTCTTCTAAGTGAAGATTTTCTGCCTCCTCCTATGTTTTTTTGCCCAGACTTTCATTTTTAGGCTCCCTTCTTCAGCCTGAGTCGCTACGGCAGGATTGGCTTGAGCTAGCGCTGTCCCATGATGCCCCTCACCTAACAGACACAGTAACCCCAGAAGGACAGCCCAGGTACTGTACTGTTACATGCAGATTTCTGTGTCTTTGCAAAGTCCACATGCATATGGACTATGACTCCTCTGATCTCTACTCTAGGTGGCGGTCGCACCTCTTCACCTGGGGATATGGGCGTCTCCTTTCCCTTCTCATTCACCTGCCAGCCGATTTTGCTTCTAAGCAGAAGATGGCCGAGATGTGTAAAACCCATGGGTGAGAGTGTCTTGACAATATTGCACAACAGTGTCTACTAGGGACGCAACGGTACTCAGTAACCGCTCGGTCCGCCCTACAAGGTCCGATATGCCCTTACGGGCCGCGGGATTTCGGTTTTGCGATTCATTTTGAAATAGGTGTTTACTGCTTAACAGGCAGTACGAGGCAGTAAGCGCCGATGGGAAAAAGCCCTCCTCGCGAGTTAATGTCCAGTCACTGTTGGGCCTCCACCCACTGACCCCCACTCACAGTGTTGTAACTGGAGCTGAGCTGGAAGTGCAGCTCGCACACAGACGCGGAAAAAGAGAAAACAAACAGCCATGGCCAGCCCTAGAACAGAACAGAAATTTCACTGTCTGCAAACGTTGCTTGAAACATTTTCCATACTCAAAAGGAAACACGAGCAATATGACCATGCGTCCCCTGCATAAGCATCCTGATATAGCGCTTCCTGAACACAGGACAGTCGAGCGACTCGAAAAGGTAACCGCAGCAAAACTGTCTATGGAAAATACTTTTGAACAGACCTACCGTGCCACTTCAGGTAACAAGAAAATAACCCGTGCAGTGGTTTCGCCTTGCAGCTGACAAGGTTGACAGGCTTATCTTCTTACAGAAGAGTCCCACAATAGCAGAGGAATAAATAGCTCATGCGCATACTGGCTAACTCATATCTCACTTTACATCCTGAATGTAGCCTCTACGGAACTATTCTTAGATTTATTTAAAATGGGTAAAGCACTAGCTATTTCTGAATTTGTTTCCTCCAGATTGTATATGGCAGCAATTTTTCTTTTGAAATGGTTTACTTCTCTTTTTATACTACTGTATTATGTATACCAGTAGTCAAGTTTGTTTACATTTTGTATGTTTTTTTAATTTTGTGCATATTTTACACATAAGAGGCAGTTTACCATTTGAAAGTGTTTAGCAACTGTTAACTTGAAAGAAAGGTGTTACATTATCATTGCTGTACTGAGTAATATAATTGGTTCACTGTGAAATGCAGTCTTTACTGACAAGCAAAATAAAGACATAATTTTGGGAGAAAAGACATTGTTCTCTTTACGCACAAAACATGTACCGAAACCGAACCGAAACCATGGCACAAAAACTGAGGTACAGACCGTATTGTGGGATACCTGTACCGTTGCAACCCTAGTATCTACCGGGGTCATGTATAGCTGTATAGTAGATTATGGATCGGTCCTTTATTGGGAAGGTTTTTGGTTCAAATCCTATCACTGGCAGCTTCGTTATATCACTGCTGACTCTTTGAGCCAAGCCCTTAATTCCAAGTGCTTAATGGATGCTGGCTGTCCCTGTTCTCTGACCCCACTTGTATGTTATAATAAATAAATGTAAAAGTAATCTGCTAGGCTTGTTGGATTCAGGGGAAGCTGACAGGAGGAGAGACGTAAGGACTGACCCATGCTAACAGGGTGTTCGCTCTGCAGCTACTGGCTTGGTTACCTGACTCTGTGCTGCGAGCTGCGTCACAGACCCCAGGCATTTGCCACCGTCTGCCGGCTGGATGACATGAGTCTGCTGCAGGAGAAGAGCGGTGAGGAACGGCGCTCGGTGTCATGGGCGGGGCTGTCCTGCCCCTCAAACCACGGGAACGTGTGAACACCCCCTAATGGACACTGATATGTCTCATGCTGATCTTTTTTTACTTTTCCTCTTTGTCCCACTGGCTGTCAGGACTAATGCCTGAAACCCTAGACGAATGGAAGCTCCTCATCCAGCTTTCACAGAGCTGCTGCGATTCCGGCCCGCAAAGCACCCAGGATGGCGGCTTTTCCAACGGCTCCTGTGACCAGAGCGGCCGCATCACTCCCGAGAGCCTGACGCTGCAGCTGGCCCGGGTGGTGGGGCCGGACCGCGCCCTGGACGTGCTGCAGAGCTGGGGGGTGCGTGTGGATCTGGGCTCGCACTCTACCGTGGTGTGTGAGCTCTTGAGGATCGCGGAGAAGAGACAGAGGTGAGAGGCCGTGCTCATCATCTGCCCACTCACATTCTGGGCCTCACTGATTGTTTTGAAATCCTCAACGCCCACAACAGTCATAGATCAACAGTCAGAAATTCCTCTTTAACGTATGATAAGACTACAACTTTGAAAATCAAATTTGCCAAACAAAACAATGACTTGCAAGCCAATAATCCTTAAAGTAACTCAATGATTATTTATAACCTGTAGCCAGTTATAATTCAAATAGGTGACCTAATAAAAAACACGTGTGCAGCTGTAAAAGCGAAGGACCTAAATTTGTACTCTGCAGGTTAATCTGGGTTTCCTCACTAAAACAGTTATGATGGTCCTTTATGTTCTACCTTTTTATGTTAACTCTTCAGGAAAGGCATCATCATCAGATGTCATACACCTACTGTCAAGGTTCCATTAATATTGTCATCAAAGACCTCGGAATTAAAGTAACAGATGCCATGTGCCCTTGCCTGTCCATGACCTGCTTGCAGCTGGTCTTTGTACCGTACATCTATGTGAGCCCGGTGCTGAATGCCCACTTGTGCCTGTTGTACCGAACTGTGAGAGTCTCTCCCATCTTTCCCCTACCAGGGCCCTGATACGCACCATGCTGGAGCGCTGTGACCGATTCCTCTGGTCCCAGCAGGCCTGACCCCTCCCTCCAGAATGGGAAAAGAGTCTACACTATTTTTTCCTCTTTGGGGGGCGATCTGAGTTTGTAACTCTCTCCTCAAACATGTCAAGACCAATCCTCAAAGAAAGGCTGTCCAGTAATGGCCTACTGAACAGAGGATGAACAATCATATTTAAATTATGTAACTAAATAATTATTTAATGTTTATTATAGAGGTCTATTGAAAAGCTACAGTATTAATATTGAATTTCTTGAAAGGTTTTAACCTTGATCAGAAAGGTACACTTTACAGTAGTGATGTTGCTCTAGTTGTCGTTTTAAAAGTCCTGCACTGTCCTGCACTGTTTTTAGTTTATTTACCTGGAGTTTGGCCCGTGAGTTTTGGAGTGCAACACACGACTGCCTTGGCAGATGCGTTCTGTTACTAAATGTGCGTCTTAATTTCTATTCCTCATTAAACCCCTTTGATCCTTGTGCTTTCTTGGTCTCGCTCGATACCAAACCATGGAAGTCAAAACTACACTACTAATCAAAATTGTGTAAATCCTCCAAGTTTTTAGAGACTGAAAAACTTTATTCCAGTTACTTATTTAGTTGTGCAATGGTCTTTGATTGTTTATAAACATTTCCGCCAATATTCATGTAGTAATTTTTACACAGTAATGCCAAAAATGCTAAGTGTTTCCCCAGTCTTGGGCACTAGCTAACTCTGAGCTACTGTATTAGTTGAGTTCACCCCAAACGAGCCTGATGGGCCGAATGGCCTCCTTGTTTGTAAATTTCTTATGTTCTAGTGTATATATTGGACATCACATACAAATTTAAAAAGCGCACATACTCTTACAGAAATCCTGAATTATATTTGAGGACTTAGCCTACATTAGACAGATGTTACAGAAAATATAACCGTATGTTTTTAATAAGCAGTCAAGTGAACGGCGGGTACAGTTTGTATCAGAATGTACAGAAGGGTTCGATCAGGTTGCAGGGAATGCTGGGAGTTGTAGGGTTTTGCTGAGCTCTGCACCTCAGTACTTTGGGGGGTGGGCTTTTAGTTTGTAGCGCTTTGGGTCACCCCCGTTGTGGGCCCACCCATTGGCTCTCTGGGCTGCTGCAGGGTCTTTATGCCCACGCCTACTACTGCCCAGAAATGACTGCAGAACCTCACTGTGGGCAGAGATGGAAATAAGAGTTATACACAGATACTACAATATACATTTGTCAGTTTTTACTGCTTTCGTCTACTATGCTTTTGGTGGTGCTTCAATTAAGTTAATTCAGTTAATTTGTAAGGTCAGATCTCAGAAGAGGCAACACTGTTGCAACTACCCTCTGCCACATAATCTGATTGGCATGAGTCACTGGTCACTGAATTAACTCTACATTAATGACTTGAATGTCCCAAACAGTACGATTACAAAGGGGGCCTTGGATGATAAGCATTCTGGAAGCCCCTCGGCCAACACTGTAGTCATGGAGCAGATATTGTCCTGCCTGAGGACTTCAGCTGCCCACCTCCACCCAGGACCTCTCCTGGCAGCGTCATAGTTGCCCCGAACGTGGAAGTATTTGTCAGAGTCCTTCCAGTTAGCCTCCCTCGTGTCTGAATAAGCTGCCCACATGTCACGCGAACCTTGAACGACACAGAGATACCAATGAACAATACAGATCTTGACAAGGTGCATTTGTTTCTGGTTTCAAAGTAATCACATCCAGCCATTGCTAAGCATTCAGGCTGATTTCTTGGTAGTTTTTGCTCTGCTCTCGCTATGACAGGAAACCGTTTGCGGTAGAGCGGCTATCCACAGAATTAACACAATAAAACAACGTGGAAGAGTAAGAGTCAAAATAAGGAAGCATTTTTACCCTGGATGACTTCTTTGGTGAATCTTACTGATTTTCTGGAAAATTTGTACCATTGGGCCTGGGCTCCCACCACCAGAAGCAGCCCAGCCAGCAGCAGCTTCATTTTTCTTCTTTAGAATTTGAGTCAAAAAGTATAAGAAAGGTAGTAATAATATTAATAGCGTAACTAAAACATCAGTATTATCTAACTTTTGCACAATAATGTTTCAGCCTTAAATGGTTACCTGTTAAACATATAGAGTTCTCACTATTGCCGTACAGATGGTCAGGTGTGCTAAGCTGTCTTATGTGTCTATAATAGGACTATCAAAATTAACTTGTTAACCCATCAAATGCGATTAATTTAAAATAACACGATGCGATTTATGACATCATTCCACAGTGCATTACAGGGGCAATCATATAAATAATTAATGATTGCAATAGACGCTTTTTTGTACTCTTGTCATTCATAACCTACGACATGGTTATATCTGAAATATACATCCTTTGTAATTATTCTACATTAATTTGGTGGGTGATTTTATATTTAAATATACATTATAACAAGCTTTAGTGTTTAATCATGTTTTTAATCATGATTAATTTGTTACAAATTGTGTGATTAATTAGTTACTTTTTTAATCAATTGACAGCCTTAGTCTGTACAAGAGGTTCTTCACTCACCCAACGCTTGCAGGATTGTCTTTCAGCGCAGTCAAATGCTCTGTGTAGGATATACCTGATTTGAGACCTGTAGCTTTTCTTATATCCAGGGTTTTCTTCCAGGTAGGCTGGTCCAGGTTTGCAAGTTCCATATAAGGCAACAACGGAAGAACTTTTCTGGGGAAAGTCCGAAATTTCATAACTATTACGGATGAAGCACATGGAATGAGCTGGTGAATTTAGCTGAAAATAATAGTTGTTTTTGACTCGGCGACTAGACTGATCCCGACCCTAATTTGATGGAGCACCTGAGTTCTGGTTGCAGTGTTTGGTGCAGGCTTACAAACTGGCACATTTTTATATAGCTTACGTGCCTGGATTGTGTTGGTGGATTTGGTCATTTACCCCATTTCTGTGGAATATGGTGGAATTTTATGAACTAGGTGGGCATGTTAGACTGGTTGTGCTGTTACATGCTTTTCATTTCGTGATGCATGTGAGGATGATTTGAAACAGAACTGGTTAATCCAGTCTGTAGATAATGGCAATGTCCATAACTGTGTTCCATGTGAACATGAAAATTTACCTGGTTCTGGTGTAAATTTCACCAGTAACTTGTCTTGTACTACTCCAAAGAGAGGTTAACTCAGGCTACAGGCTATGGCTCCAGAAATCAGGGCTCAACCCCACCTTGGGAATAATCTCACAGATAAACTTCCCCCCACCTGACAAAGTTCACCTCCGGCACCTTGCATGCTGATTACAGGATTACTAATATTGCATCATTTTTTTGTGTCTCTCATTTTTCTTTCGGCTCAACAAATAGCTTTAGTGGCCTGTTTTGGAGTCACTGCTCAGCACCCTTCAGGTTATTTAACTTGGTGAGCCCTGGATTAGTTAACTCAGCAGCACCTGAGTGTACATGCTGGTGTCAGGTTAGTGCCCCCACAATAAATTAATCGCCCCCAGTATCGGTAACATAGCATGCTGTCACCACTTGGTTCTTATTATACTAGTTAATTATACTAGGTATCCTAACATTAAGTTAGCAATTTGCTTATATGGCTTATTTTGGTATTAAACTGACTAGATAATTTAGCCTTTTATTGATAGAGATATAACATTTATCCTGTGAATATACGCATGTGTGTGCTACAAAAATTGGGCTATTGCATTACAAAGAATTTATTATAGATGGTCAGATATTTGCTTTTGTTAGTATATTTTCCTTTGGTAATTTTTTTTCTGTAGTGTGTCCAAGGTTTTGTGGTTTTGATGGGCATGTGAGACTGTGATGTGGTGCATCATACATTAATGTTTTGTCTTATTTTCCTGTAAGCTTTACTTTACTTTACTTTACTTTGCTTAATGTTTACCTGTAACCTTGAATTTTAGTGACAAATATATTCACATAATTTATTAGGTATAGCGCATATATGCATCGTAACACTGGGATCCACAGCCAATGCATTTGTGCAGTTTTTCCGTGTTGAGATAATGAACAATTTGAGTGAAGTAACGCAGGTCAGAATGTCAGCACACTTTTACCTGTAGACTACAAGTCTTTATAAATTACCGTATCCTTCTAAATTAACAGGTGGCTGGAACTTTGACTGATGTCTGCTCACACACAGTCACACTTCATCCATCCATCCATTTTCTCTACCCGCTTGTCATATTCAGGGTCGGGGTGATGGGAGGGGGGGGGTCCGGAGGCTAGGGGCGCAAGGTAGGGGAACAATGCAGGATGGGGCACCAACCCATTGCAGCATTTATATCTCTATCAAGCTTTATTTAAAACTGATAAAATTTCTCAGCCTGGAAAATATCTTCATTTCCTCAATGGTATAAACTACTGTGGAACTTCCTTAATCACAGGCCAGAGCAATGGATTTGAACTGAAATTGTAGGAAGTAAAGCTGTTAGGGATCTAGGTGTGTGGTGCAACTGAGAGTCTATACAGCACATAGCTTTACCCTGGTTTACTATCATTGAGTTATTATGGGGAAAACCCTAAATGCATCTCCTGGTTTTCTGCCAACTGGCACCAAGGTTTATTCTCCCCTGCATTTAAATTTGCATACAGATCTGGCAAGGTCTCAAAGCCGTTACTGGAAGTGACTACAGTCTCCCAGTCACGTGTGTTTTTGTAAGATAGAGGAAGGCAGCCGCTTGATTTTGGTTAAAATTAACTTTTTGAGATTTGCAATAAAAATATACTTTGAATGCAATGAAAAAACACAATAGACAGGACTTGTTGGTCAAAGGGGTTCACACACACACAAACTGATGTGGTGGGTGCTTTCTTATATTAAGTGTAGCATGACATTATCACAAAACTGTAAAATGTATTTTTTGTAGGAAGGCATGCGGACATTTAAAACCCTAATTAGCATAATATGATTATAATTAAGCACATATTTTTGATAATGCAATCAAGTCCTTCACACACCGTGTAACTGATCTGTCAAGTTGCAAATGCAATCCACAAATGGCCCGCCTGTGGCTTTGTTCTGTTTCTGTGCAGGGTCAGTCAGCTACTGCGAACATTACGGTATACATTTATACATAAGAATGCAGGTAACCGTTTTCAACAATATTTATTCCTGACAGCCGTGAAGACCGTTCGATGGCCTAAATATTTGTTTAGTTTCTGTAAGTACAGGACTTTGCATTATTCAGATTTTCCCCTGGATTTAAAGTATCGCAGTCAAGTTTTTGATTTATAGTAGAATTCATTCTTCAGACATTTCATTTTGCCTTAGGCTTCCACACAGTCTTCAAACGCTTCACCTACTGGCAGTACCTGGAAATGGGCACTAGATGGCAATGTGGTTAAGCGATGGAGTGTTGCCTTGGACAGTCAATGTTGGAAGTGAGAATCTATTGCTAATTAGTTGAGTCTGAGTTATATATCAGCTGACTTTGCTCTATTTTGTGTTATAAATGTTTTCTCACACACGAGGGGATCGGGCTCTTCATTCAGACTTGATTACACTGTTGCCTGTATGTAAGTGAGGGGTGCCTAATCATCTTCTAAAACTGAATCCACTTTCATATATAACTTTACATAACTATGCATGATATGATAATCATCTTTTAAATTGGATTCTTCCTTCTAAAGCAAGAATGATTCCAAGAGACATGGTGAGACTAGTTATTTCAGAGCATATTTATTTGTTTGTTCTTAATTTTAACACAAGGCACAAAAGGTATTACATGGCTTTGTCCTTCATTGTTTCTCATGATATATTAGCCGCTTGATAAGGAAATGAATAGGCAGCAAGGTTAATACATATATGCAATGTGCATTTTTAGTCTAGTGTTAAAACGTTACCATCCTCATGAAAGTGTGTCCAGATCAGTTCATGCAAAGCAAAGCACAGGCTGTCTTAGCAGACGTAAAATTCTGTGGGGCTTAGTACTTGCTGGGGAGTCCTCTAGGCCTGTAGACGTTTGGGTCTCCCCCATTTCGTCCCCAGCGATTGGCAGCCTGGTCTGCCTCTGTGTCTTCATTCCCACGCCCACTGGATCCCTGCACCATCTCACGGGCATTGCTGGAAGTGGAGGAGAGAGAAGATGGAGGTGGGTTTTAGGCCCAAACTTTACTACGCATCCAGTAATCAGACCTGACTTTGTCCAGCAGGTGGCTGAGTGGTCGTATTATGAAGATTGTATGATCAGATCTGAAGAGGGGAACTGCTCTCTTATTTTTCCCGCTTCAGAAAAATGTAAGAGGTACCCCGGGTAAGGCTGCTTGGGGTACAGTCAGTTGTCTAAGAACAAGAAGGGCCAGTTAACATGCAAAGTAATTGGATACAACTCGTTCATGAACTCTCAGTGCTACCACACTACGTCTTCTGCCAAATGCTAATCAATGTCTGGTCAGGCTGAATCGTTTGTTATCTAACTAACTTTACATTAAAGACTAGTATCTCAAACAGTTCCAAAAAGTGGCTAGTATTAGTGCTGGAAAAGGATAAGGGTAACACTATTGTCATGGAGACGCAGCAGATATTGTCCTACCTGATGACTTCAGCTGCCCACTTCCCCCCAGGACCTCTCTGGGCAGCATCATGGTTGCCCCGAGCATGGAAGTATTTGTCAGAGTTCTTCCAGTTAGCCTCCTTCATGTCTGAATAAGCTCGCCACATGTCACGCGAACCTTGAACGACACAGAGATACCAATAAACAATACAGATCTTCAAGGTGCATTTCTATGCCTTTGTTAAGCATTCAGGCTCATCCCCCTAGTAGTTTTTGCTCTAACTATGATGATGCTAAACCATTTGGGTTAAAGTTGCTACCTGCACAATCAACACAATAAAACAGTAATGAATAGCATATTGAAAATAAGGGAACATTTTACCCTGGACGACTTCTCCGGGAAATTTGTACCACTGGGCCTGGGCTCCCACAACCAGAACCAGAACTAGTCCTGCCAGTACCATCTTCATTTTTTAAGGCCTTTAGAATTTTAATCAGTATCTGTAAGTAAGAAAGGTAGAAATGCTGTGAGTATGAAAGCCTTAAATGGCAACCTGCTTAATAAATACAGCTTTTTATGATTTTCTTATGAAGGGTCGATTGATCTACCTTGTCTTGTACGCATATCGGAGGCTCTATACTCACCTGATGCCTGCAAGCTATTCTGCTAGTCCACTCTGATCAGCAGCAGGAGAAACTGGAGAGAGTATGCCTGGTCCGGACCTGGGCTTTTCTTTTATATCCACAGGGACGGAATTTCCCTCCATTTGGCGAATCAAGCAAGAGGTGAAATGGGGCAAGCTGTCCTGGTAGGGCATAGCCACGTAAAATCCTACATGAGGAAACCCTGGAACGACTAATTGGAAAATCCACTGTTGTTCAACTATACCCGGTTGCGCAACTATACCCAGTTGCTAGAGCAGTCTTGAGTTGTTTTGCCATCTGTATAGTTTATACTGTTTACACTACATTTATTGTCACTATTGCACTATTTTCACGCTTAGATGATATGGCAGAGTTTCTGAACTGTCCTGAAGCTTCTCTTCCTGCAGCCGTCAGTCTGAACCCTGAATCCGCTGCAGATCTAATCTTGCCTGGCCTCGCTCAGAGGAGTTTTAAGAGGCAGTAATATATACAGTTCAATGCATACATTTTTATCATTTTAAGTAGAAGAGAAGACTGGAATGCAACCAAAGGGTTGGAGGTTCGAATGCCACCCCTGCTCTGTTTGTGTGGGTTTCCTCTAACAGTCCAAAAACATGCAGGTAGGTGAATTGTGCTCTGTAAATAGCCCAATGGTGTGAGCTCTGTTCCTGTGTGCTTCCTGAGAGGGAGGGGTACCCTGTCATAGGTGCCCCTGCAGTGAGCCCTGTGTTCCAGGCAGCATAGACCACAAGGCAATGCATGCATATAAGGCCCAGGAATGCACACAGGACAAAGTCCAGTTCTTTTTGCAGAGATGAGGGAATTTCAGATCACTTTCGGGAAACGTGCTGGCAGTAAGAGACCCCTTACATCAACAGAGCAAATGAGTCATTTGAAGTGATACTGCACCGTAGTGACCCTGCTATAAAACTCTTTCACTTTGCCATACTTTCGCTTAACCCTACAAGTGCTGGATGCTGGATGCCTGTCCAGGTTGTCATGACTGCATCCAACATAAAGTTAAGGCACAAAAGCACACACTGTTTTCAACACAATATTACAACAAAAAAAGTTACTAAATCTTCCAGCTGGAAAAGAAGCTGACCAAATAACTGAGATCATGCATTATTTTAAAAGTATTTTCCATTCTTATTTGCAATGTGCTATATCTACATTCTCTACTTTGATTGTGTACAGCCTCTTCTACTCAGAAATGAGTACATATCACAAAATATATGATCTGGTTGGACTAGTCTAATTAGTATTATTAAAAACCCTTAGTACGTGCTTACAGTATGTATGATTGTGCGCGTGGATGATACACACCTCGGGATCCTCTGCCTTGTGCCTGTGCTGCTTCATGCTGGCCATGACAGCTCTTTGCGTGGAGCCAATCTTAATTGATCACACTAAAGATAGCAAAGGGAAGCTGTACCTTTGTGGTACATCCTTATATGGCCAAAATACTCAACAGCCTGACACAAACCAGACGTGTTACACGGCTGCAAGTAAGGTTGAGAGCAGTGTAGTGCAAGCTTAAAAATGCTGCATGAAATTAATTAAGAAATATCAAATTAAAAATTTATTTATAGAGAGGGTAAAGCATTCTTAGTTAGATGTAGAGAAACAATTTCTTTTTTGAAAGCACAACAGGTCTGAGAGGCACCCACCGCTGAATCTGTGTGGCTTCTTTTCAGTTATATTCACATTGACTTGAAAATCAGAAAAAATTATTAGGTTTTTTTAAGATCTGTACATTTCTGTCTCAATATCAGAACATATCAGAACATATTTTTGTAAAAAAATGGGAAGAAAAATACTTTTTTCTTCATCTTTCCAATATGATGTAATACCTGCGTCAAAACTCAATTAAATTGTCCATCAAACCTCTGCAATTCCTAGAATTTTATATTCCTTGGCTTTGTTATGGACATTTGACACTCATCAGGTACATAATTATTAGTTATCTATATGTGGATACACTGCACAGACATAAACTTGTTTTTATCCATTCTCCTCTCATACCTCTGTTTTGATTGCATCAGTCCAAACAGGTGTCTAAAGTTTTCTGCACACCTGGAACTTCAAACAGGAGGCAGAGGGAGAACAAGAGGAAGAGGTCAAGGGCAATGAAAGTCAAAGTAAATCCCTGCTACCCTCAATCTCTCCCTTTAATACTATCTGTAATGTAGAGAGTAAGACCATTTCTCATCATTCATCCTTCTACGATTCGCCCTCCTTCTTGAGCACTCTGTGTTCTCTTTACTCCATTCCTGCCCACCTGCTACCGTTGTTCAAAGCCCTGGCGGGCAGACGATCAGATCTCCAGTTCTGGCATGTGCACACGGAGCGGCACAGCTTGCAGGTGAGAGCAGGCCGAGCTATGATGTCATGCTTTCGGTCCTCCCACTTATTATGCAAATTTTCACCTACCGCCTTAATTTTCATGCAACTTTACAACTGAGATCAAATCGCAGCCACTTCAGCTACTCAGATTGTCAGAAACAATGCTGAGAGAAACAGGAAATGCAACCCTTCGCTAGACAGACCAGCTTCCCAGGTTGCTTCTCCACTGTCTGAATCCTAAAGATTAGGGATAGTGTTTGAAGTTTCCAGTGGAAGCCTAAAGTAAGGTCTAGAATGTGGCACAATGAACTCAGAATCACCCATCATTCCTGCCGAATTATAGGTACTAGTTACATTTTGCAGAGTAAGAACAATTTAAAGATTTAGCGTGGAAGGAGGGCAAGTTAGCTGAGTGTTCAGTGGTACACCTGCCATCTGGGAGAAATGATGAGAGAGATGTGTTGATGAAACAGTGACAGTGAACACAGACATTCTCCATGGAGGGTAGGAGAGAGGGGGTCTGTAAATGAAAGCCCATGGGGAAGGGGAGGGGGGGGGGTGACTGCTGTTTTGATGTGAGACACTTGTCACCACAGACAGAGATGTAGATTCTGCACATACCTGTGAGCTCTGCCAAGGTACAAAAGCCGATCCCTTGACCAGGAGATATAGATGCTCAGGGGGGCTAGAGGTCTCGCACTAGCTCGACGTGCGAGCACCACGGAACTCCCCTCCACACAGGCAGACATTCTCACCGATGCAAAACGATAAGCATACTGTTAAAGGCAAACACATAGCTGTATATGTATAGAAAACCCACTCACACACAGACATCCATTTCACTCATTACTGAGAGAACCCATCATATAACATAAATCACACTAAAACACACCTTTACAGTCATTCTGGTGTGAAAAAATCATTTGCTTCTGGACTAAAAAATTCTCAGTTGATTTTCCTGAGAGACGAAGAAGCTGGCAGAAAGAGAAAAAGTGACAGACCTCGGACCAATGGTAAGACCTCTTTAATAGATTGGGAGCAACAAGGTTAACTAAATGTGTTGGATTAATACAGTAACTAACCAAATTGCCAAACGTTGTTTTGAACTAACAGTTAATGAGCAAATGCTATGAACTAATAACTGACATTTGTCCTACTGACAGCAGTGCATTAAGTCACTGGATTAATTAAATTATCTGCAAATTAAATATTGCATTGCTTAGCTTCAGTTGCAGGTCGTTTGGCAGCATGTCTCTTTGCTGATGTATTTTCAGCCTGATGATATATTTGCAGTATAGCATGTCAGTCGTTTTTTTCAGCTACCTTCTTCCTTATTCGCTCTGGCTTTTTCATTGGTCATCCCCCTACTGCCTGCCGCTACACCCCATTCCAAATCCCAGAATGCCTCAGGTATTCTCTGTTTTTCTTAAAAAGGATTAATCTTTATAAATGTTACATTTATATGTTGCATCATCATGATAGTGTGCTTGGCTGAATGGTATATAGCTGACAAAGTTTAGAAGAAATTTTAGTGCATAATTTGCCATATGTGTAAAGTGATAATGCTCCATGGTGTTCTGTGTACAAGCATTGTGCATTGTGTGCCCAGCAGGGGGCGTTTATCCTGGCTCAAAGTTCTTACAGGAAGCGCTTAGGAGAGCCACTGAGCTAACCAATGCCGCATACGGCCATACTAGGGAGAGGTGAGTCTTAGGGCTGTAATCCCTGCCTCGAGCACAGATTATTTAATTGGGTAAAAATAAATCAGTCCATACATAAAACTGTACTATGTCCAACTGTAAAAAACATACCTTGTGTACAGAATCTGAATAAAAAATATGGACCAATTAAACAAAAAGTAGAATATTGTCTAGAATATTGTCTTTTTGTCATACAGCTATTCTTTTAGTAGGACCAGGAATTTTTATAGGGCCTATAAAATGAAAAGGAGATAAAGTACTGCTAGTTTATAATTGCCATGGCATACTGTGAGCTGGGGAAGCATGAGAATGAGACACAGGTAAATGTGGGTATTTGTATTGATTACTTTCACCTGTTTCCTCTTTTCTGTGATATCTATTCTCTTTTGCCCCAAGTTACCATAGCACCATCTGACACCACAGCACCTGTACTCTTCTCACTTCAGTCATTTCTGTATTCTGCCTTGACACAGGAGCTCCATGCTTCTTTGTTTTCTCTGCTGCCGTATTCTTGAACCCTGGCTCATGTTACTGCTTTTAGCATCAGCATAACCCTACCTAGTCCCTGCCCAACCCCAAAGACGGAAAGCATTCTAAATCAACATGCTTCTCGTTGCCAAGTCTTTATCACAAATGATTCTTTTTGCTTATCCCAGCTTTCTTACACAAACATTCTTATCTCAACTAGCTTGTCTAACTTTGAGCATTAAGGGTGCTGAAGAAATTGTGGATAATCTGTTGTGTGTCACAGGTTTCATGTGACCTGTATCTGTTATTT
This sequence comes from Mormyrus lacerda, assembly GCA_015163995.2. Taxonomy (NCBI): domain Eukaryota; kingdom Metazoa; phylum Chordata; class Actinopteri; order Osteoglossiformes; family Mormyridae; genus Mormyrus; species Mormyrus lacerda. The sequence continues at coordinate 13,942,309 of JAABNX020000008.1, forward strand.
GCTTTTTATTGGTGCTGTGCTGTTCTCTGTATGGCCCAGGGTGAAGATTCTGCTGTCAGAGGGCTCCGTCAGCCCCAGTGACCTGTTGTCCCAGTTCAAACACGCGGGGCCGCGGACCAGAACCCATGTCCGGGCGGCAGAGCTGCTGGACACCACGGTGGAATTAATCAGAGAGATGGTCTACACCCACACCATGACCCAGCACAACTTCACTGGTACTGAGATCCCAGAGAATGCTCATTTTGGGTGTTAACGTCACTGAACGAGACTCAAAGACCAGGAACTCCTCAAACACACTCACCTAACTGTCACCTGTCTGCTGAACTGTGTGTTGACATGTGAGAATGGTCGTTGGGAGCATACGGTGTGACAGGTCTGCTGTCCCCAGAGCTGCTGAGCGGGGAGGACATGGATGAGCTGCTGCACGCCACAGGCTGCTCCGCCGAGCTGCAGCCCCCCCTCTGCGAGACGAACTGCTTGTCAAACCGCTATCGCACCATCAGTGGGAAATGTAACAACAGGTGTGTGCTGCCACGCTGACGGAAAGTCTGCAGCGTCATTGAGGGCCTCATCAATACTCTAAGCGCATGCCTCTGTTCCCCTCAGACAGCACCCTCTGTGGGGGGCAGCCAACACCCCTTACACCCGCTGGCTGCCTCCACAGTACCAGGATGGGAGAGCGGTTCCTCGAGGCTGGGATCTCCAGTATGGTTACAATAATTTTGCCCTCCCCCCGGTGAGTACTAGCCCAGCGTAGCGTATATAGCATGGGTCCCCATATCCCTGCTATAGGTCACCTATCACTGTCTCTCCAACCGACCCCTAAACAGTCCACATTTTTTCTCTCTCCTAACTCCCAGGTAATTGAGAGAAAAGGGAAATTGTGGACAGTCTGGGGGTCCCTGAGGACTGGTTTTAGAAACACTGATCAATAATATACAGCATAAAATACAGCCTTGCGTTCACATTTGTCCGGACCACCGGACACAAGTTAATTTGCGTGTTTCTTGATAATGTACCTGTCTATCACATATACATTATATATGTATGCTGTATTAAAAGTTATATGGGGACAGTGGGTCGTTAGATGCCTGACAGCATTGCCCATTCTCCTGCACCTGTTACACTAAGCAATACACCCACTAACATCATACTATGTCTGCTTTCAGACATTTCTCTCTATATTACATGCTTGCTGCAGTATCAGTAATAGTGCCAAGAGAATTGTCACAGCTATACCCCTGACAGTGTAAAGGTCGGCACAGTGGGCTGAGCATGTGGCTCAGAGACTAAACCTGCTGGTTATGGGTTTGAGGCTGGCTTAAAACTAGCCTCACCTGGTTTGGTTTGTTTTGTTTTGCTTATTTGAGTTTTTCTTGTTTCTGGTGTTTATACAGTAGTATTAGTCTTCTGTCCCCAGGTCTTAATTCCTTCCTGTGGTTCACCCTCCTTGTGTCGTTGTAGTTTCTGTTTTATACCTTCGTGATTTTGTAATTATTCTACTTTGCTCAGGTTTCCTTGTCTCAGATTACTTTTTATAGTTTGTCTGTTAAGCTTCTTTGTTCAGTGATTGTCTTTGCTATTAGTTCCCATTTCCAGTGCCAGTACTTGTTAATTGTTCTACCTGTTGCCTCTTGTCCTGTGTCTTTGCTGATTGGTTGTTTTGCTTCATGTGGCACACCTGCCCCCTTATTAGCCCGGTTGTCTGTATTTAGGTGCCTGCCTGCATTCTCTTCCTGTGAGTCACTGTGTGATTGTTTTGTGTCACTCAGCTGGTTCTCCTAGTTCTTTTCCTGGTATTGCACTGCTTTCCAGTTGTGTTACTTGTAGTTTGTTCTTGTTTTCCTTGTTTGTTTTTAACCCCTTGCGCCCATTTGTTTTGTACTTTCCCCATTTTGTTCAGTTTCTTTAGTAAACCCCTTTTAAACCCCCTCCTTAATGATCATCACCTTTTTCCCACCTGTAGCAGTATTTCTAGCAGTAGCCATGTTAGCATTTAGCTACAGTAGCCACAGTAGTTCTAGTAGTCATGTTAGCATGTAGCTATAGCACAGTAGTTGTAGATGCATCCAGGGCTCATATTGTTTGGCCATCCACACCCTGCCTGTGAGGAAAAAATGATGAAAGCCATCCACTTTGGAAATATTATCCAATCTCACCATCTGTGCAGTATCAGTGCTAAACATTAGAACTGCCATCCATCCCATATATAATGGCATCGTCCCATATTTAAAAATAAAATTCAGAGCCAATATAGGATGCAATCTGTCCTATATTTTTTAATCCGGACCGAAACAATTAACGTAGACTATGTGATTCCCCCCCCCTCCCCCCCACACGCACACACACACACACACATACCTTGCTCAGAAAATCTTATTGGCAGGGACCTGGGGGCTGGCGTCACTTATTCTGTCAGATTGAAAGCACTAACTCTACATGGAATTTACCATTGCCTCTCTTTTCCAAGGTCCGTGCCGTGTCACAACAGATCCTGTACACCCAAAATGAAGACATATCATTAGACTCCTCGCTGTCCCACCTGCTGGTGGAATGGGGCCAGTGGATTGATCATGACCTGGTCCTGACTCCTCAGACCCCAAGCAAAGCAGCCTTCCACACGGGAGTCGACTGCACCCACACCTGCAGCCGTGACACTCCATGCTTCCCCATACAGGTCTCATCTGCATCCCTTTCCCATTTTTCTTACTTTTCTCTTCCTTTTATTCTATGACCTCTGTCACTCTCATTCTCCTGCATCTAGTTCAAAACGCTGCTCTTCCAGTCATTTAACATTATCAGTTCAGGGCTGGACTGGGTATCTGGCATTCCAAGCATTTTCCCAGTGGGCAGATGTGTATCAATAATGGCCAAAATGACACTTCATGAACCATCTGCTGTACTTTCTGACCCCACTAGCTGGTGTTCGCTGTTCAAAAAAGGCTCAAAGCATGCCCCTAAAGTAAACTAAGAGCACCATCTAGTGGTGTCAGAAAATAAAGCAAATGGTTCATGAAGCATTGTTGTAGCCATCACTAATGCGTATGTGGGCTGTCAAAATTTATTTAATAATTACTATTATTAGTGAGGGACAAAATTTAGATTTGGAAATCCAAGGCCAATTTTTAATCCCAGTCCATCCCTGTCTGGGGTTTTATATCTCTTATAAAATTTGATACATATAAGGGTCAAGTTAATCACGAATTTAGTTCTAAGTATTAAAACTCAAACTAGGTAATTTCAAGCAATAAGTGGACTGGAATGTACCGTTATCATTCATCTCCAGATAAAAGCATCTTCTTTACGGCTTTATTCTCCCTTGTTCTCAATATTCTCTTAGATCCCATCCTCAGACCCTCGTGCTCCTGCCCAAAGCTGCATGCCCTTTTTCCGCTCAGCCCCCAGCTGCCAGGTGCCGCCACTGTGCCACCGCGAGCAGCTCAACGCCATCACTTCCTTCGTGGATGCCAGCATGGTGTACGGGAGCACGGGCCCCCTGGCCTCTGCACTCCGTGACCACTCCAGCCCCTTCGGCCTGCTGGCCCACAACCTCCTGCACTCTGACCAGGGATTTGCCTACATGCCATACCTGCCACGCCAGCCTTCCCGTCCAGACCCATGCGGCCCACGCCAAGGGCTCCACTCCACTGATCTGGAAACTTCTGCAGACCTGGGCAACTTTACGTCTTGCTTCCAGGCAGGTATGGGATTGTGGTCACCTGAGTGTTACATGGCAGATGTATTCAGATCCAGGTCCAACACAGTGAACAAGGAGATGTGTTAAGACCTTCTAAGCCTCTTCATGTACGTACAAATCCAGAAGGTTCTATATATAACGACATAAATGAGATGAATTTTCCTTAGATGAAATGTGCTCCCAACTAAGCTATGATTGTCACCTGTTGTTACCGGTGGCCACTTAGGAGACTCACGGGCCAATGAGCACTTGGGAATGATTGCACTCCACACCCTGTTCCTGAGGGAGCACAACCGACTGGCCCAGGAGCTGCACCTCCTCAACCCGCATTGGAGTCCTGAGACACTGTACCAGGAGGCACGCAAGATCCTGGGTGCAGTCCATCAGGTCCTTCCCCTTTCCCTGTCTCTTCCTTTCTCTGTTCTCTCCATCCATCCTGTCCTGTCCATATCTATGTGGCCAGTGAAGTAATTCAGTCGTTCAACTGTGGTCTTCTTAATTCTTTGTTCCTTGTGAATTATTTGCTGTAGACGTTGAGGGTACAACTCATGTGGCTCCACATGAAAAAACCCACTTTTAATTCAACCATTTTTCATAACTGATTTAGTTCATACCAAGGTTTCTTTCTTGAGTGGGCATCCTGACATGCACAGTGCTACAGTTCAGCACAAAATTCAGCTCAGCCTTTTTAAATAAATCCATCCATCCATCCATTTTCTGAAACTGTTGAATCCCTACTGGGGTTGTGGGGGGGACCGGAGCTTATCCCAAGAACAATGGCTGCAGGCAGGAACGAACCTCGGGCAGTCGCCAACACACCGCAGGGCGTATTAAATAAATCATGCATCGTAATTAGATTAAGTGATTGTTATTCATAGATGGATCACAGATCAAATGCAGAAATAGTATAGTATAGTGTTATGTAACATAATGGTATAATCACTCCTGTGTGTTCTCCAACACCTTCTGTGCAGGTGTTGACATGGAACCACTACCTGCCACGTGTGCTGGGGCAGAAGGCCCATCTGGAGCTCCTCCCACCCTACCAGGGTTACCAGCCTGACACAGACCCCAGCATCGCCAACGCCTTCGCCACAGCAGCCTTCCGCTTCGCCCACGTCACTGTGCACCCCGTGGTGAATAGGCTGGACCCCGACTACCGCCCCAGCTCCCACCACCCCGATCTGCCCCTGCACCTCTCACTTTTTGCCTCCTGGAGGGTCGTAAAAGAAGGTAGTTTTTTTTTTCACTAATTTATCTACACAAGCAAATCTGACCATAGACCCATGTGGGTGTTCTAGCGATTCAGAGTATCGTAACTGGAAACAAAAAACAAACTATTGTACTATAATAAGGTCAGATATGAAAACAGACATGAACTTAGAATTAAAGGGAATTAAAAATTAAAAATGAAATCAAAAATTATCTTGGACTGCACTGTATTTCATTCATTTTGTCTTCATCCAGTTTGCTGCAGACAAGTATATAGGCTACTGCCAGTAGATTAATATATTCATATTTGCTGGAGTGAAAAGGAATAATTGTGAGATTTTAGGTTACAATTCTCTGTTCTTTTGTGTGGATCTGTTTCCATATTGGTCACTGTTTTGCTCATTTTCCTTCTGCAGATGGTCAGCAGGGTTTTTTCCCCTCAGCAAAAAAACAAGCATTAACGGGAGCACAGTTCTAGTCAATGATTAACTTGTTTTCCTTTAGCTAAAACAATTAACATATATGCTAGACATTGAACAAACAAGAACAAACATAGAGGTATTTGGCGTCTGGGATTCATTAATTACGTAATTAAGTGAAACTCTGTGAACTCTCTGCTTTCTGTACCAGACTGGAGAAGGAGACAATGAGTCACAGAAGAATCATTCCATTTGTGGTTTGGAAGTGCTCAACTCTGCAGACAGAAGAAAAACATCAAACAACCATCAGCTAACTTAACCCTCTTAGTTCAGTGTTTCCCACCCCGGGCCTCAGAGATCCCCAGTCAGTCCATGTTTTTGCTTCCTCTCAGCTCCCTGACAGACAGTCCACATTTCTGCTCCCTTCTATCTAGCTCTGATTTAAAGGAACCTAAGGATTCAGCTTGCACTACGTTATCAGGAAGACTATTCCATACTCTGACT
>JAABNX020000008.1:13956381-13969990 GCA_015163995.2 Mormyrus lacerda
AGAGTACACACCTCAGAGCAGGTAAAGGACAAGCAAGGCCTGATGTCTTCTTTATAAACGCGGCTCAGGAAGGCAGAGCTGCAGTCTACACTTGGTGCCTCCCGCCAAGTCAGAAACTCTGCATACAGAGAGGAGTCTATCTGGGGATGGAAGGGGTGGGGGGGGGTAGCAGCATTACCATGACAACCTTTAATGTATATGCCAGCTGTTATAAATTTCACAATGCATTTACAAACCAGAGTTCCAAACCTTGAATAAATGGTCATCTCACTTTCAAATGACAAAGTGAGAGCACTACAAAAAGAAACTGAGGCCTTTAGGCTGGGTACAGGGATGAGCTGAAGTTAATGGGTCAGTGACTATGACACTTAACTGCCAAATGTTGCGGTTTTGTTACCGAAAAGGATACTTAAAACCTGATGTCTATTTTAATTTAATGGTTTGAAGTGAAATTCACAGCTAGTAAACAACAAATACATTTCAAATATTTACCATGTGTAATTTGAAGTGTAATTTTTAAGGCATACTTAAATAATACAAGTTCAGATTTTTGGCATTTCTTCCTTATAATGGTCTTATATTAACATACATACACAAGAACAATAACGCTCAACAAAAACACAGATGCCGACATAAAATAAAAGGCAAACAGCTAAGATGGTCCCTCCACTGCTGATCTCTCCAGATTTGCCACAGCACACCTTCTGGCTGAAATCTGCCACTGCAGTTCCCTGGTGTCCCCTCCTGAGAGGCTGTGTAGGTCATACTGACATACTGTCAAAGCACTTCCACTGGCAAAGTCAGAACAAGAACAAAAGGGGGTGTACATCGAGAAAGGGAGAGGAGAGGGTGACGTAGGCAGAGCAATATGAGAAGGATAAAGGAGCGAACCAGAAAAACCACTGAGAGGTATGAGAGATTTAGACACCACTGAAAGAGGCCGCGTCTTTACAGGAGTTTAAAAAGATAAGTAAAAAGGATGGGATGTGAATCTCAAAAGTAGTTAAGGATATCACCCGAAGAAAATGTTTATGATGATAAAAGCCTCTGAAACTGTAATTACACCAGAAATTACTCAAAAACAATGGGCAGAGGCACGGCTGATCCTTCGGAAAACCAGCCAAGCCATAAAAAGGTGGCTACACAATGGTGGCCGTTATGAAGCTCTACAATGATTCGTGGTCAGGGTCCTGTTGCCATTTAACAGTCATTACTGCACAACATCACAACAACCATCCAATAATGTTTTGTGTTCGTTCAGTTTAACTGTGGTGGCTGGTGTGATTTTTTTGGGTTCTAGCTTTTTTTTGACCACAGGTTTAGTCGTGAACATGCTCTGTCCTGACACAAAGGAAGCCCAGACAGCAAAAATATTCATAGATGAATTTTAATGCATGTGCAAGTATATATACACTTGTATGAACAGTACTGTGCAAAATTCTTAGGCAGGCAAAGAAAATGTTTAAATCTATTTATCAGGGTAGTAAGTGCTTTTTAAAATGACAAACATAATTAAATGTTAGAGTATATGCAAATGAAAAGTAACAAAAACTGAAAATAATTTCTTCTGTTCCCCAAAAAGTTACTGAAATTTTTCTGGATGGCTAGATGAACATCGCTTCAGTTCCCAAACCTCTCTTCAGGGGCACCTCAGCCATTGCTTGTATTTGTTAAACTTCACCACCAGATCAATAAAACCAACAAGCTAACTAACCTACCAACCTACCGATTAACTCAACGAGGTACCAATTAGCCAAACTTGATTTGCTAGTGAAAGTGTGAAAATATACATGGGCATAATGGATGGTTGCTGCAAATACTGGGGTGATTTTAGGAGAGGTTTGGAAATATCTAAACTAACACACTTTGACTGGCATAATACCAGTTTTACCCCGACATGAAGAACATTTCTTTCTTTTTTGACTGCCTTAGACTTTTGCGCAGTACGGTGTGTGTGTGGCCCTTACCTCACGACCCTCTTGGAACACAGGTTTTGTAGAAGTGGAGGTACGGTCCTGCGACGCAACATCCAAAGCCAGTGCCCCACTGGCACTCTTGTTGCGAAAGTGGCCTCCCCCTGTGCGGGGAGTTCCCCTTTTGCTCCCCAACCCTGGGGACATTAGCTGGGGGTGCATCTGGCGGTTGGGTGAGGAGGGGGTTGAGGTAAGTACCAGGGTCTTCAAAGCAGTCACCTCTGCCTGGAGAACATCAATCTGAGAGAGGGATACAAGACATGGCTCAGACTAAAGCAGTGACAGCAGAAGGCGATTGGAATAATTTCAGGCTGGGATGGATGAAAATCAGTTAGACAGTCCTAATATAAATGTGATTTATCTTTAGTTGAAATGCAAATGAACATCTATAATGTTCGCTATGGCCCAATTATGTAACACTGCTAATTATCTGCCAACGCCTGATCCACAGTGGCTGGCAGCTGGGCAGACCGTGGGTGGGGGCACTCACCTTGCCCTGTGCTTCCTTCAGCTGCTTCTCCGCAGCTGCCTGCTTAACGTTGGCTTCACGCACCATCTTGTGGGCTTCCTGGTGGGGGAGCAACAAGATAAAACAGGAAAAGACCCATAATTTATTTATTTTTTTTAAATATCGAAGAGAAATTAGTGGGTATGAACAAAGTAGAAAATACAATGAATGATGCTCCTACAGAAAGGAGTTAACGTGTAACAGGTAAAATGGCAACATAGTTACACAGTGATGAGCTAAGATAAAACTATGTACTTTGACTATGGAGTAAAGGACTTGGATACAATGAATGACAGGGTGCTACCATCTCCCACCTCAAACAGGCTGGCTGTCAGCTCCTCTAGCTCCTGCTCCAGCTGGTCTCGAACCCGAGACAGGCGCTCGCATTCCTTGTCCTTCAGCTGCAACTCCTGGGTAGGCAGAAATCACAGACAGATTAGCGGATCAGCCTCCGGGCTGTGGTGACGCTGGCCGTCCATCGGCCTGGCTCGACTGACAAGCAGCAGCCAGCTGGCAGACAGACAGGACCCAAAGCATCACCATCTTTAAAATGGCACACAAGCCCACAATTAGCATCTGAGGATAAACCGTTCACAGTGAGACATTGGTGCATGTTCAGGATGCACGCCATACCCTTTGGGCAGTGTCCAGCTGCTCCTTCAGGATCTCTGAGCCCTTCTCCTTGATCTCCAAGGAGGAGCTCCTCAGGCGGGACAGGTTGTACTGCTCCCGCTTCCCGCCATCTGGGTCCTGCTTGGCCAGCGGCATCGACACAGCCTGCCCAGTGCCTGTGCAGCTTGGGCCTGTCCCCAGCTCCGGCTCCAGATCTATCAACCTTTTGTTGTTAATAGGAGAGACAGCATTTTAGAAAAGCCAGGAAGAGATAATTATGCAATGCACACACCTTCACAATTTCAAGTATACCAAGGTAACCAATAACTTTCAATTCTGTCCATCATAACAAGTCGATCAAAACAGGTCCTGAAAAAGACATGGGCGTAAATCTCTCCCCCAATAATCAAAACCAGCCAATACAGCCCCCTGGACCCCCTTAAATGGGTGGAGACCTTAACTCCCCCAGTGTTCAACCCAAAGTTATGCGCCTGGAAACACAGTAAGCGTCATGCAGTTTGACAAACTTCTCCCCTTTGCTGGTCTGTCCGTTACCATCATCGATTTGTCAAACGTTAAAAATAATTAAATCAAATACTAGGTATCTGATGCCCAGAGGACACCCCCACCCTGTGCTGCGCACGTCACCGGCACCGGCACAGCGCTAACCCCCCGACATCTGCATTCTTTCTGGCGTCAAAAACCGTCGGTAACCGCTAATTACCCGGGACGTTACCGTAAAGCATGCAGCGACAAAACTAGCCTTCAAGGAGAAAACGAGCCGAATTCAGACGCTTTCAATAGTGCGTCATATTTTTAAACTATCAGTTTACACCAAATGGTAACGATCAAATAACTTTTTTGCAAGTAACGGGTTGAAAATCCGGTTCTCCGGCTTTATTCGGAATCTTTCTCCACCCTTACCCTCCTCGCCGTCCGATAAAACAGTTCAAGCCGCGGCCACCACGGCTACATCCGTCCGGAGACTGTTCTCTGGCTACGTTTTATTTCATTTTTTTATCCATCACCACCATCACTGAAAATACACCGTGGGGTGCGTTTAAAAGCAACAAAAAAGCACAATCCAAAGCAAACGTATTTATTCCAACACACTTCTACAACGTGTATAGCTATCTGGCTAATAATCAAGTCACGAATTACGACTGCTTAATGATAACCGACAAATTTCTCTCTCATATATATGAACAAACTAGTCTAATACGCGGTTTTCGAGACGCAGTTTTCTTCTGCGGAAAGACTCCGGCAGAAATAAACGCCTCTATAGCTGCCGTTGGTCACATGATAAAACATCCTAAAAATTCTTTCATTCCATTCAGGAAACACGTGACCAAACTCCACTCCCTTGCAACAGAAATCCTAATTCCTCCTTTTAAAAGCACGACAACTATTTAAGACCTAAGGCACGTCAAGAAATGCCGTCATAGGGTAATTAAATAAGACGCAACATTAACACGGACGCTGTCTTGTGATAGCGGATGGGATCAAACAGTTTGTTCATGGGAATTTGGGCACAAATCACTGCGTTAATGTACGCTAACTCATCCATCTCCGCTGTGATACCTTCATAATATTTATCCAAATCCTGGTGATACACTATAATGGATATGTACCGCGATTAAGTTTAATATAGTCTACTTTTAAATACTCTACTTGTAATTATGAAATATGATGGGGATCATTTTTACGTAGCTTTAAAAACTTGCAGGACACTACCAAAATAACCATGTTAAGCGTTCCAAGCCCCTGAATAATCACGTAGGACATTTTTATTTGGTAGATCATATGTTGTTACTGATATTGAAAACCCAGCCCAGACCCCCTGCCTGCTGCCATATGCTGGGATATTCTCCATTCACAACTTGTTGTATATAATTGCGCTATATAATTATTTAGAAAACGTCTGGATAGATGTTATGTTCAATCATGAATCTGTAGGAGTCGAAGTCAGGAAACCTTTTAGGGGCATCAAAGGCTCCTGGGTACTGCACCATGAGGGCCCCGCTCTGGGAAAATCAATCATGGGGGATTGCCCCACCCTCCACCCTGATCATATCTACAAATTGAAGGTGTGAACCGTAGCAAGGGGTTCAAGGTGACGTCTTATCAGTATTTTTTCCTTTTCTCGTTAAATACATAAATACCCCCATGATCCAATACTGGATAATGGGCTGGATGATGAGTGATGAGAGGCATGGATATAGAGTAGAAGGTGAATTTCAGCAGCCTGCTCAGACTGGCTTAGGTTACATGAACGTGGAATGGGCCCCTTTAAACAGATAATACTATCTGTAAACCTCCTAAGGTAGTATTTCAATAGATGGACAGTATGCAATTTACCAAAGACATTTAATACAAGCTATTAGACTCTCTACTGTATAATGTCTGCATAAGGAGCCATTTAATATTGAAACATGTTTGCAAAAGAAGAATTAATTGATACTATGGTTAATGTTTAATTCGGTAGCCAGATAAAGTTAGAATCCTATTGTAAAATGCAACAATCAATTCACAGAAATTATTATATCAGATGCTATGCAGAGTTATTAGATTTTAAAGGTCATCGCCACAAAAGGCCCTTCTTTACCTTCCCACCGCACATCCCTCTTCCTGAGAACTCGGGCAGGATTCCTCTGCTTGAGGTGCCGAGGTGTTCGGCTGGCCAAAGAAGGTTGAGGACGAGTACACAGCTATGGCCGAGTTTCCCGTCACCAGGACCTCGTACCCTGGGCCAGATGAAATGGCTGGCTTGGGGGAGGGAGACAGCTGGACACAGTGGATCCCCTCAAAGGCATCCATCTCTGTTACAGGGGGGTGCCAGAGCTGCGACACCCTTCAGCAGAGGCCCTGTGCTTCCGTGGCCCCCCTACAGCTGTAGGAGGCTTGCACACCTGCTATTTTCTTCACCCTCCAATCAAGGAACTTGTTTCTTTGCCAATATCCTATAAAAAATTATTAAAATCAAATATGTTGATAACTAATGACATTGCAATTTAAATTTTGTAAGTAAATCTGGCAAAGAACAAATGAATACTGGTTTTTAACGTAAAGTTATTGTATTTTTTTTCTGTAATCATGTACAAAACTCCGCTTTCATTCACGCATGAAGAACCTTAGTAAACTTTGACCTGACAGTCATATTAAGGCAGACCTAAAAAGAGAAAAGCCAGATAAGCAGATTTTGTACTGCTTCCACGTACAGATTTTAGTCGGTTTCAAACCTGTAGATTTCCTTCCAAAAACACTAATTCTTTTGTTACCGGTTTGAAATAATTTCTTTAGCAAACCAAAATGGAAGATTATCGAAAGCAGTAAACTCGTAGACTATGTAATTTCTGTGTATTTTCTTATCAGTTTAAATGAGCAGACCTGGCGTCTCAGTGCGATGTGTTCAACTTTAATGTTGAAATTCATATTAGATGTTTTCGTATTGTATACATTTGTTTACAGTAGGCCTATACATAAGGAAAATGAACTTGAAACAGCCCTTGACGTAGCAAGAATAAGGTGTGGTGAGAGTTAAAAGAAAGTGTGTTAGAAAGTACTTACCGGCTAAGACACTTTAGAAAACCGGTGTCTTAAAACGGAAATGAACGTATCAGCCTTTTGTTCCAGATCCCAAAGAATGCCTTAGCAGAAAGGTTTATTGCACTTTAAGATGTGGAAATATAAACTGTTGTATAAATAGTGCAAGCAGACGCGGTTTTTGGAACCTGTCTTTGTCCCTGGTCACAAAAGTTAGAGTTAATTATCACGTACACCTTGCAAAGTACCACCCACCGTGACGCGTTTTCTACACTCGATAGGCAGGAGTAAGTCAACGTTTCACTAAGTGCTTAAGTAAGCTACTGGAAATGATTACTTCAGATTCCTTTAAGGATTAACAATGGAAACCAAATGATATTAGTTTTTGAATCATAATAAAAAATAGAAAAGTTTATAATAATAATAATAATAATAAACATAGGAGATTTTCACCTTGTGCTTTGCTTTTGGGCTGTGGCATTCATCATTTATGTCCCACCAAAGCCTATAACAGCAGTCTTGTTTTGTCATAGGAAAATTGACATTATGGTACACCACTGACGGTGTTGTCTTGTAACTGAAGGGAAGTGATTTATGCTAGCACAATACAGCATGTGTTGCGTGTGGTATACGTTTTCTGAGTGATTTGCTCAGATTAACAATTCACAATGGTGTTTTGTTGCTTAAAGAGATTAACACATCAAGTGACTGGAAGGGTGGGCGTCCGTCACTTTACAGCCTCTTTGTACTCCATCTCTGTCCCGCACTCTGCCTCTCACCTGTACCTAGTGACCACTGTGGTAGCACTATCCAGGGCGCAGTGAGTATAAAAGTTCATACGCTGCAAAATGCTTGGTATTTAGAAATGCTTGCCGTTTATCATTCTATCTCTCCATTTCTTTTATCGACTTCTCAATTTCTCTTTTTAAAGCATTTCATTTTACCCTTAATTTTGTCCCAGTATAGCTACAAAGATGAAATACGTGAACATCCGACAGTCGAGGGTGTGTTTGTCACCAAGGACCTATCGATATTTTACAATGACAAGTTTTCTTTCCCCGTCAGGTGGTGTTCAAGCGGCGGCGCAACCCATCATTAAGTCCACTAGGGGGCAGCAATGACGGTGACCTACTCGCGCAGAGTGGCAGATGCTGGCTTGGGAACCTTCTCCCGCCTGCTACTGCGATGGAGGGGCAGCATCTACAAGCTTCTATACAGGGAGCTGATCATCTTTACCGCTCTGTACTCCTTTCTTAGCATCATTTACAGGTGAGGAACATGCCGTCACGCACCTCCAATCAGGAACAATCTAGGTGCAACAGAGAAGTTAATAGCAGTTTACCTAATATTATTTTTCAGTACAACCAGTTACCCATTTATCTACCTTGAACCATTTATCTGGAAAGCCTGTCTTGTGAGGAAGGGTGTAAGGTGAAGCTTTGCACAGCTATAGGGCGTCATTCCGTTACAGCGCAGTGACACCGGCTCATGTAGCCAGACACCAAACGTAGCATGGAGCTAACAAACACCATACAGCTGAATCTGATACTGAGAGCTGTACTGCTGCCCCAGTAGAGGCCGTCGTCTTTATCACCTAAAACCTCTTGATTTGAAAATATCTGTGGCCCGTAATGTTCTTCCATCCACACTGTCGGCTAAGGACAGAAAAAGGCACAGAAAGGGACCCTTGAGTGACTGAGTGGTGGTTTTGCAAGGTCAGGGCCCCACACTTGGGTCCGGCTGAACGTTGCTCCAGTTAGGCTTTGCGCTGCCTCCCCTGGGACCCCGGAGCAAATGATGGATGACAGCTAACTGGGCCGGTCATTCCAGGTTCTTACTGCGGGATGAGGAGAGGCGAATGTTTGAGAAGCTTGCCCTCTACTGCAACCACTACGCAGAACTCATCCCTGTGTCTTTTGTACTGGGTGAGCACTCTTCTGCTATTTGCAATTTATGCTTGAATTACTCAGTGGCACTTATAGTAAATCAAATACAAATAATGCTAATCACTGGCAACTCCAGGCTTTTCTCGCAGGGGGTGCAAGGTGAGGGAATCCAACCAGTCATTCATCCAGATAAATAAAATTGTTTTTCTTAAAAGAAGCAAATTCATTTACAAAAAACTTAGTTACACATTGATATGCGTAGCACAACCTACATTTTCAAATGTAACGTTTCAGTATGTGTATAATTCAGTTACTAAACTTAATATGCATTGTGGTGTAACCAGTAGGTGGAGCAGTTGCACCTTCATTAAAATCACCTATAACGCACATGTAACAGATGAGAAGAATATCTCTCTACTTCCCATTTCACACTTCAGTTTTGGGTTTTGTTCAGTTTGACACTGATCCTTATCTAAAACTCTTTGTTAAGCTGCCTGTTAATTATTATACCAGTTTTTTCCCTACTTCAGGCAGAAAACATGAGGCATATCAAGCCACCGCAGTTAACTTAATGGCTTCTCCCCATTGCGTCACTGCAGGGATTCTGATTACTGGGTATGTTGTATCCCACTGAAGAATTAAATGTTTGCCATTGTCTGCTGTTTGCTTGGGTACCTTTTGCGGGCAGGGTTCTACGTCACCCTGGTGGTCACGCGCTGGTGGGGACAGTTCGAGAGCGTTCCCTGGCCCGACCGCTTGGGGGCGCTGGTGGGCGGGCATGTGCGGGGGGCGGATGATGCAGCCCGGCTCGTCCGGCGCACCCTCATGCGTTACGCCAACCTGTCTGGTGTGCTCATCTACCGTTCCGTCAGCACTGCTGTCTACAAGAGGTTCCCTACCATGCAGCACCTGGTACAGTCAGGTAGGACATAGGATTCAGCTGCACTGCTCACCAGGGTCTATAGCTGCCTTTTCCCAAACCGGTCCTGAGGAATCCCCGGCTGGTCCATGTTTTCGCTCCCTCCCAGACAATCCGCATTTTTGCAAAAACACAGACAGTCTGAGGGTCCCTGAAGGGCTGGGTTCTGAGACACTGGAACGTAGCACAAGCATCAAAGAATAACACCCATCCGATCTAGTCCTTTAAGGCACCGGCACTTCGGAGACTGTTTTGTTGGACTTTGGTAATGGGTCCGTCATTCAAACTGTACCTGTAAGGTCTGTCCCAATAAGCAGCGGCTTTGTGGGTAAAGGATGACACCATGTGACCTCAACAACTCTAAGGGGAGCATATAGCAAACTTCATAGTTGCTTCGAACTTTATTGTACCAAACAAAGGTCCTTCGTTTCGTTAGCGTTTCAAAGGTTACACTCACCACACAGGGCAGTACCAAAGATATGTGTTGTTAATCTGACAGCAGTGGCACTGCGATCTTTATCCTTAAAGTCTTTCCTAAAGTGCAAAGTATTTCAAGGTTGCCTGGACCGTAAACGATGACCCATGTAGCATAATGATTATTATCATGCAGAGCCAGTGATTATTGCAGTGGTGATTCGGGTGTTTTGCCGTTATTGTACATAGTTTAATGGTGTCTCGGCATAAATAAACTGGTTCTGTCGAAAGGATGATTGCCCGCTCCAGGTCTTTTCATGCCTTTCCACAAAGGCCTGATGACACCTGAGGAACTAAAGCAGCTGGAGGCCGTGCCCTCGCCCCACAGCAAATTCTGGGTGCCTTGCATGTGGTTTATCAGCCTGGCCCTCAGGTCCCGCAGTGAAGGCCTCATCAACAACGACGTGGCATTAAGTGCTATCCTCAATGTGAGTTCCCGTGTGTGCTTATGTACGACAGAGAAATATTGTATGGGAACGTGTGCAACTGCATGGCTACTGTGCACTGCATATGTTTTATGTGACTCAGGAGCTGAACACCCTACGTACACAGTGTATGAAGCTGTACAGTTATGATTGGATCAGTCTGCCCCTGGTTTACACACAGGTACAGCCACCCTCTTTACTGAAGACATGCATTCTGTAAACATCTCGAACAAGGATAAGAACTCGCAGAAATGATAACACACCCTGTCAAGCCCAGACCTGACTCCCACTGTTCTGTAACCCTTATTATGACTTTAACCTAGAACCCCTGTAGACAGTGTTGCTTCTCCTCCCTCTCATCGCATTGAGGAATAGAAACCTAAGTCTCACCTCTGTCTTTCTCAGACAGCTAAATAGTGTTTTTAGAGCAGTTGTCAATTGGCTTATGATGCATTTGCTACAGTATAATAACATATTGTCAGGGACAGCTCTTCCCCTCTCTTAGCGTTAATGATACGTCTCCGCTACTTGGATAACTGCGTCTAGATCTGTCACATTGCCAGGTGGTGACAGTGGCCGTCTATAGTTTCTTCCTGGCTTGCCTGATTGGCCGCCAGTTCCTGGACCCTGCACAGGGCTACCCTGGCCATGACCTGGACTTGTACCTACCTGTCTTCACCCTGCTTCAGTTTTTCTTTTATGCTGGCTGGCTGAAGGTGAGCAAAATGGTCGATATTATTTGTCTTCTAACCGCTTATCTGGCACAGGGACAGGGCTGTCCACCGCAGTAATGGTGGATCGCCCTTTTCAAAGCACTCTAAATGCTTTATTCTTTAACTCATAAGAAATAAGTACACTGAACTTTTGACACTGTTACCCCACATATCAGGTCTAACAATATCCCAGAATCCCACGCTGTAACATCTTTCATTAATGATGGTTTAGTAGTTGCAGTAATGCGGGAAATGGAAAAAGTGAGAACAGGTTTCAGGCTCTCTTTTCGTAAATTTTGGTTCCCCATCCTTTCACACCCGTTTTTACACTTGCTTTCATGCATATAGCCCGTGACAGACAATAGGATGGTGATTTGACTATTGTACTGCTTTCTCAGGTGGCTGAGCAGCTAATTAATCCATTCGGTGAGGATGATGATGACTTTGAGACCAACTGGCTGGTTGATCGAAATCTACAGGTTGTCTGTGTTGTTTTTACCCTTCCTCTTTTAAGACTGATACGTGCGTAACATTATTCAGCAGCTGTGCTTTACTTTCATAACCTAGAACTGAACAGAGTTAAACTGAGCACAAAGTCCTCCCGGTCGTATATTCGGCTGTTAAATATACTTCCGCTTTGCACTTTTCAGGTGTCCCTGTTGTCTGTGGATGAAATGTACGATAGTGTGCCTGTCTTGGAGAAGGATAAGTACTGGAACGAGTCAGAACCTCAAGCTCCCTACACCACTGCCAGTGCAGAACACCGCAAGCCATCATTCATGGGGTCTGCACTGGATATAAGGTATTGTGGGTGATCACTAAGACTGAGTATTGAAAGACATATCAGCAGCAAATATAATACACGGAGTAACAATCACACTAACAGAAATACTGGCCCCTGCAGTGTACCCAAAGAGGAAATGGAGTTTCAGTCTAACCTGCAGCAGATCAAAGAGCATGAGGCGGCCAACCACTCCACCCCTCTGCTGGGAGGCTTGGGGCGGCTACTGGGGGTTCAGCCTCAGAGCTTTACTCGCTCCTCCACCTCCTCAAGAATGTCTCTACTGCGTCGCAGGCCCGGGGCCCCACTGGGGTGCTTTCCCCTCTATCTGCATCCGGAGAGGCCCCTGGCCCCAGGCCAAGCTTGCCCTGACCCTCCCCTTGAGCAGAACCTAGACTACAGGTTCTCCTCTATGCTGTTGCATGAGCGGCCCGGTTTCTACAGCTGTCCTCAAACACCCATCCATTGTGTGCCGCCAGCTGTTCCCCGCCCACGACACCCTCGGAGGCCTCAGACCGACTGGGACCACAGCTCTAGCTCACTTGCATCCAACTTGTTGGGCTCTCAGCTGTTGGCTCCTGACACACCAAGCATTCACCCACCTCCATCATCTGCCTTCCCATGGCTGAGTGAGCAAGATGAATCCTCCACTGGTCCCGCCTTTTCCTTCCCAGACCCTGTGCTTGAGCCATGTCCCCTTCCTCTCCCTCTACCCAAGATCAGGCCTACTCAGCTACGACAACCACCACCCTCTCAATGCTCCCTGGACCCTATTCCCTCCTCTGACACACATCCTGGTCCCAACACACAGGGAGAACAGTTCCTTTCTTTCACACCACCATTTCGTGTCCCTGTCCCAAACAGCAACATAAGTTCTGGCAGCATCAGCACAACCAACATCAACAGTTCCTCCTCCACTGCTGGTAGCCATGGCAATATCTGCAGCCATGGAAACTAACTGTGCTAACAGCAACACCAGTAATGGTCTTGCCAATAACATAAACCCTGTATCTCTGCCTTGTACTTGTGTTCAACCGGCAGCCAATCAGCAGGTATCGCCCAAGGACTCAGGGAAGCCATTAGTTCACCAGGACCTTCTAGACATGTTGGCTGGACATGGGGAGAGGGTAAGACCAATTGGTGGATGGGAACAAGAATAAAACTGATTAGGTTGCAATAGTAGATGCACCTGTAGGCCAATGATTTGATAAATTCTTGACAGAAATTTTTCAATACATACAAAAGCTGCAGACCTGCCCAGAGGTGTGGCTTATTGTAGTAGCATATATAGGGATTTGTTTTGAACAGCTCTGTAAAATGCAAGGATTAAGGTTTGTACTAGAACCATAAGTTTGTAATCTGTGTTCTGTCCCGGAAAGGATGAACTGTTATGCCATTCTAGAGCTCAGCAACCTGGGAGTGTCTCATCTGCAATGTGTACATGTGAATCAGTTAAGTGGAAATAAAAGATGAGGATCCAGAAGGTCCCACTACTGAACATCCATGTCTTCGGGAAGCTGAAGGCCCACAGACTCAAGGGCACAATACACAACCAGTAGCGGTCAGCATGACAGTAACATTTAAGTGTACATATTACTCCAAGAACGGAGCTCATCCAGTTTCAAATGACACCAAACACACACTGAAAGCTCAGAAACAAGCGTTTCATTTATTGAGTATCCTTTAACAAGCGAGCAACCAGTAATACATAGGATACAATGCAGAGCACTATGGCTTATGAGAGCGTCGGAAGGTACTACGTGGGAGGCAGAGGG
>JAABNX020000008.1:13970090-13985053 GCA_015163995.2 Mormyrus lacerda
CCAGTAATACATAGGATACAATGCAGAGCACTATGGCTTATGAGAGCGTCGGAAGGTACTACGTGGGAGGCAGAGGGCAAGCTGGCACCTATGCAGAGCGATGCTAAGGATGCGGCGCGCGGACGCACGCGCAGCCATTAAATAAAACATGCAGAAGCGCGCGTGAAGATCTAACTGCGCTCTTCTCCCAGCGTATGCTTGTCGAACAGGTACTCCGCCATGCCGTTCTGTGGGGCGCCCATGCGACGCAGGTTGGTGACCCAATCCCCCAATTCCTTGATGGACTTCACCTGCTCATCCAGGTAGTGTGTCTCAATGAAGTCGCACATCTGTGGAAACATTTGAAAATGTAAAATAGGAGGGAAAAAAAAAAAAAAAAAACCTCACTCACCCTTGTGAGTTGCGGGACAAACTTACGTGAGGATCATTGTGCTCCGTTGAAAGCTTGTGCATATCCAGCAGGGACTGGTTCACAGTCTTCTCCAGCTGTAAAGCACACTCCAGAGCCTCCACACCGCTACCCCACTCGTCCCTGTCGGGTTTCTGCAAACACACCCATATTACCGTCACACAGAACGCCGCAGACAGCCAACTGCCGTTATCAGCAGATGAGCACACACACTGTTACACAGGGAGTTCACCTTCCCCCTGGCCATTGCCTGGTGTCGGAGGAAGATAATACTTCCACCTTTTCTCAGATTCTCCTCCTCACTTTCCGTTAAGCCCTGACAGGACTCGCATGAACCAGGATGTGCAACTGTGGGTCGACAGACTAACTTCCCTCTGGGAGAGATACCTCAAAAGCCGGGGCACTAGTCTCCATGGTGTTTTTGCACACCTTTACAGACACCTGAAGGCCTGAAGATCATACCTTGATGTCTTGCAGGAAGATACGCCCTCCTCTCTGATTCTGCAACTTCATCAATTTCTCTGCATGCTCCCGCTCCTCGTGGGACTGCTTGCGGAAGAACTTGGCAAAGTTGTGCAGGGCCTGGTCGTCTCGGTCGAAATAGTACGCCTTGTAGGGAGAAGCAAGTAGTTATGATGGTCGTCATGGGTGCAGTGTGGTACATCAGATCTCCCTTTATTTCTTGTTAAAGGGACTGAAAATTGTTATACGAATTTCCCATTTTGACACGCTTTCTCACCATGGACAGGTAAACATAGGAGGCATACAGCTCCATGTTGATCTGCCGGTTAATGGCTGCCTCGCAGTCCTGGTGGAAGTTGTGTCTCACTTGCGATGCCATTGCTGCGAACGGAAAGGTAAAACCGCAAATAAAACAAGGTGGCAAAGGGGCAGAAAATTTCTGGGAACTTTCCAGGACAAGTTAAGCTGTGGAATTTTGGAAATACTAAATTCTAACAGCTCACGGATTCGGCAAAGAAGCAAATATATGAATAATCTAACTCCCAGAATTTTACAACCCTAGTATTAGCTACATAAAATACCCAGATTGAGGCTGACACACTTGGCCTGATTAAGCTGTATTTACACTTTTAAACCCAACATTAAAATCACTCGCATTCAGGTTAGAGTCACAGAACAGTGTAGATACTCATGAATGCGTAATCTCTTCCCACGCCCAGTCAGATAAAGGGCATGCGAGTCTGCATTTAACGTGTTTTAAAAATACATAGGGTATATGCTCATTGCCGCCGTATTGATCACACAACAGCGAAAAGGCAGGCGGCTGTGCAGGTACCGGCAAACAGGAATACCGTTCGGCCGAAAGCCAACAGCACAGCGGTATTTTGACACAGAACACGGTAAAATAAAGTTAAGCCACAACGTACAGTAAACATCGCGGTAATACCTACCTTTGCCCTGTATCCATTACATACGACCGTATCTCGGAATCTACTTTATAAATGTTTTGTAAGCGGCTTCAGTAAACGTGAAAACTAAGGATTTAACCCTAAGCATATGACCTTCCAGATATCAGATAAATCTGATTTCAGAGCATATTCAATTTGGGATACGGTAAACATCGTCAAAACAGGGACATTACAGCGCATTAGGTAAAAACCCGGACAACGGGGTTAAGACATCGGATATCAACGGTTTTCGAAACAATTAAAACACCGAGATTTCGACAGGCAAAATTAGCTTCGGGCGCTCGGCTAATCTTTTATTTTGGTAAATCTCCATTGGAAAACGTGCGTCATTTGATAAGGAACATGGAGTCTGGGAAAACCAGAGCTGCTTCTCCTGGAGATGGGGGGGGGGGGGAGAAAGCAACGTGCATATCGCAGATTAAAAAAAAAAAAAAAATCGTATTTTACGCGAAAGAAAATAAAACATTTTAGCGTAATCAGAAGAACAACCGTATCAATAAAATAAGGATTCGGCAGGTAATGTTGCTTGGAGCCTTAATATTTAGCACAGCCGTCATTGCATCACCACTTCTCACTTTCAGCTTCACTAGTAACATCTACCAAATAAAACCGATTCAGACCAACGGACATAAAACCGGTAATAACACCGAAAATTTTAGACAACGCTTTAGCCACCGTTAGCAAACATGGCTGTGCTGCCTCCGCACTCCCGAAGGTCATCGGCCCAAAGCCGCGGCACCGCGACCGGGGCATAAAAACCGTGAATCCGGACTCTATAGTCATATACTGCGGCGCTAAATATACACATGCAATACTTAAAAATCTTAAACTGTTCACGATAAACGTAATAAGACTCCAGCGTCCACCTTAAATGCAAAATTAAATTCAGTGATAAGCAGCGATCGTACTTACAGTTATTTGCTAGAGTACGTTGGAAATGGATAGCGCTGACGGCAGGTCCTGAAGAACGTAGCGAGTTTAATTTATTTGATGATGTCAAAATGTGAACTGAAGGTTGTACAAATTTGACGGTAGGCCGGTTGCCGTTCAAGCACTGTTGAAGCAGGTAACCTTCTCTACCTACAAAGGTGGGAGCATGTGGTAAAGCGCGGGGAACGTATCCATAAATACCAATTGCTTCACGCACTTGAAAGGGGGCGTGGTGAACCAAGCCCTCATCAGCCAATCGAAGCGCAGAGGATGAAGGATAACGTCATTAACTCATTAACAGAACGCGACATTTTTTCTGGTTATGTAGGTGGATTTTTCATAAATCTTAAACACACTGTATTAAAACCTTGCATTTCATCGAACCAGTAATTGTCAGTAGTACAGTGTCACCAGGCTCTTGCCGAGAGATGTGCGTGGAAAAACATGGCCTAGTGTCTAGTTTTTTCTACTTTACACCACATTGACATAAAGTGTTTAGATTCTGGTCTATGAGAGTAGACCCAGATTATTTTAACCCCCTTTGTGAACGAATACATGGTATTATTCATATTGTACAAACAACAGTAGAACTACTGTTTCAGCTAAGATTTCTTATAAAAAGTGGAAATGAGAAAGATCACGTAGCAGACCTGTCATACGAAACAATCCTGTAATTCCTTTAAAACAGTCAAGATCCGTCAGCATAGAACATCCTGTTGCTATTATGATTATACAATCTGTGACGCACATGTATTACACCATATGTTGCAATGACTACGATTTATTCCCTCCATGTTCGCTGCGTTACGTTCTATACTTTACGCAATAATTTAAGAATTCAGTAAGGGTCGCAAATAAACTACTGTTGTAAATGGGTTACCGTTATACTAATGAACTACTTGGAGATGATTACCTAATTGTTTACAAAAGACAAACCAGAAAGTTTTTCTTTATAGTCAGCTTCTTTATTTTGATGTTTGCTGCCAGCATCATCGCTTCATCCATCCATTTCCCATAAACACTTATCCAGTGCACTGGGAAACACAGGGCATCTGATAGCAGACAGAATGGATGAGATGTCAGTCAGCTGCAGGACACTCACGCACAGAATCACACCTTGAGAAAAGCAGAGACACCAGTTCACATGTTTTTAAATAATTTGTAGCAAGTAGAGTATCCAGTTTCAACCAAGACACAGGACACATACTAACTGGACAGTAAAAACGCACAGTCATGCTAACCACCTGGTTTCTGTGCCAAACAATGGAATATGAAATTCATATTTACATGTTGAAACCATTCATTTTTGATCACGTATATATGGTCAAAAACGGACTTTAGCAGAATGGGTTTTGCGCACGTATGTAAGAAAGACGTTGCATTTTTGGTAAAGTCCAATTCACAACATAGCAGGCACATCATCTAAAAACAGTATAGAGAATTGTGTGGTAATCCTCAAAAATGTACATGGATATATACTGTAAAATGGCTGTAAATGATGGAATGAAAGAAAAACATTTTTTCAGGTATTCAGTGTTTTATTGTTCACTTATGAGGGTCAAGGTCAATGTGAAGTAAATAGTTTAAGCAACAGTGGAAAATTCCTGCCATGTGAGGAACCCATGTGAGTTATGGGTTTGTAAATGCTGTATGGTGTCTCAGTAATTACAGTGACACATACGCTGTGAGCAGTTACAACACTACTGGAAGGTCAAAGATTATGCTTATCATGTGAGCCAAGACTGCCTCTCCCTGAGTTGAAGAGATTCAGTGCTGATGAATTTGGCCGGTTCCCCCCCATTTTACAAATTACAAGAATGATAGTGTATTTATATATGTTAAAATTCTTAGAGAATTAAAACCAAAAAAAACTTTTAACCATAAACTATATATTACGTAACTATTACTTTCATTTGTTTAAAGGTTTCCAAATTTTGCTTGAATAACTTAAGTTGGGTAGGATTGTCCATAAAAACGAAGCTCTTGAAACCAACCAAACTGAAGCCATCATTTCACTGTTGTAAGGATGGTTTCTTAGCTAGACCAGCACCGTGCTTGCCACTTCATCAATACTGCAGCATGCCATCATTTCTGAGAGAAGTTACAAGTCCTGGCTATACCAAGCAACTGTCGATGATGCCTCACACAAGTGATTGTACAGTTTACACGGTTAGCAGCCATCCCTTGGCCACAAATAGAATAAA
The DNA here is from genome assembly GCA_015163995.2 of Mormyrus lacerda. Classification (NCBI taxonomy): domain Eukaryota; kingdom Metazoa; phylum Chordata; class Actinopteri; order Osteoglossiformes; family Mormyridae; genus Mormyrus; species Mormyrus lacerda. Next base: position 13,975,064 of record JAABNX020000008.1, read on the forward strand.
GCAGGATATTGCAGCCAAATTTCAGAGAACATCAACTCCGGAAAACTATTGACTCAGAAGGCCAGTGTTCCCAGATTTGACACAATGCCTGGTTGAATTAATAGGACAATGAACAGCAGCAGTTTTAATTTGCAGGAATTTGATGAAGGATGTTGCATTTCGGTGGTAGGGGTACCCTTATGTTAGCCAACATTGAGTAAATTGTGTGCACTCGAGTTCTTTTACATTCGCAAATGGAACGTGTCGTGTGTGCACATTATAGCCAGTCAGCCACCAGTGCGCAGTCAGGAAATGCAAGTATGAGCAAGACACTCAGTGGACTAGGCAGGGCCCAAGAATTTATTTTTTAAACACAAAATTGCAGTTAGTCCCTACAGTCCAGTGTTTTTTTTTTGTGCATTTACAGAGGGAACCATGGGGATAGGTAGGTAACAATAGGTACCCCTATGGAAGTCTATGGCCTATATGGAAATGCATAACCATGGCAACAACCACATCTAGAGGTATGCCACTGGTTCCCAAATACAACCAGTCCCATGGTCAAACGCAGAAGACCCAAAGAAAAGAAAAGAAAAGAAAAAAAGGTGGTCTGGAAGATAACATATCTAGAGCAGTGTGCTATTCGATTTCATAATGACATGCAGTCATTCTGGACATTTGATGGTTGAGTCACATACAGGGTTGCTGCAGAAAAGAAAGAGTGAAAAATACAAGTCTCATTTGCATACACACACTACATAATCTGCCAGCTGCCTGTCCACTTCAGTGAATTGAATATTTGTAAAATCACAAGAGAGTACTTAAAACTAGTATATCAGGAAGTACTCTGGCACCCAGCATATGTATTTACAAATGTGCTTTCCCATTAAGTCAGGGAACCAGTTGATGTTCCAACTCAAATGGTGAGAGCGGGCAAATCTCAGTGAACTGATTCCGGCAGACTGGCCACTTCCTGTTGACGCATAACTGTCATGGTAGAATGAACTTGGAATTTGGCCGCAAGAAGCCCGATTTGTACAGGTAGAAGAGTTTACCAAGAGCACAAAACTCCATGTTTCATAACATTTTATTTGAGGAAAAATTTCACATTTCAGAAAGAAACTATATTCTGCTCCCATCTAAAATACAAAAAGGAAGAAAAAAAAAAATATATATATAAAACTGAAAACCAAGACAAGAGCTAAAAGTAGGATGAAAAAAAACAAAAAGAGACCAGACAGTGCAAATAGAAGAGCTTAAAAGGCTGTAGCTCCACCCCGAGGGGGCGAGTGCCAGACAGCAGAGCTGGTGCGTTTAAAATATCGGGGTTTGCTTTTATAGAATATCCGCTCTAGCTGGGGATCCTCGATCTTTCCAAAGTGGGAGTCCACATCTACGGGGTTGAAGTACTGGTGCATTATGGCCTGCTGCAGCTGCCTCCCTGAAAGAGCACAATTTATAGCAGGCAAGGGTAAGTCTCGGTAAGTGTCCGCAGTGCCGTTTAACGCATCTCTTCTGATCACATGAAAGTGTGATACGTATGAAATCCAACCATGTAGCCTGTGATGAATTCCTGCCCCAATGCATAGGGGAGATGTATTTAAGAACCCTTAAAGAAATTCAGAAGGCAAAATGACACACTTAATGAAATCCACCCATTTAAGCTACACTCATCTTGTATACCACACTATGCGTGGTCTACAGGACGATAAGGCAGTACAGTATATAAAAAGTAGTGAGCTTCTACATGGCTGTGAGAACTTGGAATTTCCAAAAATTTAAGCTAGAGGGAAACAATTACTCTTTGTTCTCTAAAATCAATCAGGCATTTCAAGTGAAGATCAGAGCATGAGCCTGGCACAGCTGTGAATTGTACTCAGACTTCCTGCTAACAGCCTTCATTGCCACCAGTTTCTTGCTTCCCTATTTTAAGTCCTGTGACCCACCAGGTGTCACACAGCTGAAGTGTATTTCCACAGTACGACCGGGCAAATCACCCCCTGGGCGATTCTTGGCTTCCACTTTGGGGGGGCGCGACAGACAGACGTTGATGCTACTGCAGAGCAAGTCGAGAGACGAAAAGCTGAGAAACTCACCCTCAGCCCAGGATGGGATGGGTTTCCGAGGAGCTGATTCATCATCGGTAGAGTCATCGCTGTTTTGATCCATCCCATAATCTTCAGGGTTGCTGTTAACAACTGGCTTATTTCCACCCTTTGGGGTGATCTCATATGACTGAGGGGAACACTGTGGATTAACAACCTCAGATCAGCCGTCGGTCCCAGCTCTGAACCACATAATGGAAAATAATCTTAAATGTTATCACTTTAGTCCCTTCCTAAGATGAAACTTTTCGGAGCATGCCAGAGCTTAAACGCCACAAGCAGCTTCGCTATGGAGCAAATCGTTATAGAAACTACAGTAAGCACCTTACCTCCACAGTCACATTGAGGATGGTGCTTTTGCCAACTGGTGTTTTCATCAGCGATTGCTGTGTGAGAGGGATATGTGGGACACAATGAAATAAATGGGGAATCAATAAAAAAGGCCAATAGAATGTTGGGTTATATCTCTAGGTGTGTGGAGTTTAAGTCAAGGGAGGTGATGTTACATTTATATATTAATTCCTTGGTAAGACCCCACCTAGAATACTGTGTCAGGTTTGGTCACCATACATTAAGGAGGACATTGCTGCCTTAGAAAAGGTGCAATGGAGGGCTACGAGAATGATTCCTGGTCTTAGAGGAATGTCTTATGAGAAAGGTTAGCTGAATCTGTTTAGCCTCGAACAAAGGAGACTAAGGGGGGACATGATCCAGGTATATAAAACAGGTATATTTATACCTGTTAGGTATAAATCCTAACAGGTCTGGATGCTGTTCAGCCAAATGGCTATTTCAATATTAGTTTAAATACTAGAACTCGTGACCATAAGAGGAAATTAGCGGGAGAACATTTTAAAACGAATTTGAGGAAGCACTTCTTTACACAGCATTTAGTTAGAGTATGGAATAGTCTTCCTGCTAGTGTAGCGGAAGCTAAAACCCAGGGTTCCTTTAAATCAGAGCTAGACAACATTTTAACAACTGAGCTATTAGTTTAGTTCTCCCCAAAAGAGCTTGATGGGTCGAATGGCCTCCTCTCATTTGTAAATTTCTTATGCTCTGTCACCCTCTATCATACACAAGGGTGCAAGCACTTTGTTCAAAATATTGTTTCTCATAACTAACACTAAACCACACTCAGCACCCATACTCCTACCAACAAGCAATCAACTTTTCTGAATTCGAAGCAAAATTTATTGGCTACCATCGTTACATTTCTGGAGAACCAGCATAAGGAGGAAATAATTGCTATAGAGTGGTTTGCTGAATTTCAAAGCTTAAGTTCAAAGGTCATACAAGGATTAGACATGTGAACAAATGAGAGCCTGCCCATAAGCACACGCCCTACCTGCAGCTCTTCCTTGCTCTTGGTGTCAGCAGTGGCTTGCTTCTGTAATGCTGCCTTTTCCTCCTCAGCCTTCCGTCTTTCCTGCGCCTCCTGTTGGAGACAATAAGAATTACAGCCCAAAGACTCCGAGCATCTCAAAGGGCACGTCGGTGGCACACTGCAAAGCGGGCAGACCTTCCGACTCCTTTCCTCCGCCTCCTTGCGCTCCTTCTCGCGGGCAGCAAGCTCCAGCTCTCGCCGCAGGGCTTCTGCCTTTGCCAACTCTATCCTTTCCCTGTGGACAGTGGCTGGAGTAAGCTCAAGGGCACTGGGTTTGTTTGCATGAGCCAGGTGAAGAATCTTTGCCTACATACTTCTGCATTGCCCTACTCTGTAGTATTTTAAAGACAGGCTTGTCTTGCTGCACCTTTCAGCAGCTGCCTGCTGCAGGCGCAGTCTCTCCTTCTCTCGCTCTCGCTCCCTCTCCAGCTCCCGCTGCCGCTCCTGCTCCCTCCGCAGCTCCTGGGCTCGTCGTGCCTCTGCGAGCTTGCGGGCTCGCTCCTGCTCCTCCTCCTCAGCCCGCCGTTTGGCCTGGAGCTCCTGCTGCCTTTTCTCCTCCTCCTGAGCCACCATTCACAGGAGGCCCAGTCAGCACCTCCCCTTCCATTAGAACAAGGCGCCATCGGCCTGACAAGCCCATCTCCTCACCTGCTGCATCTTTTTCTTGGCAGCTTCCTCCTCTTGGAGCTTCCTCCGCAGCTCCAGCTCCTCTTGACGCTTGGAGGCCACCTTTTTCTTGGCCTTCTCCTCCGCAATGCGCTCCACCCTCATCTGTGGTAGATCACCAGAGCTTTCAGTGATGAACTTTGAGATTCATAAGCAGCCAGTGAAATAAATTATGATATTATATATATATATATATATATATATATATATGATTTAATGCCATTAACTGTTTTGAAGATCAATGATTGACCACTGAGCGGTCAGCGACTTGCTATTCAAGCATGTTGGGCCTCGCAAAATTCAGGGATCGTAAGAGCAGCCCCGCCACCTCACGAAACCTAAGTGAAGGCGACCCAGATGATCTCCGACAACCTAAAATCCCACGCGCCATGGCTCGGAGCAGCGGGAGGAACGGTCGTCAGGCAACAAGTCTCACATAGTAGAACCATAAGGTCACACAAACCTTAAAAGTAAAAGAATAGTAGGACAACACTGAACACTTAAAAGTATAGGAAGGACCCTTTGGGCTACATGCCACATGTTTAATCCACACACACCCTACAGGAAGACACGACAGAAGCAAGCAGCCCTATTTATCCCACCTTGTCATTCTTTTCATCTATTTGGGCCATCTTCTGCTCTATTTTCTTCTTCTTCTCTTCCTCTTTCTGTTCTTCTTTCACTCGGGCCTCAACCACCTTTCTCAGGCGCTCGTCTCTCTTCCTAGAGAAATATCCCCACAATTTAAACATCTAAAAATGTTCTTACGGCAGTTAAGAAAAACCTGGAACACCAGTCACTGGTTAACTGGAATGCACCTTCTATGGCAAAATTAAGGTCTATATCCATGTTTTATCCCCAGTGGACATAGAACCCACCAGCCTGAGCATGTGGGTGTTGGGCCTCGCAAAATTCAGGGATCGTAAAAGCAGCCCCGCCACCTCACGAACCCTGAGTGAAGGCGACCCAGATGATCTCCGACAACCTAAAATCCCACGTGCCATGGCTCGGAGCAGCGGGAGGAACGGTCGTCAGCCAGAACAGTTGCAAGGAGGGATAGTCCAACCTTTTCATCTCCTCCTGCTTTCGCTTCTTTTCTTCCTCCAACTTTTTCTTCCTCTCCAACTCCTGCTCCTGCTTCTTTTTCAGAGCTTCCAAACGCATTCGCTCCCGCTCCTGGGGAAAGACACACAGGCATGAGACAAGTCAGATCTGGTCACCCAATGCAAAGGGTCAACTCAAGTTATTGACAGACCAGACGTCCAGTATTAGCTCATACAATGGTTCCTTTGGAAACTGACTTCTGCAAAAGTCAAACTCCTGCTGGCCTATTACAGCTTTCCCTGCTAGCACAGACAAGCTAAACTGGAGTAAAATCCTGCCTACCAACAAAATAATGTGCAATATGCATACTGAACCACACTAGCATCTGTGCCATTAAAACAAACATTTCCCCCATGTCAATGCATGTCGAACCCATACGCAGATAAACCCCCCTCCCCCCAAACATGCTTACCAACCATGCCTTAGTGTGTAGATGCCTCCCACAGACATGTACATCCACAACAGCCAAATGAGCTCAGCCTTTTGTATGAAATTAGACATACAGCAATACCAAATGACCGTGTTCAGGATGGCTCATTTTACTCGTTCCAAAAGAGCCAATCTGCATATTCTTAGCAAACTGACGCAGGTGGTCAATAGATAGTAGAGTATAAAGATGAAACAACGTACGAATTAAAAAGAGTGATTCAAACGCATGAAATCTAATGTATAGATCGAAGATCAAAGATACAATGTTACAACTGGTTATGATCAATTTGTTTAGGCAAAAATCCTCATTAAGATGCTAATTGCGGGCTACGTGTTCTCGCACAGATGTGCCGCAGGCAGACACGCAAAGTGCTGCTGGTAGTGGGGGAGTTAAATTTTCATAAAGAAAGCGCTACATGATCTTTGTGCCATGGTGATGATTTTTTGCGCCATGACAGTTTTTGGAAATTCACCCATTTTGTATGCGCAGAATGAGCTATTGGAACAGATGCCAATTCATTACCATTGGCCTAGGCGCTGGCAGCTGACCAAGTAACGCTTTCTCTGTATTAAATGAGCATCTCACAGGCCAATCAGGTAGCGTTTCCTTCATGCATTTGTATTTTCCCCCCTTAGTTTAGCAGATGACCCTTGACATTCATTTGTTGTGCTTTATATGCTTTGAGATTAACCCGTTGATAATCGGCAAGTAAGCTCCCAAGACCTTTTGTAAAGTTTCAGTTAATATAGGTAAACAATCAAATTAATGAATTAAACTAGAAATTAAAGATGCACCGAATCGTTCCCTAAACAATTGCAACCGATTGCCTTGCTGCCAAGTATTTACCCCCCCTAGTAGACAGCATTGCTTTGTGTCCTGTTAGATATGGATGAAATGGGAGCAATGAATCCACAGAAATCTAGGGATGATAACGGGGAAAAAGACCAAGGCCCACTATCCACCAGTGAATGTGACAGCAATGTCCCACTACACCAAGTTAGTGACACTACCAATGGGACACAGTGGAGGAAGGTGCCAACACAAAGGGGAAAAAAAAGCAGGTCAGCATTATAACTGGTGCAGTGTGAGCAGTACACACCGGTCTAGAATACTTACGACCAAACCGGAGGCTGGCTGGGGGAGGGTGGAGACACAAGAGGAAGGAGACTCCATAAATAAAGTATTTGTAAAGGGTCTAGGCAGTTTAGGTTTTGCAAAAACATGAAACCAAGACATGTTCCGTAAGTACACAGGATATATGCACACAAATGGCACCTTGAGCTACAAGGAAAGGAACTGGTCTTCCACGACAGACGTGGCACAAAAGTTCTACATCACGATTTCCACACTATTAAAAAGCATGGTTTTGATGGCATTAGCATACTACAAAAATATAGTAAAACAGCCAAAACAGAATAAAAACCTCCAAAATGTAAACACACGCTGCATAGCAAACAGCATTTGCAAACAAACAAACAATCTTATGTTTTGCAGACAAGTTATATTGCAAGTCAGTTTTGGCAAGAATCAGACAATGCCACCATCCTAGAATTTATCCTTGTACAAGACAGCAACCTTCAATGTTCATAATTAAGCTCATTAAGCCCACAAGTTCTGTTCCAAAAGCAAGAGACATTTGACAATGGAAAAACATGCCACCCCACACTGAAAAGCAGAATCGTGGGTTCTCACGCCACAGGAACCAGAACCTTTTTCCTGGAACACCTCAGGTTCACACAGCAAGAACTACAAATCAGAGTTCCTCAGAAGTAGTTCCAGAAGCTTTTAGGTCTTTACTCCAGACTAGGTATTTTTAACTTGAACACAAGCTACTGGGGCAGTACATGCAGTGATAAACTTGCTGACTGGTTTACCACAAACTAGTGTTATCTTGGAAGGTATGTGGGGAAAAGCAGTGGAACAAAAAAAAAATAAAAGAAAATGAAGATATAATTGGGGTACAAAACTAATTCTATTTCTGTCCCCTCATTTGTTAGACAATTTGATCTAACCAACATACTGCTGTCTAATCACCAGTACTGGTGGGAAAACTTGCCAGTGTTTATTAATGGTATAACAGACTTAATTATAAATATGAATAAAAGGCCGTCTCATTATGATTGCGACGGACTCCCTGTTGTTTTTGGGGGGTGATGTAGATGTGTGAAATTATGTGTGAGGTTTGGCTATACAAGATTTTTCTACCTCCAACACTTATTTAGCATAATGGTCCTAGTTTGTGTTGGGCAGTGTGAATTCACTGTAAGTGATCTGGAGCTACAAAGTCCTAGGTGAGACCGCTCAGGAGCAGGATCCAGAACTTATATTACATACAGTGACTAATAATGTTGATAGATACATCTCAAACTGTACAAATTCAAGAATGAGAAACCCGCACCGGAAAATGGCAGAGTACATTAAACGGTGGCAGACATAGGTGACTGACCTTCAGATCTACTCTGAGGGGAGTTGAGTGTTTGATGAAAGACTTCATGATAGCATTTCGACCCATGGACCCAGGCGTTGACATCAGCATCTGGTTCTTCTGTACTGTGTGCAGGAATGACTTCATGTTGGGCTTAATGACCTGGAAAGTCAGATGCAATGTTTCACACCCAAAACATCTCCGCATATCTCTGAAGACAGACCAGCTGAATAATGTCACAGGGCATTACATTACACTCTGGTTTTCACACCATGTTACAAATTGATTATGGAAGTTGGTTTCTTAAACCAACGATGCCCCAATTAACAGACAAGACTAGGGCCCCTTTACCAGTAATGAATGATCACTTATGAACTAAAAATCAGACTGTGGAGAGGCCTCCCCCCCCCAATCAAATACTTTTACTCTCAAGCCTGGGGGGGGGGGTCCCTCTTCAGTGAGTTTTACTTTGAGTAAACCAAATAATTATGCTGACGTTTCCACAAATTTTAGACGTGATGGGGCCCTCAAACATACTTCACTGTAGACCTCCATGTTGAACATCAGTGGAAAAAAAAAAACAAAAAAAAACACCTGTAATACATGATATAAGCAGTCTTACACTGTGGCTCTTGTTTGGGGGAGAGGGCTTCTTTCTTGGAGTAGCAAGGTCCTCTGTGCTGGAGCCCAGGCGCTTGGTGCTAAAAGTAGCAATAGACAGGGTGGGCTGAAACAGACCCTGACACTGTAAAGTTCACCGTCTCCCCCAGAGAACTGCATCATATAGCCGGATTTCTTGCTTAGCTGGCTAACATTCTCAAAGTACAGGTAACTGACTTTCCAACATGACGATACCGATTTACTTTAGTGGGATACACCACTCTACTAACTTACACTACATGCCTAACATGGCCCACTGCAGGTTATGGGCTCACAGATATGACACACTACTTGGACTGATGTAAATCACGATTATATGACGCATGTGCAATAATCACCAGGGCTTTAGATGACAGGTAAAACTTGTCTGGATGCTGGCTTTTTGGTACTATATGAATGTTTACTTACACCAACAATTTGTCAAGAAAGTTAGTGTGCCTAAAAATATTGAGATGTGCATTGTGACACCCAAAAGTTAGTGATGTAGCAATTCAGTATAATCCAAGTTTATTAAATTTAGTTAGTGGAGAAGGTCACATGCTATTCTTTTGGTAAATCATGAAAGCAATAAGAACCGAAGTGGTGGTGAAGCAGCAAGATGTTGGGGGTGTGGTGGTAGTTTCCCAGTCCAAAACAAACAAACAAAAAGGTCCATATAGTTCTGAAAAGCCAGCATCTGGACAAATTTCAGCAGGTTCTCCAGATTAACCCTCTGGAGTCTGGGGCCTCTCAACCACCTTCGGGGTAGTCTGACATGCCTTGACATTTTAAAATATTTCACCTATCTAAAAAACATTTATCCCAAAGGGTTACATGTGTTCTTATTCAGTACAAACTCGGCATCAATAATCTGAAATCCATAGTCTGTCTTTTCAAAACTTCCATTGTCGGAAGTAATAATTAAAAAAAAAAAAATAGGTTAAATTGGCAAACAAATCAAACTGCGTCACATCTTAGTTTTACCTGCATCGGAGGCGTATAGTATCACTTTCGGCTGAAGATTGCTATTCACGTTCTAAATAGGCTGGATTTGAAGCAGCAACCTCGTTACTACAGGGACACAGGCTTAGTCCACTGAGCCATGCACGCAGGTATGAGATTCGCTGCTGATAGTGGCAACATTGGCACAAAGCTTCAGCTGCAGAGACGTATGCGCGTGCCATTTTGTAGCCGATCAGTGTAAACACTACCGACATGTGCTTTTGTTTATTTCAATTACAATGGGCGTATTCAC
>JAABNX020000008.1:13985153-14020433 GCA_015163995.2 Mormyrus lacerda
GCGAATAGCGCGATTTGCAAGTGGGTGGGCGATCAGAGCTGCTTGGAGACGCAGACGCTTAAGTCAGTCACTCTTGTCATTTCTATTCGTATCATGAAGCTGCAAAAATATATTTAGTTTCTACCTATATATATTTGAAAAGTAGACCGTCCAGTGTTTGAGGGTGTTTTTTTAAATGTGTATATGACAAAAACTCGCAGAGTTAAACGATTTTGCGAAACTTCTGTCATGTCCCACATGCGGGACAGCCGACTCCAGAGGGTTAAGAGATGAATTTCAACATTTAAATGACCGTGTAGTGCATGAGTGAACAATGACTGTTGCTCTTAGCAGTGTTAATATTGTTAACGAGAAATTTGGCATAGTTATCGTCAACGACCTTCTGAAGCTGTAACTTCAGCGGTGGTTTGAGCTTCCAAAGCAGCATCTGGCAAACTAGGCCCCTACTGAATGCAGTTCACGATGGATAGGGAAGTCGACTTTAAGAATTCATACCGTTTCTGACGCACATTGTGTCGACCACTTGAAACCCCGATACCACCCAATTTATACATCTTCTTGCACTATGAGCATTTAAAACCATGTGGGTCTGTAGAACGCTGTAGCCAACCTATGTGTGTCATTGTCTGTCCAATTCTCATAAAATTTTGTTTCCCCATGTTGATCCTGGATAGTACTGGCGTGAACTACAATGATAGTGTCTGCTAGTTTACGCCGAACCTGTGAAATGAAAATGACCTTGCGCAGGCTATATACACACACCTTTACTAATAATACGTATCAAAATATCCTAGACTGGCGAAGTGCAGTGTTTTGATATCTATGTGCTACCAAGCCAGAACTCACACGGTTATCGTGGCAATAACAAACAAGGCATGGAAGCTCGATTCCATAAACATTCATGATTTTATTAAATATTAAACCATATGTGATGGGGTTTGTGTTTCAAATAAGAGTGAAATCTGTATTTGGGTACTGCAGTCAGACCTTAACATTAGTTTCATTTCATCTTTCAGAAATAGAAGGGAAACTAAACATTACACTTAGTCGGCTAAAACTGATAATTTAGATGATTAAAACTAAATTACATTTTAGTCAAAAGACTACGACTTAATCTTGATGACAAATTTATTTAGTTTTACACTGGCTCTTAGTCATGAATGGAAAAACCAAGCCCTACTGTGATCCATGCTTATGAGATTGGCTGATTGTTGCACAAGGCATGCTTTTATATGCTGTGCCCTGGATGCAATCTTGTTTTCATTAAGAGAATATGGCTCAACGCGGATTGCCGAATTATAGTTTCTCAGATTGTATTTATTCAGTCATTCAGTCGTTAAAGCTTATGTCCTAACTCTGACTTTTCTACACTAGCTTTGAGATACAGGTCCCAGGTCTGTCAGAATTTGATCCCTAAACGAAATGCATCATTTAGTGGTTTCACTTTTCAGAGCAATTAATCAAAACAAGGGAACAGACCAGGGTAAAGGCATTTACAGGTCAGTGGGGCAAGCTTACCTGAGACTTGAGATGGTTGCTAGGGGCTTTTTCCCACTCTCGTCATCTGTAGAGGAAAGTTCACGTGTGTTACCATGCACCAGCATTACTACAACACAGAAGACTCTACAGGCAGGTGTCAAAACAGCATCATTACCTGAACCAGATGTATAGACTTTCTCAGTGTTAGAGGGTGGGGCTGGGGGGCCCAGCAGAGTGTTGGTCTGGGCCATGGAGCGTGTGAAACGGCGAACATCTTCTCCAGCCTTTTCCTCATCTACCACCACCTGGACACAGACACGCATATATCAGGCCTCTGGAGCAAAATGCATCTCCCCAACATCTGACTGACAATCTTACCTTAACCTCTGGCTCCACCCCTTCCTCGACTGGTTCCTCAATCAGCACACTGTTACAAGACAGTTACATCATTCAATAAACACTCAAAATATGATTTCAGAAACAGCACCTGAGTTTAGGTTAACGTACCCCACCTTTACCCATTTCACACGAGAGTACAGGAAACCACTTCTAATTTGTCCAAACAAAAGCTATTCGTGAAAATACTCATGGACACACTGCGTTACCACAAACTTAAAAATGACTACTGTATTGCAATACCAAAATTTAAAATTACAGATTCTATCATCTTGCAAATTTCGATATTTAAGAAGTCAACATGCAGTGAACGTGCCAAATTTCTGTTTTGCAGAGAGTGTCAGTCATTTCACACATCTTGTGCGGAGGTAAGTAGCTAAACAAAAGAAACCACTGTTGCTCACTGCCAGCCTCTAGCTGAAAAATCAGGCAGATGAAGTGAGATATAGCATTTATTTGGTTTAATTCCAAAACGAAAAGGGTGAACCTGCAGACCCGACAGCCTCAGGCTGCTACAAGGGAGCAGCAAGTGTAACCTGGCAAACTATCCGGCTTTTGCTCAACCCAACTTGAAGGAGTTTAAAGTTGGTCAGGTGTGCAAGATTACATCACTATTGTGTTGTCCGTTATCTAGTGGTCATTACGTCACGTGTCGGTTCATTCATGTTCAGCTTACATGAGATCGTTCATAGCCCTTTCCAGTGGGATAAAGTAGACTAGGCTAAATGACAAACGCAATACTATTGTATTATTGGATTTCAGCATTAATGTGAACTAGGAACGACAAGTGCAGCTGAAATTTCATGTGAAAATACACTACAGCTGCTGTATTTGTATGCATTATCGATATATTTATTATGTTGTGCTATAATACTGTTGCCATTCAAATTAAAAGTACGAGCTATTACTGTAGCCTAGTTCACAAATAGGCTGTTATGTCAAAGCAACATATCAAGTATCAATACTGAGGTACCAAAGCTGGTATCTATATTGAGAACTTTGGCATTAGTGGAGCCCCAACACTTACCAATCCATCTGATCTGCTGCTTCTCCATCGGTGTCCAAAAACACCTCCCCTGATTGAGAAACGCACAATGCAAACTTACCCAATGGAGTTTATAAAGTCCATTAATAAATTAGAAATCAAACATACCATGAATTTAGCATACAAGCACTGTACGGTTTATGGGGGGGGAGTGACTCACCACTGGAGCTACTTAGGCGTGCCTTCTTCTTGAGGAACGAACGGCGGGATGCACGGCGCACGGCCTGTTGGGTCATGCTGCGGCGCAGGCCGCTCAGAGAGCAGCGCACAGAGACCCGGCGGGTGGAGGAGCGCCGTGACGACGCGGTGTGGGAGCTGCTCTCCGGAGCCACTTCGGGGGGCATCTTGGAAGCCACCTGTTCGCCGGACTCTTCCTGTTCCAGCAGGAGATCCGCAGAGTTCCGCTCAGCAGTGGAAATGGTGACCACTGGCTGAGGTGGAGACGCGGCAGGCGGTAGGGGCTGTGGGATGGAGCTGACCGACTCCACCTGTGCCCCAGCTTCCGGCTCCTGGGGATCTGCAGCATGCTGCACGCCCGGCTCCGCGAGGGCCTCCTTCCCCGTCTCCTGACAGCTTTGCTCGCTGGAGGCATCATCCACCACCTCTGTTTCCATGGAGACCTGCCGCTGCTTATTACGGCGGGTGTTGCGCTTGGGCTGCTCCGTTTCCATATCTGGGGCGGCACCCGCTCCCGTGACGGTTACATTCTCTGCGATCAGCCCAAGCGTCTGCACCAGGTGGGTGGAGGAGCGCAGGTTACTGCGTGCGCCTCTGGAGAAACTAAGGGAAGACAGGTAAGAGAACAAGGTCAGTGTTAGAAGTCGACAAAGGAGTTTCCTTCTATTTCCTTGCTACATAGTAGCTTACAGTTAATCATGTTATTCACGCCCAACACGGCCCTCAAATACAGGCCACCCATTTTTTAAGCACAGCACTTCTTTAAAATTAAAGTGCATTATATTTGATTTTATAATGTACAATCAATCAATCTAGGTTGTAATTCAAAACATCAACTGTTCCTAATTGTGTTTTTAAACTAATATCCCTCACCTACCCACACCCTTGCTGCACTTAACTTACACCTAACCCTGAACCTCATACCGAGGTCTGTACCTGTTAATTGTACAGTTACACCCCCACACATCATGCACACATCTTACACCAATATACTGCAACTTATGTGATCATACCACGACAGATGTTCTTCACCACAGACATTAACCATCTCAAAACTACCATGCTCATTTTCCGGTGCCGCACTCACTCTCAGCCACACTTAGGTGGGCCGAGAAAGCAGTTACTCACCGTCTCTTGCCACGGTTGTCTGGACGGCCCACTGAAACCCGCTTCCTACGGTTGCTCTTCTTCTGCGATGGAGTCTTTGGCATGAGTTCGGGTTCTGCGCTGAAATCACTAATGGGCAGAAAAAAAATTAAAAATCAAAACCCGCAGTGCCCATTTCAACACACTACAAGTGTTAGAAGCTCAGCTCCCATAATACCCCCAGGATCAGATGCACTGCCCACCTGGAGAACATGCGGACAGCCTCTTCTTGTATTTCATCCAGCCACACCATGTGGACGCCATCCACTTCATCAGCAAACTCCTTCATCTTTGTATCAAACAACTCTCGGAGGGAGTGCATGGTGGAGAGCAGGGAGTTCATGGCTGCAGCCTGTGGTGGGCAGACGACACCAGTGAGCAGTGGGAATACGACGATGCATCAGTTCTCACAAGTCCATCACTTTACATTTTATCGCAAACACACAACTGAATGACAGTCCGTCAAGCATGCATTCTGGAAGGTGGTGAAAAGTTCAACACTGGTTTGTATAAGAGGAAATGCCATCTTAAATAGCGTGGAAAAAAAAACACACCAATAAGAAACCATTTAACGTGCGCGCAATCAATCTGTTTACCACACCGTCTTTTATCGGTAGTAACAACAATACGCACTTGCTTCACATTCGCGTGTTCAGTGGTGTTTATGAATGACAAGTCCGACAAATTCGAGATATTCCACACAAATTACAGCTTCGTGTCTCACGTAATACCATTTAGCCACAATCGACTGGAAGATCGACCACTTTTTAGAGAGTAAACAGAACAGATTTACTTAAAGTGCAGAAGGCCTTTGCAAATGTATCCAGCTTATGATGCGGACATATTTGGACAAGCAGAATCACCAACTGAACATCAGACCAGATTAAAAACGCAAGAACCTGTCGAGACAAAACCGTTTAAGCGTCCGTCGGTTTTTTTTTTTTTGCTCAGCGGTTAACTTGTCCAAAGCTACGAGAACACAAGGAAATTATGAAATAGAGAGATCAAAATATCACATTGGTCAGACAACGAACTGTACACCCGAATAAGAATTCAGATTGATTCACAATCAAGAGCGCTGTGCAGACGACATAATGGTTAACAGTCCATATTTTGAATAGCTTCCGGAAAGACGACGCAAATCAGTACAAGCATCTCTGTAAATAGCATCGTAACTCAATATTAGTACTGCGGATTAATTTCATTACATCTACTATGTCATAGCAGAAAATATAACTGCACAAAAGCTACAAAACAAACCCGGACATGTTAGTACTGCTTTACATAGGCCTAATTAAAATCAGTAAAATAGCTGTACGTGTACCTTCAAAAAATCCTCTTTGGGTTATAAATATAAAAGGCTTTCCGGTGAAAATGCCTTCGCTTTATAGATCCAAAAATACTAACTCAAACTTTTTTTTTCTTTTTTTTAAATTTATTCCCTCCATGCAACGGCCAAACCAATTCTACACGACCATAGAACTCCGTTCCTATGATCAATTTTATAGTTTAAATACTCAAAAGAACCAATAGCCGAGCGAAATCTGAGTGACGTCTGAAATATGTATACCATTGGCCCTCTCAACGGAAGACCTATAGGCGGTACATTGCGCATGTAACCAATTGTACAAAAGATGAAGGGGAACACGGAAAAGGAGGGCAATGGTCCTCATCTCTGATTGGACTATCCATTCCTCAGTCAAATTCAAATAAACCAATCATTCCCCCGGTTGCATCCTACAGTTCTTTTCATAGGTTCGCTGTCCAGACAGTAATGTTTATACACTATTCCGTATCCTACCCATACATCCCATTCGAAGTAAATAAGACTGAGAAACTATCCCTTTGAAAGGGACGTTGCATTTCATACATGAAATGTATTTATGAATCAAATTATGTAAAATAATCGTCCGTTATAGAACAGTGTTTTGCTGAAATATATGCCGTTAGCAGTTTAACAATACAAGAATAGTTCTTGTTCATAAACTATGTCTAACACGAATGCATTTTATATATTAAATTTCAGTTAAGACGTATAACTGAATAATTTCATACGTTTATAAGGTTTGAACTTATAATGGAAAACATGGCTTGGAATTTCAGACATCCCAAGTCTCCCCGAAGTTCTCCCGCATATTGACTGCGGCTCCCTGATGCCCGAAAATTGAAAAAAGCATCCCGGAAACTAGAGCAAGCAAACAAAAGCATGCACTAGATACAGTGGCGTATGCACCGCGCTTGAGGAAATGCGCACGACGGAATGAGAGAGAGAGAGAGAGAACGTGCGTATGTGTGGATCCCTGCGTGTGTGCCTGTGCATGAAGCCCGTGCTAGACAGACAGGATTCTGATTGGTTTACTTAATAAATAAAAAAATAATTTCAGTGATTTCAGTGCGGGCTGACTTTTATTTAACATGCAATAATGACTATGTTGTGCGCTGTACTGTTTGCAACAGTGATTTTAGCATTGCTCATTTCGGTTTAAACGACAATAACAGGGATGTTGAGATGAGTCTCATTTCATGTGCTATATTATTCAGGTGTACACTAGTTAGACACTTACAGTAGTTGCCAAGGCTGTCATGAAAAGACCAAACGCCTTGAAGATTTTTGTAAAGTAGCAATGGAATATAATTAAGGAATTTGCATAAGTAGTAAAAGAATTATCTACTTATATTATTGTCAAACTAACACATAATTTTGGGCTAAGTAATGTAGTGTGCTAACTAGTCAAAATTAATGAACATATATATATATATATGTGTATTTGTTCATTGATTTTTGACAATAATATAAGTAGATAATTCTTTTAATACTCATGCAAATTCCTTAATTATATCCCATTGCTACTTTACAAAAATCTTCAAGGGGTTTGGTCTTTTCATGACATATGGGGGGCAGTACCTCCCTGATATGAGTTTTTGTAGGTTGGGATGTCTGGAATTTAGATGACCTATCATGCATTAATTGCTCCCTAAGGACATTTTATATCAGCTGGTTTTTGGATCATACTTTTATATGTGATGAATTAAACAACTTTGTGTTCATTTATGTTTTTACAGTATGAATCAAGGCCTTGCATCACCATTACTGTGCTGCACAATCTCAGTTCCTGGCAGAGCACTCATGCCTGTTTACTAATCACAAGATTAAAAGTAAATTTGTTACAGAAGCAAAAGGTTATGGACTCAAGAGAATCTAGTCTAAGTAAATTACACACAACGGGCAACAGGCCCGGGTGGTATCAGTTCCAGACTTCTCAGAGACTGTGCTGATCAACTCTGTGGGGTCATTCTGCACATTTTCAACCTCAGTCTCAGTGTGGAGAGAGTCCCCACCATGTGGAAGACCTCCTGTGTGGTTCCTGTCCCCAAGACTGCGTACCCCAGGGAGCCCAATCACCTCAGACCAGTAGCTTTGATGTCCAATCTGATGAAGTGCCTAGAGAGGATCATACTCAATCACGTTCAACACCTTGTGAGCAGTGACCTGGACCCTCTTCAGTTTGCGTATAGACCAAGTGTCGGCATGGAGGACACGATCATCCACCTGGAGAGCTCTGCAGACATTGTGAGAATCATGTTCTTTGACTTCTCCAGTTCTTTCAACACAATACAGCCATCACTGCCAAGGGAGAAGCTGAAGGGAGCTGGTGTGGATTGCCATCTGGCTGCATGAATCACCGACTACCTCACTAACAGACCACAGTATGTGAAATTTCGCGACTGCGTGTCTGATGTGGCTGTCTGCAGCATGGGGAATCCGCAAGGTACAGTGCTCTCCCCTTTCCTTTTCACACTGTTCACATCGGACTTCAGACACAAGACGGACAGCTGTCTACTCCAGAAGTTCTCTGATGATACAGCCATCGTTAGATGTATATCGAAGGGTAACAATCTGGAATATAGGGGGGTCATTGCCAAATTTGTTGAATGATGTGGAAGGAATCATCTCCTGATTAACGCCAGTAAGACAAAGGAGATGGTAATTGACTTCCGCCACAAGGCGACTCCATCTGCACCAGTGAACATTCTGGGAGTGCAGGTAGAGGCTGTGTCTGTGTACAGATATCTGGGTGTTCACATAAACAACAAACTGGATTGGTCACACAACACAGATGCCCTGTACAAGAAGGGGCAATGCCGTCTCCACCTGCTGAGGAGGCTGTGGTCCTTTGGTGTGTGCAAGACACTGGTAAGGACCTCTGGCTCTGTCCTGGGCTGCTCTTTGGACTTCGCTGAGAGGAGGATGCTGGCCAAATTTATCCATTATGGTCAGTCCCTCTCACCCCCTCCATGACACAGTGAGGACATTACGAAGGTCCTTCAGCAACACACTACTGCATCCAATATGCAAGAAGGAACGCTTCCGCAGGTCCTTCATTCCATCTGCCATCAGACTTTATAATACCTCAGTCACCTAAAGTTCATAAATTATGTTACTATTCTGTATATTGTGCAATATCTGCTGCATAGGCATACAACTATATTTACATCACTCGGTGAAATCAGTATGTATGTGTATTTTGGGTCTGTGTAATTGTGTGCACTTATTTTATTATTTAATATATTTGTTACAGTATTTTTTTTGTCTCTTTCTTTTCTATTGCTTTTTATTTACTGGCTGTTGCAATAAGTAAATATCCCCAGTGTGGGATCAATAAAGTCTTATCTATCTATCTATCTTACAGTTGCAAAATTTTAGGATAATAAGTACATTTTTTATTCAAGTTTTTAAAAAGTAATAATTGTATGTTTAGTACATTATAAAGAACATGATTAGTTATGCTAACATTGTAATCTTAAACAGTAACAATTATGGTGATATATTAATTTTTTTTCATAATCTTGCGCTCCAAAGTATATTTGTCATTTTTGTGCAAAGTCTACCAACTACCAATATGTATTTTATATCTCAGTCTTTCTTAATCAGTTCTATTAAGCTCTCTCAGCTGTGCAGAAAGTATTCACAGATTCTCCATGAGGTACAAGATTCAGCCATGAAGTAAAACAAGTTTTTGTGACACATAGAATGACCTCAAGTAACTTCTAAATCAACTTTGACACTGAAGAAAAGGGTAGAGTGAATTCCTTAAATTTCAATATCACAAAAGTAGTTTACTATCCCAGCAAAACCTGGCCGCATTTTAAGGTAAATCTTTTCTGGTCCGACATTTTTGTGGACATTGTGGGGTGGTTTTACAAAATCAGCAGCAGATTATTGTTGCTTCTGTATCTCCCCAGGCTGACAAGGGATGATCACTGCCTGTCCTGACAAAATGAAAACCAGACAGTTTTAAAATCAAGTCAAAAAAGCAAGAAAATAATTTTCAATTCACGTTAATAGAAATTCCCATTTTTTCTATGGCTTGTCGTTAATATTATGAAGTTAGCACACTGGTAAAGTGAAGTTAGCACACTGGTAAAGTGTAATGTAAGTTACCTGGTTTCAATGGGATTTTTCTCCCTGAAGTTTTCAGTACAACTTCCAGAGGGCAGCATTCAGCTTTTCCTGAGGTCTCTGTGCCTTCCCTTACAGTCACACACACTTCCTGTGACTTTATCTCCCAGTCCATCTTGTTACCTAGGTAACTCACTCCACGGACACGGAGCTCAGTGATGCCATCAGGAAGCAAGGGGGAAAAGTAGAGACCTTTTTCCCGCACCCTAAACACAGAGGTGATACAACTCAAAGTAAGAGCTAAAAATACATGTGCCCAAGGTAGACAAATGCAACTACTATAATACTATAGCGCACACTGAACTTACTACACCCACTCTTAAAACTAATTAGCCATGAATGCAGGCAGAACCAACTCATATGGTAATACAATGAACTACGATGTTCATGCCACTCTAAAAGCCTCGCTGGGCTAATTCATAAAATATACGATAAATACTAATATATCTGCAAAAACAAAGTCTCCGAAGTGAACTGCACACATGGCAACCATCGTTATGAATTAAGCGAGTAAACAAAATGCATAGATCAGGGACAAACTGACCTGAAGCCTGTATATCCAAATAGCACTGCCTGCAGGAAGCCTCCCATTCCGGTAAGGAAGTTGACTGCTCCAGATCCATCAGCACATTCGCTCCATACCTACGGACAGAACAGCTTCCAAATTCAAGAAACAAAAATGTTGCTGAAGAAAAAGAAAAAAAAAAAAAATCACAATCACATTACCATGGAGATAGTTAAGCTTAATTTTTTAAAATTCTCTTTCACATAGCCTTGAGGTACTTAGAAAACAATTAGTTATAATAAGAATGTGTGGCGTGACAGAAGCCATACTACTGCAACCACCTTTGACCTCTAACCCCTGACCTGACCTGAAAAGGTTCCTGGATGTTGCTGAAGCATTTACTGAGCTGTTCTTGTGCCTTCTTTGCCTCACCCAGCTCCAACCAGCCCACAGCAAACATGCTCTGCCAAAGGAACAGAAAATAGTCTAATCAACACTGAGACCGGAAAGCCACAATGAGTTCAGTCACTTGATTTAAATTCATACATCATTAGAAACATAAAGATTATTATTCACAATTGGGTACTGTATTACTCTTCAGCTATACAACATACAATTTCACTACAAACAGTGATACAATAAAATCATGCACTACAAAGTGACAATCCGGTATGGTCCCATATGATTATAATAGAGCTGAAATACTCCTATCACCCAGTTACAATCGCTACAATGTCACTTCGCAGCGCAATGCATTAGTCATGTTTTTGTGGTGATGCTGGTGTAAACAAACCTACTTTGCTGTCAGTCATATAAAAGTATAGCACATACAATTACAAACAGTACATAATGCTTGATAATTATAATAAACAACACTGTTACTAGTTTATGTACTGTATTTACTATACTGTACTTATTGTTATTTAGGCTACACCTAGGTGTGCAGTAGGCTATACCATCTAGGGTTGTTGAAGTACACCCCATGATGTTTTCACAACGACGAAATCGTCTTCCGACACACTTCTCAATGCATACCCATCACAATTCACCATTTATATGAAATATTGTACAGCAGGAATTGTAGGTGAGTTTGCAGTAATGGTCAACTGGTGTTAGTATTTGGTTCAGGGTCACTGTTTCTTTCAAAAGTTCTCACATGTTCAGGATTGTGGATTATTGTATTACAAGTATTGAAATGATGGTACAGGACATTCCTGAAGGACATGCATGTGACTCAGTACTGAAATGTGTGCTTGGTTCATTCAGTAGCAGAGCAGAGCACTCTACTGCTCAATGGCACTACAGAGTCTCATTTCTATCATTACACGTTTTTATAATTTGTGCTTTTCCACAGAAAATTCTTTCATTCCTTGGAGGAATGCACCATTTAATCACTCAGCTGATGGAGATTCTCCATTTATGACATCGAAAAAGCAAACACTATGTGTAGCAAATGTGTAGCCATGCTTTTCATGGGTATTGATTTAGGGGTGGCATCTAGAAAATTCTCTTTCAGATCTCATTTGGGAAAATGTAACTTTAGTACAGTGAATTATGCTGAACCGATTAGCACAGCATGATATGCTAGAGTCGCCTTTGTTGTTGGTGGTAATGACTGGCTAATTTCCAGAGGCTGTGCAGTCTGGCATCCTCACCCATGTCATTGCTGGGCCATTGGGGTCTGTCACAGGTTCATATACGTCCAGGTCATTCCTCCGAACCTCGGGAGTCATGGGTAGACCCAAAGGATAACCTAGCAACACGACATCTGCCTGCTTTACAGGGCTTCCTGATTGAGACAAATCACAGAAGATGCCTCAGAGAAAATGGGATATAATAAACTTAAATCCTTAAAATCCAAGAGTTGAGCGCTTACCAACCCTGAGCCTGTAATCGCAAAACATAGCCTATATGTACCATTTGCAGACACGCAAGTGTGCTGTAGGTAGATAGAAGCCAAGAGAAGAATTAAGCATGAGGGTGGAGTAGGAATGGAACACCTGCCCTTTTTGTAGCCATCAAATTCTGGATGGTACTTGGCTTCAGAGTCAAAAGGGATTTTAAGGGTGTCAGCAATGCGCTTCCACTCTGGTGGGGCAGGGTACCCAATCTGGCTGGCCAGGTCCACTGCAAACTGGAGGCTGAGGGAGTAAAAAGAAAGAGGAGTGCAAGTCCACTACAGAGCTGACAGGTCATATTCAACTGGCTTCACCAATGGCCCTATCCATCCAGGACTATTTTCCACCATTGGATTTTACGGTACACCAACACTGATCAAAAAATTGAAATAAGAAATATACTGAATGACGGAGAAGGTGATAATCACAAATAAAACAAGAAAACCATGCAATATTTGCAATCTCGGAACCACATCAGAAAAATCATAAAAAATAAATTGAAAACACAACCATGAGCATTTTTCTGCCCATAATCCTACACATTGGCTTTTAGCGTGAGTGCTGCAGACTCACCTGAGCTTGGCCACAGTGTTTGTGTAGACGGAGTTGTCAACATTGCGGTAGTATTCGTCAGGAGGCATGACCCCTGACACACACGTTCACACGGGATGAAATGTCACACACAACAAAACCTTGACTCAAGCTGCATGCACACAAACTAAGCATTGCACACAACATGCACAGGTGCTGGCAAATTTTGGTTAGTATAGTGAATGGATATATGGTGCTCAAAGAGTACAAACAAAAAGCACACAAGTTAATGTACTACATACACCATACTTCAAACAACCTTTCACCTTATAGCAGGGTGTGTGGGCTTGTGTGTCAACCTTACATAATCCGTTATGCTTTATAAAGAAGAAAAAGTAAAGCCCTCACTTCTGTTAATCTGTGAAACACAGGAAGATGTGCAAAATAAAGTTGTGAGCAATGTTTGTATTGGGTGAGTGTGAAACCTAGAATTTCTATTGCATAAAAATTTGCAGACTGCAACCATCATGAACGAGAGTGGAGTTCCTACCTTATGAAACCCATCCAACATACAAGACAGCTATGAAAGGAATATTTGGTCAAGATTTCAAAGGATTTCTCAAATCAGAATGTGTGTTTATATCTTGACATGGATGAAATATGTGTAACGGTAAACTTGTGATGGATTTATTGTTATCATATCATGCTGTCAAAGCATCCATCCATCCAACCATCCTTTTTCCAACCTAGAATCCTAGAGTGTACTGTAGGGGAACTGGAGTCTTTCCCAGGCAGAACAGGCCAGCAGAACATCCATTGTAGGACTTAGACACAATTAGACCATTTTACTATCATACGAGACTGTGTTGCCAAAGAGCATTTTACTGACTGTCTGTTGTCATTTAATGAGGTTCCTATGATGAAAGTTACACCATACCGTTGATGCAGTAGCAGTTCTCTTCCGCACTCCAGGTTACCCGGGAGACCCAGTAATCAGCAATGCCCCAAACCACTTCACTGCCCTGGCCTTCCTGGAATACAGCCAGGTCCTGGCACGCATTACGGCAAAGTGCAGGGGGACGGGAGAAAAGAAGAAGAGGTGGATCAATCGCTAACAGTGTTTCAGATTGGACAAAAATGATGTACGTATGACAGCTTTTAGGACAGGTGTCTACCAGCGGTGGCTGGTGGCAAAAAAAAAAAACTAAGGACGTTAGAAGATAATCAACCCAGAGCATCATGTTAGTATTTATAGTCTTCAGTCGGAGACCATGGATGAATCTCAATATGCATACTTGAGCTCTACTTCGGCAATGTCTACATATAGCTTATGGAGAATCCCTCCCTTTACACTGCCGCCAGAAAGAAAGCTTACGAAAGTTCAGACAGCTATATATGTTTATGTCCAATATATTACATTAAATGCATTAATTAATATCTTTCTTGCTCGCATCTCCATATTTCCAGATTGGGAAATTTGATCGATAACTGATTCTTTTTCGTTTAATATCGTTAGTGCCGGCAATGAAACTTGCGAAAGCTTATTAGCAGAATAATGTTACATTGTGTTTTATCGTATGGATAACTAAATACTGACCTGCTGACCAGATATACAGGGTGTCTATAAGGTCTCTTTACAATTTCAAAAATGTATTACAAAGGCAACTGATGAGATATCTTCATCAGATTTGTTCTATGTGCTCAGTGGTTATCAGAGTTTTTAATCACATTGCATTTGTTTATTTCAGGTACCCTGTTGATGAAACCCGTACAAAATGGCTACTCCTCAAGAGAAGGCACAGTGTGTATCATGGTTTATTGAAACAAAATCAGATCTGCAGACTCAGCGAAACTTTAGAACTAAGTATGGAAGGGATCCATCAGTTCATGCATGGCACAAGAAATTTATGGAGACAGGGACAGTGTTCAATAAAGGGATATATGGACAACCAAGAACATCTGAGGAAAACATCAATCATATAGAGGTGTATTAAATGAAGCAAAAAGAAAAAACCTTAAATATAAAGTCTCATTTTGTAATAATTTCCAAATATCTGTCTTTTCATTTGCCTTTGTAATAAATTTTTAAAATTGTAAAGAGACTTAATGGACACCCACACCTTCAGCATTTTGGCAAAACCAATACGGCAAAATTAAGTGGCGGGAATATATTTGTCCTCAAGGTGAGCACTCCTAAAAGGATGTGATGTCATGTGAAAACTGTGAATACCCCCTTTTTTCAAAAAAAAAAATAAAAGTGTTTTTTACTGGTTTGATTTTTTTTTTATTCTCAAGAACAGAGGAAGTACTACCTGTTGTACTGACTAGCCTCCTCTGGTGTCTACGTGGTGTCAGATCAGGGAAGGATTTCGAGAGAGGCATAGAGTCATGCCTCAGACACTCTACCTGCGTGAGGTAAAGGTACATTTGGAAGGCCGAGATGACATCCCCATTAATGTGGATCTCTTGTTCACCATAGATGTCCTCGGGACAAACCTCCCTTCCGGTGACGGCACTCTCCCATGGGAACTTCAACCCCTGTGCACACAGAACACACGTATACGTACATAATGCTCAGCACCTGCACCCTATGATAATATAAAAGACAGAGACAAACACACAGAAAGCGCACTGATGCACAACACATATACTGCATACACAGAACACGCACCAGTGTGAATATATACATCACATGTCGCACACACAAGTGCACATACATTTCAACATGTAGTCATGGGATGTATACCAGCATAATAAAAATATGTGAACCTTGTAGCCTTGCTCCTTTGCATTTTCTTTGGCGCCCTCCAATGTTCGCACTCTATACTCCAACACAGCCTTTGCCAAAGGTGGGTAGAACAGAGCGATGTTGGGGTACATCCAAGTATCCTGCGAAATAACAGGAAAGTGTTACAAACTGCTGTGTGTGAGTGGCAAATCACTTACATTTAACCGACATCTAACATTCCTCAGTATAATTTCAACATGCGAATAAAGCTTCCTGCTACTCATCCATCTCCTCACCTCGTCCCAGAATACATGACCCCAGTAGTCCTGTCCCTCTCTTCCATTGGACAGCCCCCCAGGACTCACTCCCCCAAACTTAGGGGGGGCATCACGTAGGAAGGGAAAGGCACTAAGCAGGTAGAACAGGCAGCCAACCAGAGCACGGCTCATAGAGGCAGGGCCCGATAGCTCCACCCCACATCCCGCCCAGAGCTCCGCCCAGGCCCGGCAGTGAGAGGGGAGGAGATCCCCTTCTGCAATCAGACGTAGGCCAGTGTCGAAAAATGCCTTGGCGCTCTCGGTGCCATTTGCCACGACAGTGAAGAAAACCCAGCGGGACTGGGTTTGACTAGACAGCAGGGTCAGTGTGCCCGGCATAGGAGTCCAGATGAGGTGCACACTGAGGAGTTCCCCCCCTGAGACCTCGGGTGTAACGGTGTTCCCTTTGATGTACCTGAGCAAAAAACACATTACTATTCAGTAATACACTATGCCAGGGGTCACCAACATGGACCAAGAGTCGCCCGCAGAGCTGTTCTAAAAATAGCATAACTCACCAGCAAGCAACGTCTATAATTTAATTTTATCGTGTTGCTATTCTTCTTTAATCACATTTGCATTTATGTAGATTTGAAAATGACAATATCTAAAAAAATGCATTTAAAACATGTTTATCATGCATGAAGTTTAGATAAGTTTAGGAGGGCGTTTCACATTGGTAGCCCTTCGTATGGCTCAGTACCTGTGAAACTGCTCGCAGTTTCAAAAAGGTTGGTGACCCCTGCACTATGCAAATTGAATCACTGATATCACACTTCATTTCCACAAGTCAGTAAGAGATTATGTTAGACACATATTAGACTTTATATGCGATTTGGCAAACGTCTGGCGTGTCGAGATGTTTCCATCTCCGGTTGCTTTTTCCTCACCTCCCACCCTTATAATCGGGTTCGGCTTGGAAAGCGATGTCGCTGCTATGGGGCGAGAAGGAGTTGTCCAGCTCCAATGTGAAGGGCTCCTGTGTGGTGTCCAGCCGCTCCACGAGCACCTCCATCACCAGCATGTGGGGGTGGTAGCGGTGGGCATAGAGCGACTGTGTGGCCGATACATGGGCTGTCCGCGCTGAGTGAGTGAACACACCTGGGAAAGAGGGACAGCAAATGTAGAGTGACAGATACCACAGGACCCAGCACAGGGCAGTGTTTGGTCAACCCATCGGGCAACGCAAGAGGTCACCATCTTCCGGGGGGGTTCTTATTTCATTTTATCACAGCGGAAAAGCACGATGAGGGCTTCACACACAGTATTCTTCAACCAGCACAGGTACTGGGACAGTGAGTACAGAAGAGTAACAAGGGACACAGCACAGGGACAGGAGGTACAGCAGAGTAACAAAGGACGCAGCACTGGGATCTCAGGAGCAGCAGAGTCACAAGGGATGCAGCAGAGTCACAAGGGATGCAGCAGAGTCACAAGGGATGCAGCAGATTGACAGCGCACACAGCATCTGCATGTACTTATTTAGCAGATTCCTTCATCTGAAGTGACGTACATATAAGGATGAGAGAGCAGGGTCACACAGTGTCTCTGGGGCAACTGGGGTTAGGGGCCTTGGTGAAGGGCCCAGTGGTGAAATCAATCTGCCAGCCTTAGTGTTAGAACCGATGACCTGCCAATTCAGAGTCTTAACCTGCAGAGCCAAACACCACCCCCCCCCCCCCAGCATAATGAAAAGGAGTACAGTACAGTAACAACAGGAACACCACAGGGACAATTAGTAGGGTAGTAGGACTGTACCTCTGTGGGTATCCAGGGTGAATGTGTGTTCACTGGGCTCCTTCAGGTGAAGGGTGGCAGCCAGGGGGCAAGGAATGTCTGCGCGATGACACTGCCCTAGCTCGCCGTTGTAGACCCCTCCCATGTGCATGATGCCACTGAAGACCCTCCAGCCCAAGAGCCCATTAGCCAGCGGGGGCAGGAAGCGTTCATCGAGTGGCAATGAATCAGATGTGAAGATGTAAGGGTCAGGATCAACCCGGCTCATTCTGGACTGGTTACTGTTGGTAAACAATGCCATAAATAAGAGCTCATTAATCATTAGCAGACATAACAACAGAATCACTGACTCATGCCTCTTAAAATATTAAATACTTTAGAAGGCAAAGGGCATCTGACGTGTTTGGACTATGCTGGTTCCACGCTGGCTACTTATACAACTGAATAATTAAATCTACAGAAGATAAAGTAATCTTAATATAACTGAATATTATGCAAAGCTGCTATATTAAATAACAATAAACATACTGTGAGTGATACAAACGACAAGCTTGAAAATAATTATTCCTCTTAATTAGTTTCATATTAAACAATTAAAAATAACGGTTATTTGATAAAGTATTGAATTCAGGATTAGAACAATAAACATGTTTGTTTTGCACTCCATATTAGCCCAAATGTGCTTTCATAGCGTGACACAGATTACAGGAATAAAATCAGCGGGATGAACACTTTTATATATAATGTTAATGAACATAACACTAGCATACAGAGAATTGAAGAAATTTATCTGCGATAATAAAACATTAAATAAAAAGCTTCTGCTCTTATCTGAGTATTTCCATAATAAAACAAAAACAAAACAAAAACGTGACACGGTCGCATGAGAAAGTAGTTTTTACTTCAAATGCGGAAAATAATGTTTAAAAACATTTAGAGGATAAGAATAAAAGAATGGTGTCACACCTTTTCTTCGCCAGAAATGTGTGAAAAATGCAGCGTTTCGGCCTCCTCCTGCCTGACCAAAGCGCCGGAGCCTTGCCTCCTCGAGCTTCCCGTCAGCATATCAGATGTCGCGGGAAAATGGCTTTTAAAGAGGCGGAGTGGGCGGTCAGCCTCTGGCGGGCTGCGGTCCAAAGTCACGGACCGGATTCAGTAGACTTAATAATCATTATGTCCTTGAGCAGGATACCTCGACAAGGAAAGCACAACCAGGTGTTTCAAAAGTGACTAAAACAAAGGGTAGCTTGTAGTTACAGACATACTTGTATGAGGAACTGATTCGAGGAACTGTTAACATGGTAAGTATGAGGTGTACGATACGTAACGAATAAAATGAAAGAAAGAAAAAAAAAAAGAAAGAAAAAAAAAAAAAAAAAAAATCGAGCGCACGCTGTATTACTAAATTTCACCACGAGATGGCACACATTACTAGCTTTGGGCCCCTGGCATCTTGCCAAAATTGGAGCGGCTAAAACCATGGGAAAAGGCTGATGCCTTCATCTGGTTTGCCCTTATAAGGCTGCAATCCGTCTGCTCCTCTCTCACTCACTTTCCCTCAGTCTTTCTCAGACCTAGGAGATATTTCCAGAGAGGGTGGCTTGGCCTGCCTTATTAGGAGGCGGGCAGGATGTAGGCTGCTTGCAGTCCAGCACTATATCCCACACAGTCTGGGACTTTCAGGCAGGTCCATGGAAGGGCCCTCTGCCACTTCATCAGATTGTTCAGTACCAAACTGACTGTCGAGGAATTCAAATAAGTGCCTCTGGTTACAGCCAAAGAGACATATATTTGTAAGCTCCTAACCGGTGGATTTATAAACTTATCAAGAACTTCTGTTAAATAAGAGTAACAATAAATGTAAATCTGTAATATATATATATATATCCACACAATAAGTATTGAATGTGTCTGATGTGTTCAAGCCCAAAAAGGAATCCTGCTGTTCTTCTCAGCTTTTTCATTTGAATATCAATCTGAGGAAGATCATTCAAATGGCAAACTATAAAATTAGCTTGAACAACTAAATAACATTCATAACAATAAGATCAGCCACATGCATGGCATTTGCCACAGAGATGAGGCCAGCAATGATTAGTCAGTTATGGGCTTGTAGCCACGACAACTCAGAAATGCCATTTCAATAGCATTTCAGCAGACTCCACCCCTTCGGCTGTCTCTCCCTCAGTCTGGCTGTGTATATCTGGCCTCTCCTCCCCCATGCGCTCTTGTTTTAGGACCATCTGTCCTGGGACATTATTCCAGCTGTTGCTTCCTCTCTCTGCAAACACCAGAGCTATGAGGACTGAAGCAGACTGAGACAGGAAGGTGCAGCCAGGGGCAGAGAACAGGGAGAGACGCATTACATCACACACTCGCAGTCAGCATCAATTAGATCCACGCTCTTTGCCCATTCATTGCTGAGTGACATTCAACAGAAGAAATTAGGTTAACTACCGTTCTCTTTGCTGCAAAGGCGGATTTCATCTTTCAGCACTGAAACCGCAAATATTTGGTCACAAAACCAACCCGCAGGTGCAGAGAGTTAGGAAAATCAGTGATGCAGAGGAGCAAAGAAAAGCAGGAGTCACACAGAGGACCAGGGAGAAGCAGGAGGTGTTAGGTGCTACATCTAACATCTAAAGCAGTAGCAGACAGCTGCTCTGCCATCAGAGGTACCTGGAAGAGTTTAAAGGTTAAAAGAACCAGCAAATTAACTTGACAATGTGGTAAATGTTGTTCCCAATCTTTTAACTGGGAGCTCTTATAACTGGGCATATTTTATGCATATTATTTACATAATACATATAGATCTTTTGGCTAACAATCATTCATCCTCACTACTACAGTAATAATCTCAGTTTTTATTCAACGCTCGTGTGTTTTGTTTATATTATGCCGTTATTTAGGTGGAGGAGGTTCAGTAGCTACGGGAAGCAGGAGAGAACTGCAGAACCTACTGATGTCCCAGCACAGTCTGGGACCTTATGTGCCCCGTAACCCTGGATGCTAAAATGCACCACAGGTGATGAAAAATGATGTATGTAAGTGATGAATGCATACAGGCCAGTTTTCCTTCTCTGGATCATTCCATCACTCAGCCACACATGAAGCACAATTTAGACTCAATTCAATGCACGTATTTGGTGTAGGTAGAAACACAGGAAGAAGGTAACGCCTCCGGGTTTTGTTGTCACCAGGTGTAGTGATAAATATTTGTCTTCTTGTTTCCATGTTCAATTAAACTTTCTTCACTTCCTTCACTGGGAATATGGTGCGATTGTCTGACTCATGGTGGGAATGAAAATAAAAATGCATTGTTGTTGTTCCTGTAGTTCAATTTATCACTTTATAAATGTCATGCTGTCGCTCGCACCCATCTGCTCCTCCCAGCTCACGTCATCACACCTTCTTAAATAGAATTTATTCCCGCTGTTCCTGTAGAGGGACACATTCTGGCAATGATGAAATCACACTAAACAATGCATGCTAAATTCCATCATAAATTCAACTTAACTGCAGAACTGAATAAATAAACTTCATAAAACCTTTATGGTTTAATGTAAGCCAACGCAAATTATTATTAAGTTAAAATTAATCAATGGCTTCTATACCAGGGACATACAAAATGGGGAAGAAGATGTATCCCCCAAATATTTAATTTGGATTCAGTCTCCCCTCCCCCTAATAAATAGATCTTTGTATTTAAGTTATGAAGTCGCTCCTGTACCATTGCCTGTTACACTCTTACAGCCAATTTTGCGAAGCCCTTTGTCCTACCGTTTCTTTATCCAGTTTTGTTTAGCCGGTGAGCATAATAGCCAGAATGGTGGCCAGATGAAACAGCACTGATTGTACTGGGAATAGCTGCATTTTGGCAGCAGTTTCAGTGTCTAAGTCTGAGAAATTGAAGTAGATTCATGGCACAAATAAACATATCAATAAAAGTCAAGAGCTGTTCAGTAACATCACCCAGGTAAATAAAAAAAAAATCTAAAGGAAGTTCTAAAAAATACAGTAACGCATAAAAGGTGCCTCACGTTTTCAGACACCCCCTAAGAGGACATAGTAGTGTCTTTTCCATTCCATATACAGTAGTTCCTTCATGTACATGTTCTGGATGTGTCCTGGAGGATGAGGGTAGCTCTGTCCCATTCTGAAACAGCAGAAGGGATGTTTTAGCTCAGGGGTTGGCAGATCCAGGCCCCGAAGGCCAGAGAGTATGCTGGTTTTTGTCCCTGGTGAGATCTTAATTCCCCATTTGCTAGCTTTTAGCTGAGCGAATGTGCAGAATTCAAGTTAAACCAAACACACAGAGGACTTGACATTGTTCATCCCTATACAAAATTTGTTTTGGGTATAATACAGCTGCTGTGTAAAATGAAGTACATTCTGAAACTAATGCATTTAGTTGATCTCTGGGACTGTGGAGAATGAATCTTGAGAACACAAGCTTAATAGCAGTAAATCCCACCAGCAAGGTTATTACATGTAAAACAGAACTTCAAGGCACGATGAATGATAACATGGCTTGTTGCCAGTCACAGAAGAGTCTAACCCACTACCCATCGTCTGCTTCATTAACTCTCATCGGGTTAAATGAAGCACTCATTGCCGGCGGCGGATGGTTGTGATGGTGTGACTCTGTGTTAGCCCTTCATATCCATGATCAGAAGGTCAATGGTTCAAACCCTGTGACTGGCAGAGTGAATTCACTGCTTGGCTGTTGTTGTTCATTAATCCTAATTCAGTAGTTCTCAATCCAGGTCCTGGTGCCCCCCCCCACCAGAATGTTTTCATTCAAACCTTAATAAGGCTCATATGGTCCTTAATATGCTAATAATGAATGCGGCAGACTGAAAGCAGTGTGGGTCGAACTGAAAACACTCTGACAAGGGCGGGGGGCACCATGAACAGGACTGAGAGCCACTGCCCTAATTGTTTCAGAGACTGACTGACCCTGCTTGTTCAGCTATACATTGCTTTAGATCACGGCTCTTCAAATCTGGACCTCAAATCCAATTCCGAGGGTATTTTTTCAGTTCCCCCTGGTAGTTATTTTTAAAATTTCTGATTCTGATTGGACAGAGGCTTCACACCTGGCTCACAGGTGAAGGAAATGCTGAAAAATCAGCAGTGCTCAGCCTTCGAGGACTGTGATTTGAACAACCCTACTTTAGATAAGAAAGTATCTGCTAAATAAATTAAAAAGTAAATGTTTGCTGAGCCGCAATGACGTTCACCATTTCAATCTTTTTATGAATAAGAAAAATTGCACACATACAGATGAAGAAACATCAGAGCAGCTGGTAATTCTCATTTATCGGCTCAAGCATCTAAATTCAAAGGTATAAAGTAAAAGAAAGGCAGCCAGACTGAGTCATCTGTCAAACACCAACAGGCAGCACTGCTGTGAAAGGATGAGTCTGGACTCTGTGTGTGTATCATCACACATACTTATAACTGGCACCTGAAGCACGACAGACACTGGCCGGCAGCCTTTTTCTGTGCTTATGTTTATAAGGATGGGCGTCTTTAGGAGCCAAAATGGCTGCCAGATGAGATGGCATTGAGCAAACAGGCAAGAGCTGCAGCGTGTGTCTGGCAGGGACTTCAGTGACTAAGGCTAAAAAACATGCTATCGTCGTGCTATCAATACAACAAAAAATGTCAAGGCTTGTCTGTTCCCTCAGATATAAAAAGAAATATATAGTAAGGGATTTATAAAAATAAACAAATGGACGTCATTTCCAGAAACCCCTAGAGAGGGAAGTAGAAAATCTTTTCCAGCTCATGTAGAGCAGTTCCCAAACATACATGGTCTGTTTATGTCCTTGGGGTAGGAGCTGATGTAGATTACATCTGTCCAGAGCTGTTGAGTGCACAAGGCACTATTGGGGCCTCTTCTATTTTGCATGGAAGGCAGGTAAAATATGTCCTTACTGGCAAACAGGAGTGGTGACCAATTTTCACAGTTGTGTGAGGATTCATAAGAGTAGGCCAACCCAGGCTACTTGTGCTTTGTGGACTTGGAGAAGGCATATGGCCATATTAATGGCACAAACTGTGGCAAGTACACGGGAATATGGAGTGCGAGGGCTGCTTCTATGTGCCATTTGCTCCCTGTATGAATGTAGTTATGGGTTGTGTCTGTAAAAATGGCACAAAGTCAAAGTCATTTAAAGTGGGTGTTTGCACTGCAGCGGCTGGAAGGCTGCCTGATATGGAAGACAAGAGGTGATATCCCTGCTTACATGCAGATGGTGTTGTGTTCTTGGCCACATGCAGCCAGAGCCTCCAGTATGCATTTGAGTAGTTCAAGCAGTGGGGATGGGAATCAGCACCTCAATATCCAGTGCTATGGTACTGACTGAGAAAAGAGGGGATTCCCCCTTTGAGGTGGTGGGGGATCTTCCCATAGTGAAGGTGATTAATAAGTACCTCAGTGAGGCTATATACCTTGTGCATGAATGGTTTGGTGGCTAGAGTGGAAGCTTCATTGTCAGACGAAGCTCACATTTTTCTGGTCAGTCTAGGTCCCTGTTTGCTCTTACGCTCATGAACTGTAGGTAATGACCGAATGAAAAAGGTCGCAGACACAAGCGGCTGAATTTAGGTTTCTCTGCAGGGTTGCTGAGCTCTCTCAAGAGCTCGGTGATCCAGAGGGACCCTGAGGGTCTGCTGCTCCTTCAAACCGAGAGGAGCCATCTACGGACATTCAGGCATTTCATAAGGATGCCATCGGGTCGGCTCCCAGGGCAGCTGTTCCGGGCCCGGCCCACTGGGCAGCAACCCTGGGGCAAATCCAGAGCATGCTGAAGGGATTAATCTCTTGAAGAAGATGAAGCTATTGTTAAACAGGCATCCAAAGTATGTATTGTAGAATCCCAGGGATCCCTGTTTGTGTGAAATATGGGATTGACTTCCTCCTATCCAAAATTTGGGTCGGTCCCTTATCCTGAGTTATTCCCTGCCTTGTACCCATTTGTATCTGGGAGAGGTTCTGCACCCGCGCAACCCTGCGTAGGAAAATGAAGTATAGAAAAATGGATGAATGGAATTATTTCAGGTTCAATATTTTTTTCAGTTGAGTTGATGCCATAAGAGATTATTTGAGATAATTATGTCACAGGTGATAGTATGTGGGTCTTTCTCATCATATTGAAATTCTTCCTCAGAATGGGGTCACATTTGACAATATGTTGAAGTTCCTGCAGGGGGCTCTCTGCCACCTCAGACAACTTTTGATGTAGAGCAGGGGTGGCCAATCTTATCCAGAAAGGGCTGCGGTGTGTTTGCGGGTTTTTGCTACAACTCCCTCATTAGATTACTAATTAGAGGACCGATTGGCTGAGGGGTCCTCACACCTGTGTTTGAGCAGCTGGCCTAAAGGATATCCCAGAAACCTGTATACACACCGGCCCTTTGTGGATAAGATTGGCCATGATGTAGAGCAGGGGTGCCCAACTCCAGTCCTGGGGGGCCAGAGCCCTGCACATTTTTGGGTTTCCCCTCATTTAACACACCTGATTCAAATCCTTCTGCTAATTACCACACAGCTCTTGTATGGTGGAACAGGGAAAGAACTAAGATGCACAGGGCTCTGGCCCTCCAGGCCTGGAGTTGGGCACCCCCGATGTAGAGGATTAACATTTCAGTTAAATAAACCAACTTTATACCAAAAGCATCAGGGGTCCATAGTATGCAGACTTTTATGCTCTTTAAATATCAAAACCACTTTGTTTGATGGAAAAATAGCTTCCAGCTATTTGCAGATACTCGGGCCCTGCAGGACCAGGCATGGATGCTGCTGCTCCACATACTGCTCTAGTAACCAGTCACCCACATGTGCTGAATACCTACTGTGTGAGCGGGCTTTCACTCCATTTAAGCATTAAATAGGCTGGTCTAGATTTCACATCTAGGACAGCCTGGCAGCACAGCACATACTGCTGCCGCCTCAGGGCTCTGGTTGAAGTGCCTCCCCAGATCTACGTGAGCAGATCCACATTCATTTTCTCTCAGTGCTGCTCATTTGCTGCGTTTCAAAGACATGCTGTGCAGGGAAAATGGCCTTGGAGTCCCTCGGAGATGCAGTGTATCGATCTGCTCCGTGCGGAACCTGTTTGTGTGAAAGCCAGCCTGCTGCTCGGGTTGCTGAATGTCGATTTAGCCTTTCATTCTGTTGATGATTCTGTCGAACAACTTTCCTGGTGTGGACAAAAGTGTGATCCTTCTGTAGTTCTCATTCAGCAAGGTGCACTGTATGGCTTAACGCATGGGGACACCCCTACTAATTAAGCCACGCCCATTGGTGACACAAGTGTGTAATTAAGCACACAGTATTCATTGTAGAATGGACAATTTTACAGAAGAGATGTGACATCATTTGGCACCATTCTAGAATGTCATACATCCAACAAGTCTTTTCGCTACATTTCTGGCCTGCTTGGACTGCCCTGGTCAACATTACAGTAAGTGAAGTGATTGTGAAGGCCAAATGTCTGTAAGTTCAGCTGTGCAGTGGTCATCCTACATCAATACTCACGCTGAACAGCGTTAAACCCCACCAGCAAGTTTCTTGCATCTGATGGAAAGCTTTCCCAGAGCAAAGGCTATGATTGTCAATGGACCAACTAACTTCATATTAATACTGTTGGTTTCATCATGAAATGTTGGATGAACCCATGTCCACGTACTTTTGGCTATAGAGTGTAGTTCTTAGGTAGATTTCATTTTGTTAGTCTATTCAAAAGTTCCTCAAAATATTCCACCTAACTGTATATTTTTGGTTCATCTCCCACAACCAATTTTCCTTTTCTATTCTTCTTCTTTCTGACTTATCATATTCTCATGGTTTGTTTCCAGGTGGTATCATACGGCTCCTTTGCGTTTCCATTTCTTGCTGCTGATTTGGCTTTTTCTGCCACTTTGTCATTTTTTTTTACTTGCTAGCTATATTCCTGTTAGCTTCCACATACTTTTCTCTGCCTTGGCTTTTTCAGCTCTTGCTCTGCCCCTGTTAACTTCTGCTTTCTCCATTTTTTCCTCTTGGGTAAAGTGTGAGGTATCTGATCCACTTTTTATGTTGAAATTTACTTGGCCTAAGGACTGCCCGGCATGTTGATGTTACCGACTCTTTTTTTCTCACACTTGGTGCCAAATGTCTCATCTTCCATCAATTTGTAGAACTTGAAATCTGCTGCTGGTGGACAGTGGATATTCCTCCATCTTCTGAGCATCCTTTTGAGGCTTGGTGTTGTACTTTTGGCATGGCGACCAGAAGCTACATCTGCCCATTGTCTATTACTGTACGTAAGTGGCGTATGAATGTTCCCTGTGATGGACTGGCACCCTGTCCAGGTTGTACCCTAGTCGGGTGCTCCAAGTGACCCTGACCAGGACATGTGGTAAGAAGACGCCAAAACTTCACTTTGAGTACTGAGAGCCATTATGTTATTTAATGAACCACTTCTAAAGGGCATTATTTAAAGGGCATAAGGTAGAACTTTCAAAACCCAATTAGGTTCGCTTACCTGATATATAATCGATATTCAGGTACCGAACAGCACTGGAGTTTAAAAGCTAAAACAAACAGCTTCTGTTAAAACCCATAAGCTGTGAACTTAGTAAGAAAATGTGACTTTCCTGAATCAAAAGATAATCAATGCAAGATCTCTCACTTTACATAGTTTAGCACGGTATCCATCTTAAGTGTACTTGTAGTTAATGAATGTCTTATGAGGTACGTAGATTTTATGGAAGTCATTGGAATGATACTTCAATGATGTTGAGCTGCCAAGTCCCACTTCTATCATAAATCTGCTCATGCACCTGACGCGGTACAAGCCAGATACCACACACACCCAAGTACAAGAAAATATTCATTCAGATTATCACCCAGATTAACTGCGGACTAGATTCAAACCTACAGCTTGGGAGGTGAGACCTTATCCACCGAGGAATCATTCCACCTTGTCTTTTCTTTTATAACCACTTGCACCATAAGTGGTGGAGAGCCGGAGTATGAGACATCAATCAGGCCTCGGAGAGTTGGGATCGGCCGACACGGTCTCCCACTACCTCCACCAAAGAAAGGCGTTCCCAGGATACAAACACTCATAACTTTATTATCAAGTGCTGACGCTGGTTCAATATATTAGAAAACCTAACTTGGAGAATGGGGAGGGGCAATAAAGTTACTTTCACTTCACATGGGTTATCGGTTCAAATGGAGGCATTTTTATACACATACTACAATTTCTCTGGTGGGAGTGAAGAGAACCAACATTTGTGTAAAACAAAACAAAAACATTATAACAATATTCATTATCATAATAACAATAATAATAAAACTACATTGCATATTAGTGTTTCACAAAACAGCTATTTGTATATTGTGCAATAACCTTTGTCCTTCTGCATCTCGGGGAGTGGGAGGGGCTACTCTGCCAGCCCTTTCTGTGGTAGCAGGAGGGAGTGGTTGACTTTCCAGGTGCATTTTAGATAGTATGGGAGTACGGGGGGTATCATGGAGCTGCAGAAGCTGCAGGGGTGTTTCAGGTAAGCTGGTGTCCATGGTCAGATGTTTGTGAGGAAAGCTTGTGTGTGGTGAGTGTCTGACAGGCGTGTTCAGTGCACCAACCTCTGGAATGATGTGCATTTGGAATGACGGTGGGTTAACAATGCCGTGTTGAACAGACAAGTCTTTGTTCTGGCAGGTGTGCTGAATGTTGCTTTGACCAGCTGTGGACTGAAACACCAATGTGCTCAGATGTGCGCGGCAAGAACATCATGGCACTAAGGTGCATGCCAAGTTGTGTGGTAGCCTTCTGGAAGTCGTGCAGGCGATGCTTGTGGTCGGACAGAACGCCTGGAGTGTGTCTGGAGGTGTGTCATGGGGTTGGAAAGGTCCATCTCTGTTGATCCATGTTGCTCAGGGTACATGGATATTAAAGGAGTATCTTGCTGTGAGAGTGCTTTAAAATGTCTGTGAGCACACAAATCTTTGTGTACGTGCGCACTGGGTGTCCAGCTTCTTATCTCTGTCCCGGTATATTTGGTCTTCATTTTCCCTTTACTGACAAGCACACTGGGCTGGAGGATCTGGTCCTACTAGGAGGTGGGGTACCTGTGGACAAGCTGGTCAGGAGCTGCAAGGCCGAGTGGTGGAAACCTTTTAAGCGAAGCGTCAAGGGGGTGACATTCTTTTCACTGTCTTCTCTCTTTGGCACTTGAAGGGATGTAAGCAGAGGGAAGCAGCCTGACAGTGTAGGATAAAATGGGAAAAGAGGGAATACAATGGCTTGTGCAATGAGAGGCTGGGAGGATATGGTGGGTGGGTCATTTTGGAGATAATGAGGGCTGATTAGTGGGCAGAAGGGGTATGGACAGGAAAACAAATAGAACATAAGTATCGACTGGTGAGTGACTGGAATATGGCTGAGTAATGGGTGTGGAAAGAGGGACATGACTCACTGATGGGTTTTGAAGAGGAGAGTGGGCAGTACATAACTGATTACAGGGGTGTGGAGAGGGGAGTGGACAATTCACAACTGATTAAATGGGCATGGAGAGGGGAGTGGACAATTCACAACTGATTAAAGGGGCGTGGAGAGGGGAGTGGACAATTCATAACTGATTAAAGGGGCGTGGAAAGGGGAGTGGACAATTCATAACTGATTAAAGGGGTGTGGAAAGGGGAGTGGACAATTCATAACTGATTAAAGGGGGGCGGAAAGGGGAGTGGACAATTCATAACTGATTAAAGGGGCGTAGAGAGGGGAGTGGACAATTCATAACTGATTAAAGGGGGGCGGAAAGGAGAGTGGACAATTCATAACTGATTAAAGGGGCGTAGAGAGGGGAGTGGACAATTCACAACTGATTAAATGGGCATGGAGAGGGGAGTGGACAATTCATAACTGATTAAAGGGGGGCGAAAAGGGGAGTGGACAATTCATAACTGATTAAAGGGGCGTAGAGAGGGGAGTGGACAATTCATAACTGATTAAAGGGGCGTGGAGAGGGGAGTGGACAATTCATAACTGATTAAAGGGGCATGGAAAGGGGAGTGGACAATTCATAACTGATTAAAGGGGCGTGGAAAGGGGAGTGGACAATTCATAACTGATTAAAGGGGCGTGGAGAGGGGAGTGGACAATTCATAAGTGATTAAAGGGGCGTAGAGAGGGGAGTGGACAATTCATAACTGATTAAAGGGGCGTGGAGAGGGGAGTAGACAATTCATAACTGATTAAAGGGGCATGGAAAGGGGAGTGGACAATTCATAACTGATTAAAGGGGCGCGGAGAGGGGAGTGGACAATTTATAACTGATTAAATGGGCGTGAAGAGGGGAGTAGACAATTCATAACTGATTAAAGGGGCATGGAAAGGGGAGTGGACAATTCATAACTGATTAAAGGGGCATGGAAAGGGGAGTGGACAATTCATAACTGATTAAAGGGGAGTGGAGAGGGGAGTGGGCGGAACAGAATGGGCAGTTCACTGCTAGCCGAAGGGATGTGGACAGAAGAGCATTACTATTTGCTCTCCCTGTGACCCCCTTCGTTTTCCCTCTATTTTGACAGCTTGCTGATGACGCGGATCAGGGCCCCGTTCTCATCCTTCAGACGCTGGTTATCGGCTCTCAGGTCCCCCAGCACCTGACAGTGGGAGGACAGACAGACAGACACACACACACACACACACACACACACACACACACAGATTGCTGAAGATCCATCTTTTGTGAGGGTGCTTTCGTGTCACCTCCATAAAAGGCTCTCTTATTAAAATGAGCCCGGGAGCATGAAATACAAACGTCGGTTCAATGTATCACCTCAATGAATATTGCAGCAACGTTACTGAGAGAGAAGCAAGTTAGAGGAAAAAAGCAGAATGAAATAGAAGGTAAAGATGAGCAAAGGGAAGAGAGCAATGGAGAACGTGGATGTGACTTGGAAAAAAAGGAGAGAAGATTAAAAGAGGAGAGAGGGCTCCAGGAAGCAGGGTCAAGGGGCTGCTGTTTATGCTTTTCTTCCTTTGCGAATATTTTCCCTCGTCAGCTATGTAACCTATTTATACAGCTGGGTTTGCTCTGCATACACACCCCTGACCCAGCTTCAGGTCGTGAACTCACGCCCCCCGGAATTCGACCTTGCCGATTTCGTGTCCCGCACCCTGACCCTCAGCTGTATGCTTCTGGGCACCGTCAGACCGGCCTGCTTGTCTGATTACGTTCAAGCTACGCCGTGCTTCTGCTGAGCTTCTCCCCATCTGAAGGTGTAGCGCGCCGCCCCCAAGTCATCCCTACCTTCAGCTCCTCCTCCAACTCTGCCACACGTCGCTCCAAAAGTCTGCGCTCCTGCGGAGGAACAGGGACGAGGGGTCAGCCTTCTGGATGAATGCGGCTCAGGATGGGGAGAGGCAGAACTCACCTTCTTCTCCAGCTCCAGGAGGGCGGAGCAGTCGCTAAAGCGCTCTTGTCTCTGCAACAACAGCATGAATCAGGAAAGTTACAGGAAGAAGATGACAGAGCTGTGACAGACTGTGCAATGG
Source organism: Mormyrus lacerda (assembly GCA_015163995.2). Classification (NCBI taxonomy): domain Eukaryota; kingdom Metazoa; phylum Chordata; class Actinopteri; order Osteoglossiformes; family Mormyridae; genus Mormyrus; species Mormyrus lacerda. Next base: position 14,016,136 of record JAABNX020000008.1, read on the forward strand.
GAGAAGGCAAATACGACATTCTGCGTGAAGCCCGGCTGGTTCGGGGATGTGAGGTGCAGGCAGGCACCTGAGTCGCTTTATCCAGATCGGCCCGGGTTTGGGACACGGTCCGCTGCGTGTCCTGGAGCTGAGACTGCAGCTGGCTGTTCTCCAAAGACACTTCCTCAAACAACTGGAAGAGCAAGGTGTGAGAAAGCAAGGGTGTGTTTACACATACATACACCCACATACACAGACACTGCGACTTCCAGATATGTACGCACCCGCTTATAGTCCTTCGTTTCGGAACCACGGCCGATGATGCAGTCATTCAAAGGCCCATCAGACCTGCAGGTGCGAAGAAAAAGTCATGAATCCCTTAAGCCCTGAAGAGAAGGAGGGAGCGAGATAACATGCCTAGGAGTCTGACAGTGGAAGAAACAGGGAGGCCAACTGGCTGCAGGAGGAGACAGACTGGGCCGTACCTGCTGCTGTTCCGGCCAGCCTGTTTAAAAAAAAAAAAAAAAAAAAAAAAAAAAAAAAAAAGCAAGTTGAAGAATTAAAATCTGTCACTCTGAGCTCCCCCCCCTCCCCCCCAGCCCACACACTAACACACAGGGACCAACAGACATACACACCTGTGACTGGGAATCTGAGCCTCTGCCCCCCCCCTCCTCTTCTGCACTGAGTTCATTGTCGTCGCTCTGCGGGCACAGGGGGGGACAGCAGTGAGACAGGCTCCCTAACCGGCGACACGTAGGACACCACATGGAGCCGTGACCGGGGAGTGTGCTGGCTTCCTTCCTCCTCACCTCGCCAGTCCGCTGTGCTGCCCTCCGTCGAGCCCGAGTCCTTCTCTCCCTGTTTAGCCGGTCCTCCAGGCTGGTGCTGCCTTCCTGGGAATCTGAAGTATTTCCACATTTAAAAGAGTGTAATGCACAGGTTGGGGTGCATTAACCCACTCATACCATAGTCACTACACATTTGCCGTAAACATTGGTACCTTAAAAACATGAAAAAATCCATTTATTAGTACTACCGATTAAACATTTCTGTTAATTTTAAATTGTGTTTTACATCTGGAAATTTAACTAACCTTAATTAGTATTAAAGAGTATAATTGAGCATTGACTTTAAATTAAATCAACTCCCTTCTGACCAATTAGATCTGGCCGTGATATAAGAGTATATTAATCCGATAATGCGTCAAATTCCACAACGATAAAGGCTTCAGCGGAAACTGGACCCGAGCTTCTTTAAATGTCCTATTTCTGATTTGTTGACCCAGTTCAATCATTTCAGATTATCTAGCACATGGGGCCGTCCTCAGCGTCCCACCACGCACAGCAGGCTGTGCTCACTGCACGTCCCCATCACCATGTGACGTGCGAACTCCAGAAAAGCTTGTCACCACTGGGAAAGGGGTGCGTGTAGGGGAGGGGGAGCTGAAGGCGTACCTCTTCCGTCTGCCGTGTGGGGGCGAGGGGCGCCGGCAGGGGTGGTGAGGCCCAGCAGGTCTGACTTCTGGAGGTTGGCGATGCGGGACCTCCAGCTCACTTCCTACACAGTGGCAGAGCATCATCACCAACATGACATCATCATTCAGCCCCCGAACACGATCCGCAGCCTTCTGTGGACGCGCACTATGACTGGCAGCTTGAAACAGTGATATGCTGGATGGGTGTTGTGTTTATATGGACAGGCGTTATTTATCGTGGGCTCTGACCCCCTCGTCTGCCTTCTTCTGCTTCGTATCCCTTTCATCATCCTCCTTTTTTTTCTCTCGTTCCTTTTGCTCTGTCTTGATTGTCTTCTCCGCTTCCTGTAAGTCGGTTAGTGTCACACCCTGTGTGAAAAAAAGAACTGGGCTACATCACTGGTGGATGTGTCCCCATTAATACTCATTCACACGCTGAAGACAGACGGGCATCCTGACTGACACCCTGAATGACAGAAGGACTCTTTGAATGACAGACGCACCCCCAATGACACCCTGAATGACATACAGGCACGCTGAATGACACCCTCAATGGCACACTTAATGACAGACAGACAGAATGACACCTCCAATTATACTCAGAACGACAGTTTGAATGACAGACAAGCTCCTTAAATAAAGAAGCACCCTGAATGATAGACAGGCACCCTGAATAACACCCCCAGTGATGCTCGGAATGACAGACAGACACCCAGAATAACAGATGGGCACCCTGAATGACAGACGGGCACCCTGAATGACAGATGGGCACCCTGAATGACAGACAGGCACCCAGACCAACACCCCGAATGACAGCCTCAGCCTCCAGCGCTGACCTGAGTTGACCTGCGGGACTGCCGGGCATGCCTGGAGCGTGCTTTTCTTTGCGCTTCAGCTTCCTCATCCCTCACGGGGGTCAGATAGGACCTAGAGGGAAGCAGGTGGGGGTTAAACCACACAAGCACCTGAAAAGTCTCCCAAATTCCAAATTCAGCCCTGCTGGCTCCGCCCCCAAGATGCTACCCCCCTACTCACTTGCGCCGCTGTTTGGTCTCCTGCTCTGCAGTCGCCAAGGTCACCGCATTTGAGGTTGTTGTTGAAAACGTGTCCCTTTTGTCCGCCTGTTCCTGAGCAAGTCTGGGCAGCGGTGGATATAGGTGTTAAGCTTTTTCCAAAAAGTGCAGTAAAAGGATTTCAGTATGTACTTAAAATAACTACCACAAACATATACACTCTACCAGGACAGACAAAGCGACAGAGGGACAAACCTCTGGGCGACCAGGCTGTTGAGGCGATTAAGCCCAGAAGTGTATCCTGTGGTTACAGAGGTCACTGTGGGGTCATCTAGTTTTTTTCCATAAGATGAGCTGAATGACAGAGAAATTCATTTGAGATTTATTCCCCCAAAAAACAGCATCGGAGTAACAGGGATAAATGAGCACACAAGAACACGTGTGCGTACATACAGACCCAATCACGGCAGCCAACCAACAAACCTGCGTGGCAAGCCGGGGGTGGGGCCCGTGAAATCACTCGCTGATTGGCTGTTGAAGCGGCGTGTGTAGGAGGAGCTACGAGTTAGGCCACTTGGAGAGACAAAAAACTGGTGAAGCAGAAGGCCAAGCCCTAAACACACATGTATGTAACCGAGTGGCGCATCAGTGGAAGTGACCGCTAGCTAGGAGAATGGATGCCAACCTGCTGGAGGTGTCGGCGGGTGGGGTGTTGTCCGTAATGCTGAAAAGCCGGCGAGAAGGAGTGGGGGGTACCCGGGCCAGCCTGGTCTCCTGCGCCACACAGAGGTAGAGACAGGAATGACCACCCATCGCAGATCACCTGATCTTCAGATTGTCTTTTGTCAGTTTCAATTTCAAGTCTTCTTGTCACAAGTTTTCACGGAACACAGTGCTATTCTTGTGCCAGAGTTACAAGGGATACAGACTGGTACAGGGGGAAAGAGAAGACTGAAAGAAAGAATTTCTGTGTCCAACTGCAGAATTGACGTCTATGAGGTCTGGGTCCGAGTGTGTCCGAGTGTCACCAGTATGTGTGAGCACCAGTGTGTGTGAATATCATTATGCCACCAAGTATCAGTCCAAAAGTATACAGAAGATTCCTGGTGTCTATGAGTTTCAGTGTGTGAAAAGAATTGTGGTATTAAAACGTTTGATTTCATGTGTGCCGTTATGCAAGACGTTACTTTGTAAGATAATGAGCACAGTGGTGCTTTAGAAGGCACTCGTCTGAGCCCAGAAAAGCGCACCAAAAGTCCTTAGACTGGGGCAACCATATGCGTTTCCTAGGTAAAATCAGCTGTTTGACAGTATGCTAAGCATATTAGAGGATTTATGGTAGCTCACGTTTGTGTGTGGGCCAGGCCGCGGTACCTTGGCATCAGACTCCGAACTAAGCCTGGGACTAGACGCCGAGCGGGTCATCGTCTGGGGGGTCCACTCAGGGTTGTTGCCCTGGCGACTGGGCTCGGTGCCCCCACCCAGTGCCACGGAGCTGTCCGATTTGCGCAGGGATGTCCTCCAGGAGCCCGGGGCCTCGACCACAGGGGGCTTCCCAGGATCTGGCTGGATTGGAAAAGAACTTCTGTTTTTACCCATAACTCTTATCTGCATGCTAGTTTAAAAGCAATATCATTGAAGTATGTTTAAGTCGTGCCACCAACCCACCAAAAGGGTGGGGTCAAATATAGTTCCCAATTCCGCCTATGCAAGATGTTCCATTCCTTTCCACAGAAAATGGCAGTTCATAACAGTATACTTTGTGCACCCCTAAAAAACATCCATTACCTGCACGTACCAGCACAATAGAATGTGCACAGTCACTGCCC
>JAABNX020000008.1:14034615-14048202 GCA_015163995.2 Mormyrus lacerda
CTCCTCCTCCTCCTCCTCCACCCCATCGCCTATGTCGAGGAGGGCTCGATGGGGTCCGCGGAACTGCAGCAGGCCTGTGCTCCAGAAAGAGGAACCGGCACGGGTTCAGCCAAGATACGCACTGCACACAGTGCATAGGACACAGACGTTAAGCTGGGCACATGCAGTGTGGTTATGATCTTATAAAACCGACAGTCTTTATTAACTCTCACAAATGAGCACAGCTCCTGGTGCTTGTGAGGTGAGAAGATGGAGTACAGACTGAAATTAGACTCAATCCTCTGCACACATCTAACCACATTAATAATAATATTAATACAAACTATGCTTACCAATAATTCCTATTTCTCAACTTATTTATTTTCTTGCTCCCACCAAAGATCATTTTTGGGAGCTGCCATTTTTACTCTGCAGACTCAAAATGACTATTGAATAGGAAGGAGATGAGTGATTAAGTTCAGGCATTCTGAAAAACAACCCCACTGGGGAGGGAAAAAAAAAATCCTCCTTTCTGAAGTATGTAATGTGGCAGTTGTCCATTGGGTGGATCTACTTGCTGAAAACCTGCAGGCGTCCACTGCAAATTCAATTATAGTGACGCATGGGCCTGGTGTGGGTGTGTCGCACACATTGGTAAGCCTGCCATATTAAAGTGGGCCACTAGGTGACAGCACTAGAAGAGAAAAAAGCGATTTGAACTTTTTCCTTGTTTCTAACTTCTAGCCGTGCAAGGGCTGAGCAGGCCGTCTTATCTAAAGGGACATGTAATTTAACTCCAGCTCTTTAACACATGTAAGAAGGCCTTTGGGGGCTGAGAACTCTCACCGTTCTTCTTGATGAAGTGCAAGGCATCACGATACCCCTGTTTACACATGGCTTTCATTACCTATGAATCCAAAGACATAAGCAAAGGGGTTACCAGTGACACACACAACCTCGCACATGCTCATGACGTCTTGCATGGGTTCCCTGTGTGACATACCAGCGGGTCGGGTGGGAAGAGCGCGCGGGACACCCGGTATAGGTTGGTTAGCGTGAACTGGATACTGGTGTTGGTGAAGCGTAGCTCGTGCAGGTTGGTGGAGCTGTCGCGGGGACAGATGTCGCTCTCGCCGGAGAAGGGCGACACCGTGATGGTGTTCTTCAGCTCATACTGCGGCAGGTTGTCCGAGATGCCTCCGTCTACGTATCGCTGAGAGACAGGGGGGTTGGGTTGGGGTGGGGGGCCGTTAGGGTTAATCTGATGCGCGGATAAGTCATACTACAGCAAGCATTGGTAACACTAAAACTCCAGAGAACAGAAATAGGACTCAGACGTCACTGGTGGCATCTCAGTCTGGTAAGGAGATGCTAAATCAGAAGACAGGAAGGCCATTTTGAATTCTCGGAGCATGAAACAAAAACAATACCACAGGCACGCCTCCTGCTGTTGAAACAGGGAATGAGCACTGAGATGCAAAGCAGAACACAGACAGGGTTTCTACATCTTAAACACATCAAATGCAAGTATACCGTCGTACGGACCACTGCACGTTACCTACTACTGAAGCTGCTCTTTCTTTACCTTTCTTTAATCACTTGATATCTATTGCTGGATACCGTTTACGTTACTGTTACAGCTATACTTACGGTTCACTGGCTGTTAATCTACAGCTATACTGCTGTACTGTAATTTGTACTTTGTTCTTACTGCACACTCATACTACTCCTGAAGTGCCCCTTTTGCAACATCTCTTCTTGTTACTTAAAGCACTGAGATGGCAGTGGAAGCATTCCAACCTTCTCTGTACAAATCACAAATAACCCTCATTTTGACCATTTCTTAACTTGACTAGAAATGCTTTGTCCTACTTCATACTGCTCCCTGCCCGAACCGGGTCTGCCCCCCTCACTGCAGCAGACCCAGAATGAAGCGAGGGAACCACAGCGAGTCTTATGCCGAGTCTCCCAAACTACTCCTGTGATCATGTATAAAAAAGGGGATGTGTCGTGATTTCTGCGGCGGTAAGAACTTAAAGGAGCACTGACACACCAGTCAGCACCAGTGCGCATGAACAGCAGGATTAACTCGGAACAGCCCGGAAGATCTAGGTTTAATCTTTGGCCAATCAGAGAACGGTGAGGGATCGGAATGACCTTGGGAAGCAGGTCAGCTGGTCGCCCGTCACGGTGGTGCATGGACGCACACACACGTGAACACACAGGCACGACAACAGAGCACGTGCCTCCCATTCGGACACTGGTGTATTTTTATTGTGGACAGTATGTCTCTGTGACTCCCTGCAGTTACTCTGGGGCCAAGGCCCCTCCCCTCACAGTTTGCTTGGCAAAGTTCACTGGCATAGTTCCTACGTCACTGTCGCCACCCCTTCGGGGGGACGGGAACCCTGCCCAGATGCTTTCTTTGGCGATTTTTGCTCCAGAGCCAAGGTGACATTTTGTTTTGCTTCTTATACAGGTATCCATAGATTTACTTCTGGATTTTGTCCCGAAAGTGAGGACATGAGTCTGGACATATCTAGATCATTACAAGCAAAAGCCACAACAGGATTCGCACAGAAAACAAACAAGAAAATGCTTCTGTCATTATTTATAATACAAAAGTGACGCACTACAGGTCTCAAGTATAACAAGAAGTACGTCAATAGAGACTGAAATGACACAATTTCATCACTGTGGCTCTGTGTTTTCGCTCTGCATTTTACAAACAGCTAAATCACATCGTCTCTATTATAGTCAGGGGCGCACATAACTGGTACGCAGGTACGCATTCACCTTTAAAAACGATACGTGTGACGATCGACTGTCACAAGTACCATCCTTAAAAGGTGAATGCATACTTGCGTACCAGTTATGTGCGCCCCTGATTATAGTCATATGATGCCGTCCTGGACACTCTGGGTATGTTTATGAGGTTTAAAGAAGTTCATATGGCACCAGATTCCGGTCAGCGTGTGCGTGCAGGCATGTGTGTGTTTGTGTGGGTCAAAGTGTCCACGCGTACCCAGCGACCAAACCCTGGCAACACGTCCTCCAGAATGCACCCTCCTGGGAACAGGGAGACGGCAACGATGCAGAGAAACAGAGAAGCGGATGAAAGGTCACACAGCTGGGCTTGGAAAGCCAAGAAGCGGAGAGTGGGAGAGGGAAGCGTACACTAGGCTAGCCAAGTCCAAAAGTGATCAAGCTGTACAGCAAAGAAGGAAAGGAAAAAGAGCAAAATAAAAGGGCAGGGAGAGGTAAACAGAGCAGGGGAGGTGGGAGGGAAGACAGGAGGGACGCAGAATGTTAAAGGAAAGATGTTAAATATGAATGGCTAGCTGCTGGTCACGACGTAGTGACATTCAGACAAACACCGATAATGCGCATACTGATATTGAGAGCAGGGCCTGAAAAATCAGCACGACAAACTCTTGGGGGCGCTGCAGTGACTACTGCCATGCAGCAAGCTCTAGGGCAGTGGTTCTCAAATGATTTAGCTCCAGGACCCACATTTCCCCTTGGTCACTAAGTCACAACCCAAATTCTACAAATTTGCTGACCGGGTCGGGTGGCATTAAAATTTCACGATCCACTGAACTGGTCCCAGTTGAGAAACAGTGTTCTAGGCTGTACTGCGAAAACTACAGCCATGCAACATCACAGTTTATCCATCCAGTAACCCATACTCAGCAGCAGTGAACCCGGAGGCTGTTCCAGAAAAAGGCAGGGCGCACCTTGGCCTGCAAGCTGCCCCATCCCAGGTAATACGCTCAATACGCTCAAACTTACTCCACAATTGAGAGCCATCACTTCATTCAGTCACAGGCTTTTAGACTGTTCAGTGAGAATCGGGGCACACAAAGAAAATCCACGCAAACATAAAGTGGATACACAAACTCCCCAGAGGTACAGCCAGAGATGGGAATCATACCCATAACACAGGGGCCCTGAGGGTACAGTATTAGTGACTCAGCAACAAGCATTAACTCTATAAACTGAGCGTGCTGCCACAGGATCATTAGGACATGCAGGCACAGCTTACAATTAACCGTTCTCATGCTTTGTTTGCCCGAGACTTTCTGAATCCTCCAGCTCTGGGATTCATTTTCAGCCAGAGACTCTGAACTGACCACCCCCCGTCAACTAATCAAGTCTTTAAAAAAAAATTCACATGAAAAAAAATAAAATACTGACAGTCCCGACACTGTGCAGCAGTACGGCTGCCAAGTATATGCAGACGTGATACTTACCACTCCCTGTAGCGTAGGAGGGATGAGGCCACAGTACACAGGGATGTAGGCACTGCAGACACACGCCTAGGCAGAGAGGGCAGTGCGGACATCAAACGCAAGCCAGAGGCAAATCCCACATGACACAAGAGGACAAGTCAACCGATTACTGGGATATTACTAACAGTGATAGGGAGCAACTTCAAGGTCACAGCACACAATGCAAAGGACACTGTAAAGGGTGATTTGGCAGGAAGTACAATACAATACAAGCACTAACAGTTTTATTATAATTGTTGTTGTTGTTCAGAGCTTCTGCTTTTGACGGTACAGCCACCAAAATAAAATGATGCACCTCTGACCATAAACAGTGACATTCTAGTAAATAACACACAACGTTCGATTTATCTAACATTCCCCTCAGTTGCGTAGGATGTGTCTGTGTTAGCAATATCGACGATGAACGCGTTCTGCTTACACGGATCAAAGGGAAGTGCGTAGGTCATAAAAAGTGAAATAATGCTGGACTCGTTAATTAAAAATGTACCGTTGACAGCGGGTGTCTGAGTGCTTCAGAGTGCCAAAGTGTATCGCAGTCAATAACAGTGACAGTGTGACGCTACATGTGGTTTTTGCTGTATCAGTATGAGTGTTGATTTATGAGTGTCAGTAAGCAGGTTTAAGCCAGAGCATCCATGTCACAGACAATTGTGTGTCTTAATTGCATTGTGTCAGAGTCCCATTATATCTGTACAAAGCCCAAAAACCTCTAAACTTTCCCAGCGATTATGTAATAGCACAGGAATTATGCCAAGTCTCGGCCGCACTTCTCCTGCTCTGACACAGTAACTTTCACAGTAACTTCAGTAACTTATACAAACAACAATCATTCACTGCAGCCAAAAACTAGGAAATTGTTTGTTATGTTATAATTTCAATAAAATTCCAGATGAGTATATATTACTTGCATATCACCTAATACACACCTAAAGTCTTCATTAAATACAGGAGAAATGTTTTTACGAATGAGACAGGTTTTTGAATTATGAACATCAGAATTTTGCCTCAGTAACCGTCTGTGATGTCACACAAGTATTATGCTCTTGTAGGGATCTTAATGCAATTTTCAGTTCATCTCCATTGTTCATGTTTGCACAGAGGCCAGTGGCCTATACTATAAAGCGAGGATACCGGCTTATTTGGGTAACTTGTCGGATTTAAGGTAGTCTGGGCAAAATGTAAGTGAATGAAGATAAAGTGTACTTAAACTGTAGTCCCTTAAATGCAACAAGGTACCCCGATAAGCCAGTAACCTCGCTTCATAGTACAGGCCACAGCTGAGCCCTGCTTGTGCCGAGTGTCGACTCCCTATGCCAGGGCTTCTCAAGGTCCGTGGACTGGATGCACTGATCCGGATCTCTGACTTTGAACAAAAACCTGATGTGGACCTTTGATCGAAAGGTTTGAGAACCTCTGCCCAACGTGCTTGTCAGGCGGGGAATGCCAATGCTCTCACCTGGACCAACTCCTCCTTGCTGTTGAACTGGGACACCAAAACATTCTCTCCATCTGACACGCGGGTCAAGGAGATGCCTAACCTTCCAGTGGCACGAGAGTGGCAATCTGGGGGCAGTGATCTGTACAACAACTTCCGCATGATCTTCACCAGGTTGAAGGAGGGGTGCATGGGCCCCAAAAATCGCTTTCGGGCTTCTTTGGCAACATCAATGATGTTCGCCCCAGCTTCTCCTGAACAGACAGCATTGTCCAACATTAGTTATAGTTAGTTATAAGGCCTCCATCAACAAAATGAATAAATCCTTTACTTTTCCTCTCTGAAAAGATACACAGGCAAAAACAAAAAACCGTTTTATGCATCCGACATTCGACAAGAAATGTACTATGCTCAAAAACATTATTCAAAATAACATTAAAACAAAAAAGAAAGTAAAACGAACAGGCATGGCTGGCAAGATCATCGAAGGTAATCAGATTCATTATCTTGGTTTTACAGGACGATGCTAGTCAGGTCGAAACACTGCTCAGAACACGGTGAGCACTTTGAAATATATCCAGCTGTTCCGGGATGCCAGCGGAGCCGGTGCCAGTTAGGGAGAGCAATGACTAAGGAACGGTGCGCATCAATGATCACGAGTCACGCTCATCATACCTCGATTATTATTAGCTTTAAAAATACGTAGATTATTCATTCACGGATTACACGCCAACGCAAGGCAGGTTGGGTAGCACCAAAGGGCCTCATACGTACCCAAGCATGTCCCGGTGACCAGGGCGGACGCTGTGAGGGCCCCCGCCGATGCTCCGTAGATGTGCCGGGCATTCTCTACTAGGAAGGGTGCATGCTCTTGCAGACAGCTCGCAACGCCGACGTGATAGATGCCCAGGAAGCCGCAGCCGGCGAACGAAATATTCCAGGGAGAGTCGAGGGGAAACATGATGAAAGCCGACGCTGGAGGCAGCGACGCTCACTGGCGCGGCTTCACCTCAGTACGGCAAATCGAGGATGGCGCAGAACTTCGTCAAATCACACCAGACACAAAGACACCCGTGAAAACGAAAAGCTATTAGCCTCGATTCCCGTCGGCCGGTTTTTTAAAAACTCACTTTAATCTACTCATCTAGATGGAAAAAAAACAGTCGCCATATATGTATACCGCAGTTTATACATAAAACTCATGTTGCTGATCTTCCTGTACTCACTGTAGGATTCCTTCCGTTTATATACTTCTCCAACAGCGACAGAGCTGCTAAACTCAGAAGACAAGTCCTCTTCAGTTTCACGTTTTTCTCCTTAAGCTCCTTTCTTTTTATATTTGCTCTGTCAAAGTTGTCTGTAGGCGCCCGTATATATTTGTCGATCAGTCACCGCCTTGTTTATTTCACTTCTTCCAGCTGTTTTGTCACCGCCCTCTCCAGCGTCCCTCGCGCAGAGAGGGCGGGACATTGAAAGGCAGTGACCAATAAAATTCCGAGAATGCAGAACTCTCAGCCAATGAAACAACGACTAACGCCCAAACAATTCAGTCGCTGAGATCGCCGCCCTATCCGCCCCAGGGCAAGATAGGAAAATACTTAGGTGATTGCTATTATTTGACATTTACTCCAGAATTTAATTACCGCTGAGGAACTGGGTATAATTCCAAGGGTTTTTGGTCTTATGAGAATTTAATAATGTCATAAACAAACACTGTGATTCTCCATCGAAAAAATCGTAAGTCATTATTCCCACGTGTTGTCCTGTATACTGCCTGTAATGTCTTGTATTTATGATAACATACAAGCAAATAGTAATTTCGGTAACTTTGAACAGTTTTTTTTATTAATTAAAATATTTTATTTTATTATATTTTATTAATTAAGCTAATGGAAGTTAAATCTTTCCCAAACAAGAACTGCAGAAATGACAGTTAAATATTTATCGCATTCTCTTTAGGCCTATGTAATTAACGGGTAGCAGCCACCACTTACGGAAAACAGAAATCAACAAACGGTGTTGACATTTAATATATTGATAGCAATACCACACGAAGCTGTACAGTGAAGCTGTACTACTAGGACAAGCAGCTTGTAACTGCGAAATTATCTTCCAAGTAAGAGGACACTGGAAATAACCATAATTTTTAAAACTCGTTTTATTTATCATGTCAGAGAGATACACATTCACAGAGGGGCTGTCTTAAAAAGATTCAGATTTTCCTAGAAAGGTGGACTTTCCAAAACGCCAGCCACGTCCTGTACTCCGACTTGTTTCTGAGGAAAACATTGTGAAACTGTGAGGCCTATATTTGACATTTTGGTCATACATTTCCCAGAGGCTCGGGAATCGGATTGTTGCAGATTTAAATCGCAAACTTCAGCTGGATGTTGGAGAGTGTCCCATGACTGATTCCATTACTATTGCCCTGTTCATTCACAGCAATAGGGAACACGACCCCTGTCCAGTATTGGGAGTGGCAATGCGTGGCTGCACGGCATGTGCTTGGCTAAATTCTGCTGTAAACAGCACAAGAATAATGAATATGCACCTGAAAAACAAAATATGCGTAGAGCATCCAAAGCTTGTTGCCAGTTTTTTTTTTATTGAATCTTCAACTCAAGTACATGCAGCCCAGGGCACTAGGCTGAGTTACACCCAAAATGTCATTTCGTATTAGAGTGATTATTATGAGTCCATTCACACCACCATTTAAAAGATGCCATTCTGCATGAATTCACAGGCAGAATAATTGTGTTGATTGCGGTGGTGCATGTGCGTGCCACCTTCCATTAGAACATGGGTAACAGCCTTTTCCAGGGGCTACAAACCCTGCCAGAGCACATATTCCTTGAATATGTGTGTAAGATTGTGAAATGATTCCCAATGCGGCAGCACAGATCATGGTAAACAATACATAAGGGTAAATCTGTCTAAAGTGCATGGGTGACCTTGTACTTCAGAGAAGTGGTGTGGTGGGACAGGGTGGTATTAGGGAGGGGGGGGGGGTCCACGCATATATCATTGCTAAACATTTGATGTTAGGAGTTAGCTTGTGTTACTCTGAAGAGGGCATTGAGGATTCAGCCTCAAACGTGAGTTTATCATGATTTTTTCCCCTCTGTATCCTTCAGAAATGTGCTGCTGATGAATATCTTTGCATTTGTAAATTGTAATATTTCAAACCGGAGTATTCTGAAGAGAAAATGTAAGAATAAGATGTTTCAGAGAGCACAAATCACATAATTTCTTTTCTTGTGGCCCTTTTGCCCTCAGTCTGGCAGATAATGGGACCAGAACGGGACACTTGCAGATAAAGATGAGTTTACATCATTGCAAACTGCTTGATGCAAAGAAAACCAAAGGGCGTTTTGCTCACGATCGATCATTTTTATCAAATGTAGCTGTAGCTCTCATTCAAGTGTAGCTTGCTCATTGAAAACAGAAGAATCAATACAGGATGTTTGTTTGCATGTCACATATTGATGTACTAGGACCATATTCATCTACCTATACCTGCTTGGTTAATCAGAGACAGCTCTGTGACCAAAATACATGGATACAAATAAAATAAAGCAAAAATTGAATTTGCCTTTGTGTTTCATTGAAGGTCTACTAATGGTGAAGCTGACAGACTTTGTTTTTGTTTGTTCGTATTTGTTCGGTTCAAAATGAAACTCCATTCAGAAGCTCCTGAGTTCATGGATAGATAAACCATAATGACTCACTTAAGTTACAAGCAATACCTCCTTATCGGGATCTTCATAGCTCCAGTGATATAGGTACACACAGCAATCTTTTACATGGTCAGTGTCGTGTCCTTAGAAAAACATTCATGCATTTATGACTGGCGGGTAGTTATGATCAGAGGTTAAAATACACCAAATCCTTAAAAATGACATCATTTTTGGCAACATTGATAGCTGTAGATTGAGACAGGCACTGGCACAGACTAAATGTCAATAAATGCAAATGGAAAGATACACCACACAGTCCCAGAAGATTTTTGGAGAAAAAACAAGAAATGAATGCCACGGTAGTAGATTAACTTACTTTAGTAGTTACATTTAGTAGCTTAGCAGGTGCATATATTCAAGGTAGGGTTGTGCAGTGGCAGTGGCAGCACAGCACTGTCAGCAGTCATACCACCTGCGGTTCAGACTAAGTAATCCTTCTGAATCTAAGCAGGTTTGAGCCTGGCCAGTACTTAGATTCCGAGAGTAGAGAAAGCTAGGTTGCTGCTGGAAGAGGTGTGCGATTGGCCAACAGGTTAGCCCATGCTGTGGTCTGTGAGGATCCCAGTGCAGTATGGAGACACCGAGCTGTAAAAATGGCGCTGTCCTTTGGATGAGATATAAAACTGATGTCCTGGCTCTCTGAGGCCATAAAAGATCCCTGGGTATCTTTTGAAAGAGTATGTGTTGTACCCTGATGTGAGTTAATTTGTCACTCTTGCTGTGCTTGTGACGTTGCATAATTCCCCTGATCATGTATCGATTTCCTTGTGCCATCCAATGACATGCGATTTTAAATTGCCCGATGTGTACGACTGCCCTGTAATGGGCTACAATCCCACCCTGGATATCTCATGGCCTGTGCATTCCGGGATAGACTCCAGTTTCACTGCAACCCTATACTGGATGAGCGGTTATGGAAGATGGATGGATTTTAGGGTGACTATCAAGGGTATAGGAGAGAGCTTGATATTGAGGTGGGGGAGCACAACTCTAATTTAAAATGCAAATGTCTGTTTGAATGAAGCCAAATTAAATAGCGGGGGGTACGCATCCCCCCCGGATCCTATGCTCCTGAGTATCGTAACTAAGTGCCCTGCGGTATGAATCATCAGCCTTCACATCATCAGAAGATATTTGCTCCTTGACAAATAGGTAAACAAAGGAATTATCAAACTTCTTCAGTCCTAGGAGAGCGATATTGATGAAGTATACAGGCTTCATGTTTGACATTTGCACTGTGTACTCAGAACGATAGACTGGAGCGCAATAATAATTACCCATAAACATTTCTGTAAACTGGAATCAGGGAGTCTCCAAAAATTCCAACACATGGACTTGAAGTGTGCTGTTGTCGGAATGTAACCTTAATGATGTACTGGTCAAAACAGTCATCCTAGTCTCAAGCCCTTGCCTGCTCCAGTACAGGTGAAAGTTCCATTGGTTAGAGGCAAAAACAGGAACACCTTATCAGGAAAGGAAGCCATGAAGACGGAATCAAATCGATTCTTCCTAAGGGCTTAAGGTCAGGATAATGTTTATCTGGTCCATTCCCTCATGTGACCACTGTTATGTCATCGCCTTACCCGCCCACCCTACACACACAAACTGCTTAGCATCTAACGGCATGTGTCCAATGGTGGTAAACAATAATCTGAAAACCTCGTAACCTTTCTGAATAAAGTTCAAATATGTTTATATGGAGAGAGCTGTGATTAGGTTGTTTTTCTCGATCATTGCTTTCACAATCATTTCCATTTTGGCAGACTAATAATTCACGGACAGTACTTTTTACATTTTGGAAGTTTTGGGGCTTCAGTGAGCAAATGTCTTCAGGCACACTCTGACTGATGGAGGAGAGAAGACCCAAGACCCGTGAGCAGTGACAGCACTTGCAGAACTTTCTGAATTGACGTTGGCTCTGGACTGAGTAAAAAAAATGTGTTTTAAACACAGGAAAAGATCTGACTTGCATTTTAATCATTTGCCCGAAGCTTTTGTCCAGAGCTACTTGAAAGTGAGGCAGGAAAAATATAACTTCAACACTGAGATGGAAAAAACTACAGCACAGACTCCTCATAAGGAAAACAACAGAAAGCATGAGAAACAGGGATTATATCATGGAAAATTTCTTGGTTTGCCAGATAACTTCTGAGTTTTAAGGTAACCCAGATTAAATGGATTTTATTTTTGTTCACCTAAATTTAGCCCAGACTACCTTAAATCTGTCAAGTTATCTGGCTAAGCAAGAAATCCTGCTTTGTGATAAAGCCCCCTGATGTCAAAACTTTTTCCAGCACCAACATACTAGGAATTTACTAATTAAAACACTGACAATTGATTGATTGATAGTAAAACACATGTAGGTGAAACCATTCCATAACATATTCCAACTCTTTTCTCACAAATTAACTTCATGGGAATTTTCCAATGTTTTAAATGGTGTTGGGACAGCTAATCTATTCTAGCAATGCCAGAAAATGTGCTGGTGAGTAATGCAGTCCTGCCAAGCCCAATTCTGGAATTTAATTGAAAATAAGTTATTTTTGTTTGCCTTGCGGTAGCTTATTAAAAGCTGGAGACATCACAACAGAAAATCCCAGGACACAATTTAATACGAATTTCAGGAATATTGTTTTGCATGCATGGTAAACAAAACTGTTACACTAACATTGCCCATTTGAATTACATGTGTCATACATCTCAGTCTATTTCTACCTAGCCAAAACTGCACACTTTGTTTACCCCTGTCATTTTACATTACGATCCCTGGGAATTGCAAAGGACACAGTGCACACTGCAGGAAAACCACCAAGGAAGACCACTTTTATAACTAAAACAAGTGATTTACTTAAGTATTTCAGTATCAGTATTAAGTATCTACTGCAATGCTTAATATAAAACTAAGAACTGCAAGCCATTTTCCTTTACCGGTATGATTAAGTGATATAATGTAGAACATACATTGAGTTCATAACGGTTCACCGGTAAATGCATGCAGTAACAGATCGACAGGTAAGTACTTATTCTTTATACCAGGCATCTATGAATGAGTTACTATGTACTTAAGGGACAATGTTGTTGACAGGAGTGTGCCCCACAATGAGAGCCAATTGAAAACACCCATATTTCCACGAAGAACAGCTCTGCCCTGCTATGATTTGGTGTACATGCTGAGAAAGCCGTCTGCTAAGCAGCATCAGCCAACAGAAGAGGAAAGCGAAGACCAGGAGACTAGGAGGTCTGCACCAAAAGTGAGAGATCACACCTGGGCCACATGTGTAAGAACAGTTTGTTTATTTGAACCTGAGACAATGTCTTAGTCAAACAGGCCGAATCCCATGTCACCGTCTGATTCCTCGGACTCTTCCTTTTCTTCCTTCTTCTTCTCCTCCGCTGTAGTGAGAGAGAGACGATCATTAATGCCTTTCTGTTATCCTTACATCTACCACTGCTTAGATGACAGCAGAATAAGCTTAGCATCTAAAAACTGTTCTCCTGGTGTGTGAAAGTCTTAATGCTAGATTTCTGACATCACCTGACGCCACCTGGTGGCCATACCCCAGAAGAGCAATCAAGCTGCTAACCATACAGCACCATAGGGGTTCCAAAATGTTCCATGTCCATGGCCGTACAAAAATTTCACGAATCGTTCAGTGATTTCAAAAGATAAACAGTTAATGTTTTTTCAGATGCGAAGAGAACATCTGAACGCGAGTCGTCGCCAAAAAATGGAAATGTATAGTTTGTGTTTGGAAATGAACCAAGCCCTCCACAAAAGCCGCAGCGTTCCACAGCATGGTAGAACTGCGGCCGTGGACAGATACCCCTACCCTACCCTATTAGACCCTTCTCTGGAAACAAGCACTAGTATACTTGTCTTTTGATGCAATGACATCCAAAATGGAACTCTCTACAGCAAATTACATGCAGGAAAAGGGCTGTATATACGTTTGTAAAAGTGAGCCTTAGAAGTGCGTATTACAAAAACAAAAAACAATTACCATTATTTCCATCAAATAGCAACATTTGCAATTCACACCAGATTAAATGGAAAAATTTCAGATCAGGTCCATGCAGCTTGTATTACAGCCGCTGTGCACGTCCCCTGCGCAGTACAGCAGCAGTGTAGCAAAGCAGCAGCGCA
>JAABNX020000008.1:14048302-14060539 GCA_015163995.2 Mormyrus lacerda
AGCACTGCTTAAAACTGTCTAAAATTCATCATATTGGTAACAAATGCCCATTAAAATGTCAACAAATGGAGCAACGCCTTTCGTTGCAACATGATAAATGTTGTTTTGTCATGTCTTGATTATATAATGGCTGTCTTAGTCTTTATATTCTATTTATTACAATTTTCATTTGTACCAACACAAAGAATAATACTTCAGCTATGACAGAGTGTGGGACTCCACACATCATATACCTGAAGCCGACAAAAAGATACTTTGAATTTTAACGTTTCCATGACAAACACCATAGTGTAGATTTTTAAGTCTGAAGGTACACGTACTGAAAAAAAATGCATATCAAACATTCACGTTTTAATACAGAAGGTCAAAATATGGTGGGAATTACAGTTGCTGATGTTCTACAACAGCGGGATAAGTCATGTCAAGCAGCAGTGGGCCAAATGTCTTCCCGACTCAAGGTATGTCTGCCCTAATGTAAAAAATGCAATTCATACCTTGTCCAGCCGCGTGTCGTCAGCCTCAATGCCCACGCTGTCCAGGATCTTCTTGATGTCTTTGGCTTGGGGGTTATCATTGCCGCCGAGGGCAGCCAGAAGGTACGCAGCAACGTAACGCATGCTGCAGAGACCATATGGAGTGTGACATATGAACATTAGTTTTAAAAACTGGACAGCAGCATGACATTTAATATACATGAGAACCAGAAAATAACAGCCTACTGACCCTTCATTACCGATGAAGCAATGAGTATTCAACACATACATTACCGCTCAAGAACGATAGACCGAACATAAACGTTTTTTCATAACATCTTGCACGTAATCATACAGATAACATTAGGGTAGACACTAGTATGTATTCATGTAGTCGTCGTTAGAGCAGAGATTCATTCGTATCTGTATGGATCGATCTTTATTCAAAATCCACGTGTTCGATCAGTGAAGGTAGATCTGCCTGTTATCGGCAATTCAAATATATATATATATTTAAACCTCAATTTTCCAGAAGAAAATAGCCTATGGGGTCCTACATATTTTCACGAAGGGGTTGCGAAAAAGAAACACTAAAAATCAAAATTCTAAATTAAACTGGACACTCACTTGGAAGAGAGAAGGTTTTTGCGTGCACGCCTCAAATCTCACAGAAGCGGAAAGGAAGATAATGGCGGACGGAAGCGGAAATGTACATTTGGTGGGCTGGCCAGAAACTCAAAAACGATTTAATATTGGTTGGTGAAGAGGCGGAAGATTGCTAGGCACAGTGGGAAAAATGACGTATGAGCAGGAGTAGTGGTGGGCTGGTTATGTCTCTGCTAAGGCGATATCGGTTTCTGATACTGTTTGTATTGTGAGGTGTATTCATTAATTTTGATAACAGTGTCTTGTTTGTGCATTATGTACACTGGTGTTAGTTTCATGGTGTTAGACAGCTGTAGTGTAGTGAAATACCATAGAGATATTTCATTGTTCTCCTATTTCTTAATGTTTTCACATTTTACTTCTTCTTAATATATAGTATTTAATATAAAGCATTAAAACCATTCAATTTGCTAACATTAAAAATAATTAAATGAACATGTGTTCACCTTCAGTATTTATCTTAGTAAAAAAAACTTAAATGTAAATCAGACGATTTTTTTTCAAGGTAGTCTTGAAGTAGTCTAGATGTTTAATGGGTCTGCATACATTACCTCAAGTTCTGACAACAATAAATTCATAAAAATATATTTGCAACCATTTTAGACATGAATCAATGACAAAGGCAAATGACACATTTTTATTTATTTACATTCTGTAAATTTAAAACAGCCTGTGCATGACATCTAGCCTTAACCACATAACTGCCTCACACTGTCACACTCACACTACCACAGATACGCATTGAATAACCTAAAGCTCAGAAATATTCCTGTATTCCTTTAGCTTGGGGGTTATCATTGCCGCCGAGGGCAGCCAGAAGGTACGCAGCAACGTAACAAAAAATTGTAAAATCTGGTGACTGTTCCCAAGTAGAACTGTTTACTGGCCCCTTGTTCTGCAGTAGCACCTGGCACCTCCAGGTGTCCTGCAGTGTTACAAAATGCAACACAGCCCACATCTGCAGTAGGTCTTTTTCTGTTGACTTTGAAGTACTGATGTTATTTTGAGTCGCTTTTTTTTTTTTGGCAAAATCTTTCCAGAATCTGCTAACCATGGAGAAATAAAGGTAAATGTAACATTTTTATAAAAGGCCTGACAAACTCACCATGGGGGAGAAAGTCACCGATATTATCAGCGATGCTCTTTCATGCTGATGAATACTAGCGGCCATCGGCATCGGTGACTATATACACACGTTTACTGTTTATGCTGGGGTATTATGCTGTTTTTTTTCTTCATATAATTAATCTCTGGGAATTAAGACTTACAGATAACCTCTAATTTTGTAGACTGGACATTAGTGTAAATTTGATATACAAATATGCTGCACCAAATGCAAATTTTAAGACTGTCCCCAGAGCACCTTGCAGATGAACAGAAGCACTGTAGGTGTGCAGTCGGGGGTGGGGTAAGAAGACGCAGGAACATTTCTGTGTTGGTGTGGCTGCTTGTGTCTCCTGTCCTCTCTACCTAACACACACAGGCACATGTAGCATATACAACCGTGGAAACAATTAAGAGACCACTCTATATTTTTAAACAAATCTGCATTTTTAAAATTCTGGTTTAATTATGGTGCCGCTGGCAGGAGGCTACGCTGAGCAGCAAGATGCTTTCAGGTTCAAAATTTCTAAGACGGCATTGCACAAAAATAAGTTAAAGCAGGAGACACTGGGAACGACCAGAAACCTGGCAGGTAAAGGGGCAGAAGCGACTTTCTAATGCCAGAGATGACCGTCAACTTATCTGACAGTTTCTCATGAATCGAAGGATGACATCAAGTGACCTTCAAAAGGAATGGGAAACATTAAGTGCAGGTGTGAAGTGCACTGCTAGGACAGTTCATAACAGGCTCCTAGAAGCAGGACTGAAGTCCCATAAAGCAAGGAAGAAACCCTTCCTTCATGAGAAACAGAGAAGAACCAGGCTGCATTTTGCAAATAAAAGTAAAATAAATAAATATATTATTCACTGCTGCACACCCATAAATTGAGAGATGAGTGAAACAATAAATTGTGCTGCGATCTCTTCACTTTTTCTGTGGCTATATTGTGCATATCTGCACACTGGTGTTGGCCATCTACCCACAGCACGAGTCTTTTTGTCTGTGTGACTGTGTGCACCATGCAATCGTGATGCATTTTGAATCGGGGTGATTGATACATGGGCAGGTGGTGCAGGTGGGTCTGTGTTGAGTAGCTATTTTTTTCATGCCGTCTTAGATTATATATTCCACATTGATGTCTGTGGTGTTTGGCCAGCTACATTGCCGTCAACTTGAGCAAGTACTGCTGACCCGGTGAGATGTGAATAATGATTCCACACACCATGATTAATAATTTAAAGCAATGAAATGTTAATGCACTACTAATTATGAATTGGCAAATCTGGAAATGTGACTAGCAGGAAGCTGTAGCTTATACTCATTAATTGGTACATCAGATTTCACTGAAATCCAATAAAGCAAAGCTAATTATGAAATTTACTGGAATTGAAGGCTGGCATCTGCGTGCTCAACTAGTGTTGGACACCCTCATAGCATGTATCTCACTTGCTGATGTAGTGTCCTTCCAAGACAAACCTGTATTGTTCTATGTAGTGTCTCTCTAAAGAAAATGTTTATTGTTCTACAAAAAACTACTCTTTATAGTTATAAGGTTTATGTACACTCATAGTATTTTCCCATGTAAAAGCAACTACTTTTTGCAGAATGGCAATAGTTTAACCGTACTTTAAGTTTAGCTGTTAGAATCTGATAAGAAACACCAGATGAATACCGACAGATAGTGTAACACAAAGAACAGCCAGGACTCACCCTGAAACATTCATCATGACCAGAAATAGTCCAGATCATTCTGTAGACATCGGTACGGCATGTATAAACATTCTGTTTGAGCTGTTTCTGTCTGTAGGTCTGTATGTGGCGGTGAACCACCAGTATCCATATTTGACCACTCCACAGTTAATTTAGGGCCGACCTGGGCAAAAGCCAACCTGTGGGCCAAATCTAGTCAGTAGAGCTATTTTTGCTGGCCCAGGTCTATCTTTGCTGGGCAATCTTTAAAATTGAATAAAATAAGAATTAAGTTTTGTGTTTAAGTCTCATGAATAATCGCAAATACAATCGCTTCCAAACCTGCATGCAAAAATGAGTCTCCCCAAAAATGATTCTATTCTTTCATGGGACGTAAAATGACCATTATCGCCACAGTGAAGCTCAAAGTTGGCCCTCCACAGAAAATATTTGGCCAGGACATCTAGGGGTTAGCAACCTTAAACTTACCTGAGCACTCATAAATAGGCTGCGTGAAAAATACTGCAAATGAAATTGTATGTTTCCTCTTCAATATAATGCTGTCTCACAATTTCAAATCCAACCACATCCCACAAAGTCTAGTCTGATTCTGGTGCGTGATATAAAGACCATTCTCAAGTCACAGTAACCAATAAACTGCAGAGTTGATGCCCAATATCTACATTTTATTGTCCTATATGGGTTACAGACAAGTTATTTATAAGCATTTGCAATTCTCACCATGATCTAGTAGAAGACAAGTAACATTGAAGGTAAACGAATGGTTCCATTCCCACAACTGACCAGCAACTAAATAGACTATCTGAATATTTGAACTGCAGGGTGTTTTTGCTCTGTGTGAAAGCCAGTCATTTTATCACTTACTCAATTATTCCATCTTGTTCTGGCAACATCTTTTCTCAGAATACAGCTTTAATGCATTAAGTGTGATGACAAAGATTTAGCATAAATTTTTCTTTGTTTCGAATATAATAAAGTTAAGTTGAATTGCTACAGGTGAGAAAAATAAATTTCTGAAGATACAGTAGGTTGTTTTAATGGTAACATTTCTATAGGCAAGCTTTTCCCAATCCGGTAAATGGGGACCCCCGGACACTCCACGCTTTATTTCCCTCCCTGTGCACAGTCTGGGAGGGAGCAAAACGTGGACTATTCAGGGGTCCCTGAGGACCAGGTTGGGAGACACTGCGCTATAGCGGAAACAGAATGAATTGGGCCACAAGATTGTAGGTTGGTCTGATTACAAATGAACAGACTATATTGTATTTATAACATATAAATTGTTTTATAAAGGTAGTTAAGACCTGATGAAGAGTTGGTCTTTCATTTTTTTATACACACAGGAGAAGTGTTGATTTTATCCATCATGAGGAATGTAGCAGAAAGATGTGACAGCAGCGTAATTCTCGGTTGAAAAATTCAGCTGCTTCTCATTCCTGGGGGTGTGAAGTAATGACTAGAGGGTGTGGATGTAACACAGAGGCCCATTTCCCCCTCCTAACTGCCCAGGGATGTTATGGGGTTGAAGATGACAGGTTACAGAAAGGAGAGTTTCATTGAATTATTAATAATAGTACAACTTTGGCTATTGATTTAATTTGCTTGTTGGTTTTTGGTTAAATTTTCTCATCCATTGGTCTGACCTAGAAATAGGTAATTTATACGTTGCTTTGTAGTGTTTGTAGGATAAACATTTGTGTTCATTTCCAGATGACAGAAATGGTGGTCCAACAGAAAGAGCACAAAATCAAGAGAATGAACAGAATCCTGGAAAACAGTGGATGGGGGGATGGAGCAAAAAGAGGATATGGTCCAACCTGAGGGGGAGGAGGGATGTACGGGGGGGGGGAGGTGGACTTCTGACTTATGGGGTGGTTTGTAGTCATGCTGGTGAGTCATCATTTAGGCATCTGGGACACTGCAGGGGATTAAAATTAAAGCGCAATGTGTGCGCTGCACACACACATGCATAAATGTTCGCAAGTAGAGTAAAGTGCACCCACACAGGCACCTCGAGCAAAATACACACTCATGCCTGTACACACACACTAACATCACACACACGCTGATCAAACAGTACAAGAACATGCACACATACACATAAATACATATAGACCTAACGGCAATGTACACACATCCAGAAACACACACTTTCACACAGACATACACAGATATTTGGATATATAACATGTGTCCAATTTATTAAAATCTTAATCTGGAAAAATCAATTAAATTGAAGTTATTTGGATTAATCGTGTAAAACACACAATTTCTGTATCTGAAAACATAATCTGTAGCTGTCTACCTAATTGTCTGTTAGGTTCTCTATAATCTGCGCATAGAGCAAGCAAACATAAAGGACATATCATCACCCCCCGGACTGCTGACAGTGTTCACTGAAACGTTATTTCAGACGCACTATAGCACATTAAACAAATTTCACAGTCCATTTTACTACCGTTGTACTTTATACTGGGTGGTGAAATAGGTCAACAAATGAGAGTACCTCCAAGAAAAAAAAACATCCGTCCGCATAAAATATGAATATGAACTACATTTTCTAAATAAATATTGGGGAAGTTAGGGACTTCATTTATGGTGCCATTTTTATCTTTGTTAATTTCAAGGTCATATAATATACAACAGCCGGCAAAACGACGCTGCTTTATTGACCCCCTCCTTCCCCCCCCCCCTCCACACACATGCGCGCACAATACTCACAGACACATGCACACACACACTGTCCCCGGTGCCGAGGACATTGTGCCTGCAATGACACGCTCCAGCCACCAGATGACCTCGTTCTTCTCCTGCATTGCGAGCCATTACATTCTTCATCCATCTCCATATTCCTATCCTTCCAGTGCACCGTGCTCTCTCTCTCTTTCTCTTTCTCTCCCTCTCTCTCTCCCCCACCACAATCTCTCCTTCTCTCTCTCTTTTACACACTGGGACACAACTGCTAGTAACACCGGCAGAACTAAGGGGAGCGAAAGACAACTAGCGATCTCGATAAAAGCAAAGGGTGTCCAACTCTGCAAAGCGGACAAGGCACGGTATGGGAATATTATAAGTGTATTATTGTTATTCCTTTGTCATTTTCTGACAATAAACATGCAGAAGCAGAACTTGAAATAATTTTATTTTATATAAAAGCATCACGATATGCATGTGGACATATCATTTTACATCAGCAATATTGAGAATTAAAAAATCTTCAAAATATGTTCTTCACTGATGAACGGAGCACTGATCGCGGAGGAACAGCGATTCGCTTCCCGTTATGTGTCGAAATATGATTGCACATAGGAATAGAGGGACAACTGTCATTGCACCTTTTCGAACGTTTATATTATCATCTACCAGCCATATTTTACATGTCATGTATTAATACGTGTAACTATGTAGCTGGACTGTAGCAGCGTATGTTTTATTTTAATGATTGATGGTGGATTTGAAAACGTATACTAATGCATTACAGGATGAACCAGGTTTGGTAAATCACGTTACATCACAATTGTCAGCATAACAAGAATGTTATAGTCACGGCATCTTATTTTTTTATTTGGCATAGTATATATTCAAAATGGTTAAAGGAGATGCTAGCCGACGAGCTAGTAGCTAGTTGTGTGTTTTTTTTTCTTGATCCTCGGATTAACGAGTCGTAGGAGCCAGCGTATGTCTGCTGCGGATCACGCATCGTCCGGGGGCGTCAGTGTTTCGGGGGCCGACGTGCGTTTGTGTCAATGCGAGCCTACCCCTGCGTGCATCGGTGACAATGATAGTGAATTAATAATGCTTTGGAAGAGCCGGCGGTGAGTGCGTCCCTGCCTGCGCGTGCGCGGACGCTCGCGACTCGTCAGTTAAAGCGCGAGAGAAGGGCCAAGGGGTAAATCTGCACCTTTGACAGTTCGCATCTGGTAATGCACGCGCTATGCATTAAAACTGAGGGGCGGGGGAGTTTATCCGACGCAGCAAAGTACATTTGTACAGGATGCCAACCCATCACAATGCATTTACGCACTTAAGTGCCATGTCTTTGGACTGCAGGAGGAAACATGCAGGACATGGGGGGCAACATTTATACTCCACACGAACAGAATAGGGTCAATATTCAAATCCCCAGCAAGGAGTGTGAGGCAGCAGTGCTACCAGCCTGCTACCACTGCATCACGCTGTGGAACACGTATACATATTCAGTGTTGTACATTACAGTCCTAAAAATTCTTGTTTGTAAATGGTTTTGTATTTCCATTTGAGATGATAATATGTCCAGGCACTTCAGTCTTTTTGTTGGTTAATAAATACCAATTATGACACTGATGTGTTCATGTTCTCTGCTACTCAAGATTTGTTCGGGCTGAAGTGCATTGGAGTCAGGCAGTTGACCCCGTGAGAACAGTTTGGAACATAAACTGCATTGTATTAGATTTTGTTTTGTTAATTATTAAATAAAGTACACATACAAAACTTTAGGAAATTAATCACTAAAAATAGAGGCATCAGTTAAAATGCTCGATTAATTGGTGGCATGATGGTCTCAGATTTCCTGGGCTGGGGGCTTTGAATCCAGTTCTTTATCTGACGGGGAGGGGTGCATTTTTTTGTGGCTTGATAGTTTGGCAGGTAGCATCGCCCTTTCCAGGGTGCTGCGCTCTAATGCATCCCTGCTTCTCTGTTACCGCAGTCTGCTCATTCTCCCATTGTTTGTTGCCTTTCAGTGACATGTGACATGTTGTCCCTGTGACCTGCTGTCTCTGACATGGCCTTAGCAAGAACGCGTGTGTCTGGGCGCCCTGTGAGGGACAGGCATCCTGTCCCACGTGTACGATGGCTCAATTCTCCCTTCCCAGGCTATGCTTCCTGCCACAATCGCTGACTAGCCATTTATTAGCCATGACTGGAGCTCGAAGGTCATGTTATCTTTGCTTTTTTAATGTTGCTGTTGTCTTCTTCTTTTTACTGTTATTACCATATTACTCTGCTTGCGTTCACAGGTCATGTAGTGCTGTTAAGTAGAAAATTGAACCGAAAAATGTTCGACTGTTTTGCTGCCTGAGCTCTTTCTAACTGGCAACATTTTCTACCTGAATTCAGTTTCTTACTAGTCCATGTCAATTAAACTCACTTGGATAAGAAAGCCGATGAAGTACCCCCACCCTGGAATAATCAGTAATTCTGTTGTCCCACTCTGTTAAGTGCTGTGGTGGTTTGCTTGTTATTCCACGTCCTGTCAAATGTGTTTAGGTGTCTGTTTGTTTGGTGAAAGCAAAAGCAGAGTAAAGACTTCGAAGCTTGTTTAACTATAATGTGCCTGTGACGGTCAGTATTGCCTTCAGTCGGGTTACAGGGTGGGGAGTAGGCCAGTGAAGGGGGGAGGGGGGGGGAGTAGGCTGATTGTGACCAGGAAGCCCTGCATTCAAATCCTAAAGAGAGCAAAGTGCTACCAGCTGCACGGATGAATGAGATCGGCCTGCTGAATGAATGAAGAGATCAGCTGTGGGAATTAATGGAGGCCAGCCTAGTGAATGAGTGAGTAAATGAGCAAATGAGTGTGCTTTGTGCTCTGGATTATCAGGAGTGGAGGGGCACACGCTCTCCAACTGAAGTGTCTCAATCGTGACCACAGTAGTATGAACTGGTTTGTAAAAATGCCTCATTGGAATAAAATGGTCATTTGTTGAGTTATAGTATGTATTTTCTATATAAATATCATTTTGAGGAGGACAGAGGACCGAGAGGGAACGAGTGAGATAGAAGACTGTGGGAGACTCTTTGTAAGAAGCGAAAACCTTGAGAAGGAGCGAGAGGAACTTCGTCATGTGATGGTACTTCTCCCTTTTCATCTCTCCTTTCCGTTTCAGTTTGAACTGGGAAGTTGCACTGTTTACTACCTCCATTGATCGGCCTTTTGCCGCTATTCCTTACCCCAAATCACAGGAAAACTCACACAGTGCTGGAATGGTCATCGAATTCTATAAACATAAGAGGCTCTTGTAAACGTTTGCCTTGATCTGTTTCCACGCTCGATTGTCCGCCTCTGTCAAGGAGACTTTTCATGAACTCCCTTGCCTGGTTTCACCCCGTCGGCTTTTGGGATTGCAGAGGGGAAATGTTTCGGAAGACGGGAGCGGAAGCAGTACCAGGCGTTGGGTGTTGCCGTGACATCACCGGTGCTATCATGTCTCCGTGGGGTGATCCGTGGTGACCGTCCTGTCCTATAGTGACGGAGTGCTGTTTGAATAACTTAACAATTTAGCTGCAAGCTGAAGAAACCCAAACAGGGCAATTTGTGATCTGTGAAAAATGGGGGAAATGTTAGTACAAAGAGTAAGTTCTGCGAGTTAATAGTTACATATAATCATTCTAAATCGAACCTTTTTGAACCATTTTAATCCAATGTTGACCTCCCCCACTCCCCCAACTGTGGTACAGTCCTCTCCAGTTGTGTCTTTCTAGGACAAGGCAGGATTGATAACAGCACTGGATACAATCACATGTCAGAAATGCAGCTTGGCTCAAAACATCTGATACACATCGATTTTTTCATTTCATTAAAATTGAATTAGGTTGGTTAGTTAAATGAACTAAACCAACATGTTCCTGCAGTTACTTTCTGAAGCATAATGACTGCCTTTTTTGTTGCTTAATGTCCCCACCACATACAGACCAAAAACAGAAATCAGCTGGTTTCGATCTGTTATGTCATATATAAACGCATATAACATTTCCATTATATAAAAGGGATACAAAATAATAATAGTAATATTAGAATTTTGGAAGACCTAGAAACAGTGATTATCTTACAGTTCTTCATGAGAACGTTAGTATAAATATTTTTTTTTTTGAGGCATCGCATAAAAAATCCCCAGCTTCAGGCCACCTTAAAGGAGCCCCTCCCCAGCCCCCGGGGGCCTCTGCAGACCTGCCCTGTCACTGGCTCAAGTTCCCGTGCTCGCCTCTTTCCCAGGGTGCGACATTGACAAAGGCTATCAGTGTACATCCTCTCTGCTCCAGCTTCACTCTGCCTCAATTCAGTCTTCAGAGAACACACACACACACGCACACACACACACACACACACACGCACACAGGTTTATAATTATATGTTTGTGGGGACTCTCCATTCGTTTCCATGGGGAAAACTTTAATCCCAACATGAAGACCTTGACCCCTACTATTGTGGGGGGCTTTGGTCACACACACACACACACACACACACACACACACACACACACACACAAACTCACATGCGTATACGTGCACATATTCGGAATATTTAATTTGACGGGGGGGGGGGCTGATCTGTGTTTCAGACTGATGCTGTTGATGTCGGTTGGGCTGGTTAGCTCAGCTGGTTAGAGTCTAGTGCTTATAATGCCAAGATTGTGAGTCTGATCACCATCTCATGTCTATCTTGCATGAATTTTCAATAAAATTTATTTTAATGCTATACTATAGTACAGTATTGTGCCCTAACCTGCAGTATGATGTACTATGCAGGGCAGTTGCACAGTGCAGTATATTAATGAATGCAGATCGTGACCTTAGTATAATACACTTATTTATTCAGTACGAGGCAGGCTGTGACCTAGGTAATGTGTAAGGTTGTGTACTGCACAGAAACAGCCATTGTGAAAGCCCCTTCCGCACAGTGGTACAGCAATCCCTAGAACTGTACAGCAGAACTGTATAGTATAGCTCAGCACGTGTCAAATTATTTATTGTTTTGAAAGTTTTTGATTGATTGTTTTATTTTCTTTTGATGTAAAACCTCTCACTCAGCATTTGAGGTGCTGCCCATTTTCTGAGCAGGATGCCTGTTAAAGTTACAGTGCACTGCAGTACAGTGGGTCGCTGGAAGGAGGACCTCTGCTTATCTCCCTCACTGGCACACACCCAAAGACATAGGCCCACAGACACATACTATGGATTCTGAGTGTGCAAAAGCCTTAGCCCCTCCCCTTCCATAGATAACCAATCAGAGCAAGGTGCAGGGCGCCACCCAAATGGTGCAGACTTTAACCAGAGAGGGTGTTAGGGAAGAGAGGAGGCTGCTGTTACACACAGGTACAGTATGCATCGTCATTTTCTACATGTCGTACCATTTTAGGAGGTGCTGTTCTACTGATGTAAATCCAGTGTCTCTATGTGTGTATGCTTTCCAAGTTATACAGTATGTGCATTTGAATGTACATCACTCTTATCTTATTTTATTTTACTAACTTTATTTATTACCCTTATTACATATCCCTAAATTATACTTACATACATATTTCCCTT
>JAABNX020000008.1:14074189-14106133 GCA_015163995.2 Mormyrus lacerda
TTCCGGGATTTGCAGAAAGCCTCTCGCTTGATGATAGATGAACTCATTGCTGTGACAGCAGGAACACCGCAGGCTGTGCTGTAGGAGACGACAGGAGTGAAAGGTGCTATACAGAGCGGTTTTTGATCAAAGGAGACGGACAATGTGGATGTCCAGTGGATTTCACTGGGGTCCTTGCTGGTACTGAAAGTGGCTCAGATGAGGAGCAGAGTCATTAACAGGGTCGCTGACCTGCGTCGCTAAGAGAGATTTGATCTGGAAGCAGGCGGGTGGCCAGTGACATTGAGCACTGCAGAAATGTCAACCTGCATGCTTGACAGCTTGGGAACATGGTGGATTTTGTAGTTTATTTATGTCATGCCGGATGCAAATACTTTGCAGAATTCAAGAGAGAAACTATAAAAAGCCATCGCCATTTTCATGCTCAGGGTGCGCTTCTCGGCTTCTGGTTAGAAGGAACGGTTTAATTAATTAAATATTAAATTACATTTTACAGTAGTAATATAAGGGATTTTTCACACTGTCTGAATGGAACCAGACGTATCATGTCAAAATTAATTGGGAAATTCCACACAGACGCTTCTGTAGGCGCTTCTTATCTTGGTGCCAGCTCCTGTAGGGTCAGAAGCTGCCTCATCCACCATAAATAACGTGCTTGAAGTGTATTTATTAAATAATCACTGTCTCCCTTTTCTTCTCAGTCAGAAGCTCACCCTCTTAAAAGAGATGCTGGCTGGATGTGGGGCCGGGACATGTCAGGTAGGGCTGTTCCGTCTCTCTGTGCCTGGTACAGATCTGATCTCCCCCCATGAACCCAGTGTAGGGCTGACTTCTATATATACACAGCTTACAGCTGATCTTGCTTAATGTAGAGTCGGCCTCTCTTAACGTTGGACTGAACTCCTCACGTTTAACAGGATTTAGGGCTTACCTCATTATATACACGGGGTATAGCTGATCTCTCTCTTAACATAGAGATAATCTCTCTGCATGTGCACAGTTTAGGGGTGGCTTAATTATATACACAGTGTAGAACTGATCTCTCTTAATGTAATGTTGATCTCACTTCATTCAGCAATGTAGGGCCAGTCTCCATCTTTACACAGTACAGGTCTGATCTATTTCAATGTAGATTTATTACACAGTATAGGTCTGATCTCTCTTCAGTTACACTGCATAGGGTAGATCTCTCTTAATGTGCAGCCTGTCTTCCCATGTGCACACTTTAGAGCTTGGTTCTGTTTAACTCAATGCAGAGCTGATCTCTCTTCATTTACAGAATATACAACTGTCCTCTTTATGGATATACATGCAGAGTAGTACACGTTGTGGTCAACCTCGAATAACAATTATACCCTTAGTAAAACCTTGCAGAATAATATAGCACTGTTCTGCTGAATATTTGTGTTAA
The DNA here is from genome assembly GCA_015163995.2 of Mormyrus lacerda. NCBI lineage: Eukaryota > Metazoa > Chordata > Actinopteri > Osteoglossiformes > Mormyridae > Mormyrus > Mormyrus lacerda. The sequence continues at coordinate 14,075,601 of JAABNX020000008.1, forward strand.
AGCAGTGAGAGAAATTTCTATCGTTTTGCTGTGCCTTGTGATGTCCTTGTGAATTGTTTACTTTGGCTGCCAAGTCCAGTGTTGCTTGTTTGTTCTGGATACTCGTTAACGTTGTATCGCTGTCTGTGGTTAAAGGTCATTGTTACTACTCCTATGGAGATGCTGAAGATTCAGCTGCAAGACGCCGGACGACTCGGTGAGGAACTGAAAAAATTAGGGAATTTTCAAGGACACAAAAGTGTTGTTACATAAATGTATAAATGCTGCCCTCGTGTGGTCAAAATTATGTATGTGTTTATTTTTAGCGCTGTTGTCTCATTGCCAACCTGTCGTTCTCTAGTTCTTAGACAGGAACACTGCGTCTGAGTAACGAACTGTTTATTTGCACACAGATATTTGAGTTTGTTTTTGTCTGTCTTATCCGTTTTTCACCCTTATCTGTCTGTTTCCCCTCTGGTTTACTCCTAACCCCTGAAGGTCTTTTTTGTGAGTGACTTTGTCTATCCATCTGTTGGCCTGTCGCCATCATTTTCTGTGTCAGACTCATGCACCTGGGGTGTTGTGGGCCCTTCAGCCTAATGTGATTACATCATGCTGATGATGTCATACATGTGATGTCGCTCTCCTTAGAGGCCCAGAGGAAGTTAATGCCCGAGGCAGCGGGGAGTTCAGTGGGAGCCAAGTCTCCCACAGCTATGCAGCTGACCCGCGATCTGCTGAGGAGTAAAGGCATCGCAGGGCTCTACAAAGGGCTGGGAGCCACACTGCTCAGGTACACTCACACACGCTAGGGGAACATGCAGATCAACACACATGCTAGGGCAGGGCTCACCAAAATGGTGCCCGCGGGCGCCAGGATGCCCCCAAGGTCCACATGAGTCGCCTGCGGACCTGTTCTAACAAAATACCACAACTCACCAGCAAGCAGCATCTAAAATTTAATTTTATCCTGTTGCTGTTCTTCTTCAAACACATTTGCATTGATATAGATTTGAAAATGACAATATCTAAAAAAAAAAGCGTTTAAAACATCATTGATAATAATATATAGCTAAAGGTAAACTGAGCAAATTTGTTAAGAAGAGCGTATCAAGCTGGTAGCCCTTCGTATGGCTCAGTACCCGTGAAGTAGCTCCTCTGTGCCAGGGGAACATGCAGATCAACACACATGCTATTTGAACATGCGCCGTGCACACACACATGATACACATAGATTAGCACATACTTACTTGGAGAGTACGCAGATCAGTACACACACTAGTGACACATATAGATTAGCAGACACGCTACTGGAACACGCAGATCCAAACACATGCTAGTGACAGATGTCGTTTAGCACACCGATGCTAGGGGAGCACGCAGGTCAGCACACGCGAGTTAAAGAGTCATATGAATCAAAAGGCATGTTAGGCGAACATCAAATGTGTATGAACACTCCAGAGGAATGTTCAGATCAATAGCCTCACTTAACAGAAATCCAATACTCTTATTTACTGAAGGGCGAGACACAGATCACCGGGAGGACGTCTCTACTTGCGCTCAGTCGGAGGATTACTTTGTGAACTAGGAAGCATTTCGCTTCAGATTAAGTATTAAAAGACTGTAGTGTAACTAAAATCTATTTCATTTTCCAGTTACCCATGCTTCCATTCATTCATTTGTGCATAGCTGCCTTTCCAGTGCAGAGTCCTTCAGAACAACAACATCATCAACAACAACAACAACCATAATAATAATAATAATAATAATAATAATAATAATAACAATAATAACAAGACTTTCTGTGAGCATTGTATATTTTATGCTCAGGTGGCTAAACAGATTAAAAACAAAATTAGAAAGAACTGTGCTATAAATAACTGCGTAGCTGCTATAGCAGGTAGAGGTGATATTTGTTAAACGCTGTAGTTTGCAGTGTGTGGCACACTTTGGCCTCAAGAGGGCACTGGTCTGTTTGGTCATAAGTACGTTCAGATGGACCAGGTCATTGGTCAGGGTGAATGTCTGTGACAGGATGGCGTCTGGCTGTGTCCATGTCACAGCCCCCCTCTCCCCCTCTGCCCTCAGGGATGTGCCCTTTTCCATCATCTATTTCCCTCTCTTTGCCAACCTAAATGACCTGGGCAAGCGTGGTGCTGAGGGTCCTGCTCCCTTCTACGTGTCCTTCATCTCAGGCTGCATTGCAGGCAGCACGGCTGCTGTGGCTGTCAACCCTGTGGATGGTGAGTCGGGGGGAGTTGGCTCCTCCTGTCAGGGGCCAAAAAGTCATTTTGGTACTCCCTGCCCTTATTGTACTGACTATGTGTGGCCAACAGGGGGCCCCAAAACCCATAAATGTGTGCAAGAATGGTCATTTAACTGTATGTGAATTGACGTGTATGTTGTCTGTGCATATGCATAGGGGTGTGTGAACCAGCATTTTTAGCAGCATGAATGTGTGTGTTTTACTTTCTCCAAATCCGTATTGCTGTGTGTGTATGTAATACTCCATGTACTGTATATGAATGTACATATTTCTTTTATTGAATATTTGTGCTCCTACTGTTCACGGAAATATTTTTTTAACTTTGTATAGTGATAAAGGGAAGACTGGTCTGTGTATGTGAATCTGTATTCACTTTTACAGTGATAAATTGTGTGAATACTTGCTGTTACAGTAATAAAGACCAGACTGCAGTCTCTAACGCGCGGGAGCCAGGAGGACACATACACCGGGGTGACAGACTGCATCAGGTAAACTTACGAGATGTATCTGCTGCCTTCTCACTAAAACCTTGTGTCTCAAAGAGCTTACCCTGGGCTCCACAAACAGCACCGACTGTATGATGTCAGCACACTGCTGTGTGTGTGCCTGCTAATTATTTCCTATTTTATTGTTTTTCTGCACGTTTTCCATAGTACTCTATGGAATAAACTCTGCTGTAAAATTTACCTGTTGATTCAGTGTTTATTTTAACGGCCTGGTTTTCCAATCTACCTAAGTTACTATACAAGCTGTAGAGCAGTGTTTCCTAACCCGGTTTTTGGGGACCCCACCAGACCAGGTCCAAGGTCTTGCTCCCTGCCAGACATTTTTGGTCCCCAGTAGGGAGCTGGCAAGGAGCAAAAATGCGGACTGCCTCGAGGTCCCTGAGAACTGGGTTGGGAAACACGGACATAGACAGTAACAAGAGAGTTTCCTACAGGGAGTGAAAATATGGACTGTTTGGCAGGGAGCAGGGAGGGAGCAAAAATGTGGACTGTCTGTTGGTCCCCGAGGACTGGGTTGGGAAATACTGCTGTGAAGTATTAATGATAGACAGAAGGGGGCAGTGTTGTTTTTTTAAACAGAGAATGATAGTAAAGGTGACACAAGCAAACCACCTCATGCTCTTTTCTCTACTCCACAGGAAGGTCCTTCAGCGGGAGGGTCCCACTGCCTTCCTGAAGGGGGCGTACTGCAGAGCCCTTGTTATCGCCCCCCTGTTTGGCATCGCTCAGGTGGTCTACTTCCTGGGTGTAGGGGAGTTCATCCTCAGCTTCCTTCCAAAACGGGGCAATTAACCCCCTCCACTCCCCCTTCCCATCATGCAATGCACCAGCTGGGCCCCCTACCCCAGTGGAATGAGGGGGAGGGGTTTTTACTTGGGGTCCCAGCATATTGAAGACCAGCTGAGATCTGTGTAATAGTGTATTATTGAATGTTGTGCTTTTTTGGAGCGAGTGTAAGTGGAAAATTTGTTTGCCAAGCTGCTGGGGTGGGGGAGACAGGGGTCGCTTCTGATTGGCTAGCGTCTGCCAGCCTTCACTGTAATGCCCCCACCTCAATCACCTTATCCATCAAATTAATCAATGTGATATTATCATAACTGCCATGTGATCAAATGCTGCCCCGCACAGGCAACCATCTCAGTTTCTGTAAAACACCCTGTTTCTGCGGATGGAAGCGTTAAACCATCGAAGCACTCAGGTCGGTTAGGCTGAAAAACGCCAGCATAACGGTGCATTTCTGTTCACTTTTAGCGGGAATCAGATCACTTAAAGCAGCAGGTACTTAAACTCGGCAGGCCTACGAACCAGCCATGCAAAGGAATCTGGGTGGAATGCAATCCGCCATGCAACATAGCATGAACTATAGTTAGGCGGTTGGCTCGGCGTGTCAGAGCCGTCTGCTAGCCTTGCAGAGGACCTTGCTCATGATAGTGTCCCCGAGCTCTGGGAAATTTGTTTCCCTCTTGGAAAAGTATGTTGGGGAGAAGAGAACACAAGTGAGACTCTAATGTGGGTGTAGTATGACACTGTGTCCAGGGATGAGAAAGCAGGCAGTTTCAGGGTTCAAGTTTTTCTTATTAGGCTTATTATGTGAGAACCAGACAGAACAAGTTCTAGGAGGCTGCAAACAGAAGAAGCACTGAACCGACGGCTCCTCTCCTCAGGAGTCAAGAAACTTGGTAATGGAGACTTGCAAGTCAGTTAGTCTGCCCCCTGGTGGTGGAGATAATCGTGACGTAATTGATTGATGACACCTCCCTTGCTGCTTTACAGTAGCGTGTCAGTACCACCCACACGACGCAGCTGTGACAGAATATGCTTTTCTGATTGGATGGATTTTTTATTTTTTTTCTGCGCCTGTTTAAGTGCAGTTATCAGTAAGTGGACCAGACAGGTTAAACCCTTTGAAGGAGCTAACTTGTATGTAATGGGACCAGAGGCAGACATTTACATTGTGAGTTTGTCCGCCTGTCTGGATACATGTAGACCTAGCTGGAGCTAAATGATGCGTCTGGCTTGGAATGTGTCGCATTTTAACGTCACGACTGCATTGTGATCATGAAGTGCAATTTGGCAATTTGCTATCATGTCGTGGAGCGGAATCAGCTCGTCTATATATCAATCTCTTGTTTTTCTTAATATCTCTATATATTTGAATGTATCACCTTATTGAGTCTATCTGCATGTGCACATATGGTGTATATGCGCAGAGATGATACAGATTTTTAGCTGCGTCGTTTTGTTGTTGTTATTTTGAATGTGTAGCTCATTTGCACAGCTACCTCTCCCAGATCCCGACTCAGTACTTGCTGTTGAGCCTTGTAACGGCGGAAATCGATGGGGACAGTGACTCCTTCCCACGTACTGTGTGAGAAGAACCGGTGAAACATTAAAAGCAATTCCCTAAATCCCGAAGGATCCCCCCCCCCGCGTGTCACCTCTGCCACTGCGAGGGTTAGGGCTGGAGGGTTAGGGTTAGGGTTAGGGCTGGAGGGTTAGGGTTAGGGTTAGGGTTAGGGCTGGAGGGTGGGGCTGCCACAGTTCTGGCGATTTGGAGGTTCTGTCTTCTTCTTACCAAAAAGGCTTCCCCAGTAACTCAGGCACTGGAGCCAAATCCTCATGCCAGACACCCATCATGTGACCAGTTTGCAATTCCACAGAAATGATATCCAGTACGATATGGCGGAGGTTCCGTATATCTAATCATACATGATTAAGTGGCATTTTTGAAATCTGCTTGATTACCTATTTGTATAATGTCTCTTTGGGTGCAATTTCAGATGCATTGAGTATAAGCCATGGCGGGTTGGGGGGGTACTGATTACTATGCCCTCCTGCAGTACGGTGTGCACCTCCAGCACTGTTCCAGTCACCTGACATGTGGGTGTGTCCTTTTTAGACTCCTCCTTCCCACTAGCATGCTGACCGTATCCATGGGGAACAGGGGAGGTGCTCATGTCAATCATCTAGTATCCAAGGCTAAATTGGGACCAGTCAGGATTAAAATAGGGAAAACGGCTGAGTTTCCCGTAACCTCCCAGTGACCCCAGTTATACTGTTATGGCATTTATGAATATTCCATCTGCAGGCTCATCTCATATTAGCATTGTCAATATGGTTATTGATATTCTTATTAGAGCTCCTTAGATGTTAGGGCATACTCTTTAAGTGTGATGACACGTCGATTCGTTTCCTGCTCTGTGAATGTGAACAGAATACGTGAAGATGTTGCTGTAACCAGGTGTGTTTTCATGTATTTTTATGCGTGCGTTGGTTTGGTGCCGTACTAATCCGTGCTCCATGTTTACCTTGGAGGGGAGGGGTCTTGCAGGCGGTGGGGCACACAGGCCCCACCCACCCATCCCTACCCACCCCCCAATTTCACTCCCTCTTATGGAGGACCTAATCACCAAAAACACCCCGCAAAAATTCTGAAACAATAGATATTGCTGTAGGAAAAGCACAAGGACAAGCGTGAGAGAAAAGCACAGAAGCGTCATTGAGGGTGATCCCCTTTCAACCTGCAAAACAATCATCCCCATGCAGGGACATACAGCAAAGCAGGATATGTAGGGAAGACCGAAGCACTAGTTTGAGTTTGTAGTTGTAGATGCTTACAGAATGTAAAACGGTGACGTTTTTTTGGGTTTACGGAAGTGAAATAGTCATTCCACCTTGGCGCTTTTTCTATAGACTATATATGTATATATATTCTATATAAATTTCTATGTAATACCTATGTATTTATAAATGATAAGTTAGATGGGAGAATGTATCCAATATTAGGGTAGTATGAATATTGTCGATTAGCTTTGATTAGACGTTGCCTGGGTAATGCTCATCATGCGCTCAATGTTCCATGTTGAGGGAGCAGCTTATCCGAGGCGTCTGGAATACTTTGTACGCAAAACCAAAAGTGGCACCACCCAAGCCGACGCACACTAGACGGGCTTCAGCCCCCCTGCTCCCCCCTGCCTTCCTCCAAGAGGGATCGTGCATCGGAGCACTTCAGAAACACAGTAGCCCCTCATGTTTGATGGAGGGAGGGGGGTGTTGCAGAACAGTTATGTGTATGTACGTGAGTTTGTATGTGTGTGTGTGTGTGTGTGAGAGAGTAACGGGAGCACTGCATTGTGATGTCATCGTGACCATGTGATGAATTCAAATGAAACACACTAATAGTGCTGTTCCTTTGACACAGATTGATGTCCAATTAAATGAAATGATTATGTGTCTCTGCCTGAGTGTCCTCTTATTTCACCCCTAGGATAAATGCGATTCCCCTGGCCTTGAAACTGGCCACCCCAAACCATTAAATGGTTCCCCAGCCTCTCAGGGTCTCACTTCCTGGTGTCCACACAACATGGTGATAAATTACTGTTTCGACCCAGTGCTGCAGACTCGTCTCCATTAGAACAAGAAGAAGCAGGTGTCCAGTGCCCCGGAATGGTCTCTCGGTGGCTTTTAGTTTTACTGTCCATATAATTACATAGCGGTGTGATTATGGTATTTACTCTGAGGTTTATTATTTCAAGATGCATTTAATTGCACGAATTGTTTCGCAGTTAATTCTGACAGTCTTTGCAGAACACTGTTGACGTGATGGATACCTGATCATATATCACCTGTTACTGTGCCACATTTCATGAGCCAGGTCTGTCAAAATCGGAACGAAACATGTCTCTGACAAATATTGACATTGAGGCGTCTAACTTAACCACCCATATTAAGTAGGTAATTATCAGCAAGGCCGCACTTATGCATGGGCAAAGCTGGGCTGTAGTGCAGGGTCCCGAGTTGTAGAGGGCACACATTTTTTTCAGGCTGTTACAGCAACATTTTATGCTGTAAGTAGGGCCCCACCCCCATAAATTTGGCCCAGGTAATCATACCCCCTGAGGCCACGAATCCATTTGTAAAATATCACAAAATGGTGATTCAAAAAAGAGCCGCACACTCTAGAGGGAATGGAAATTATTTTGTTGAGCTGTAAAGCTTTTAAACTTACATAAGTATTCTGCACAGCGATAACTTTATTGAGGTTAAATGTATCATACTTCTGGGGGCTGACTTTATCATCCGCAACTCCAGAGATAACACGTTTGAAATATTTCTTTTATCAGAACCCAAAGTTATGTCTAGGTTTTAATGTTTTACAGAAGATTCCGCTTGTGCTTGCGGAATGATTCACCGGCTTTCTGTGTGTTATTTTTAAAAGTCACCGCCTGGCTGTCAATATGACAACTCATCGGCCATTTCTGCCTTTTAAGAATCGGAAATTCTGTGTCATGGGGCAATTTTTTATGTAACCTGTTTTCAAAGTTTTTCAAGATGCTTCCAAACTCTTTCCATCTTCTTTGTAACCCCATCTCCTATAATGCATGAGAGATATATACGAAACAGACATGCAAAAAAAAAAATATAGTCTTAATGAAGTTGTAAGCATCCAGCTTATATGGGGTGCAAATTGATAGGCTGCAGTGCTGCAGATCAGGCAATTGGACAGTCCACTGTGAAAAAGAACCTATTTGCCATTGGCTACAACAGACTATGTGCGATGGTAACATGGCCTATCTCAAGGCCTCTAAATGTAGCTGGGCTGCATACACAGGCAGATTTGTTCAGCTGAGATCATTATTTACCTTGTTAAAAAAAGCTGCCTTCACATTCCACTAGCATCTTGTCTTTTCAAACAGCGTGTTTTCAACTTGCAACTATGTAACATTTCACTTCAGCATGAATGGCTGGAAATGGTTCTAGAAGGGAAAAAAAAACAAATGGATCAATTCCAAGGTCATATATTCCCATCGTCTTCCTGGGTGTGATTCATTACAGCTCATAGACGTTTTTTAGTGACCTCTTTTAAGCTCCTTTAAATCCCATTGTGTAAGAAGTAGCCTACTCAGATTTAACTATGGCAATTATTTTCTTGGAGGAAATGAAAAAAAATATATGTCAAGGTCATTTTATTGCTTTTTTTGTTGCTGATTTACCATGTTAGAGATACAGGCATCTCTGGGGCTACCTTGATTACTAGTGAACAAAAACATGGAAAAGGTCCAAATTTACTTTAAAAAGAAACAGACAAGTAGAAATTTATAATTGATGACATCTTTTGACTGTTCCTCTGCTCTTGCCTGCAGTTTTAAGTAATGCCTTTTTTGTACGTTATGCTAAGTGCTTCAGTGAGTGTTGAATATCAAACCACTTTAAAACGGTCCGTGGGCTTAAGATGCAATTTTGTCAAAATCACGTTAAAAGCGGAAAACAATGTTGCAAGAAGGCCTTTGGTTCAAAGGCTGCCACTCTGTTTAAATCCCATTGAAAGAGGAGGCAATAAAGTAAAGAGGAATAGATCATATAACAATGCAGTGCGGTAAAGCAATGCTTCACTAATAAGGACACACGCCAAGCACCTTCAAAGGCGGGTGAGTTTTTTCCAGCAGCTCTCTCAGTCACAAAGAGCATTTGTTACTGAGAATAACACTCAGGCGGATTAAGGACTAATCTGAAAATTGCTTTTGATGACAGCATTGACTAATCGGCGAGATGATAAACGGAAAAGGAACCATTTCGTTAAAAATTCATTTCTTTGGTCACATATCTCCACCCAGATTGGGTATTTATGAAGCTACCATAAACATGGTTTAACAATAATCTCTTTCACATCATTTTCTTTTGTGACAGAATTGTAGATCCTGTTTCGGCTGTTTATATTGGAATTTAATGTAAATGGTATTTAAGCCGCCTATAGGGGGCGTCAGAAGCTTTCCAGTGGTTGCTAATACCTGTGAGATAATACTTTCATAAAACCATGCCATTGTTATTCATTTACTTGTGCTTATTAGAATCCTCCTAACCCTGCATATTGCTACGGCAACAATAGTGAAACTGCTGCCTCTGGTGTTGATAACGCAACACATATAAGCGGTGGGAAGGGAGGATGACGATCATTTTCCAGATGTATCCATCCATTTTCCCATTACGCCTTATCTAATGTAGGATTGCTGGAAGCCTGTTATAGGAAATATAAGGTGTGGAAGGGATGGTATTCCATTGCCGGGCAGACAAACACACGGAAGAAAATACAAGAAACCAGCTCAACAAATTATGCTTTTTATAACTGTGAAGAAAACATGTAAAATCACATGCAGAAAACCAGGCTTTCAATTTCACCGTAAATGTGTGTGTATGTGAATGTGTGTATGTGTGCGGTGTGTGTGCTTATGAGAATCTTTCTAGGTGTACCCTACCTTAAACCGCATGCAACCTGCGATTTGCTCTGCATCTCCAGAACGCTAAATGGATCAGCAGTTGATATGTCTGTATTTCCTTAAATAAGTGTTGCGATAGGTTGGCGCCCCATCCTGGGTTGTTCCCTGCCATGTGCCCATGGCTTCCGGGATTGGCTCTGGACCCCTGCGACCCTACATAGGGAAGGCAGGTGTAGAAAATTGATGGATGCATGGATGGATGGATTAGCAAAGTGCTATTTGTATTTGAATTGTGGAAGTGTTCATGTCCATATACTGTACAACTGCTAGATTTCCTTTCTTTAAAGCTTGCAGCATTTGAAATAAATTGCTTTGAAATAAGAGTTCATGTTTGTTTTACATAAAACCAAATCCATACTTTCAAATCAAAAGACCACAAAGTTAAGTAACATGAATGAAAATAACAAGGCATTTAAAACCTTTTGCTGGGAAAACATTTGTTAATGTGAATAAAATTACGTTTAAAGTGCCACATAATTATTTGAGTGGCCCCTTTTTGTGTAGGACCGTTGTTTCAGAAAGAAGTTTTACAATTTTACGATGAGATTGACTTGATCAGAGAGCGAATATCAAGCAAAGAGTTGATGATGAATACGAGCAAAGCTTTAAAAGCAGGTCAGGGATAAAGTTATTGAGAAGTAAGAATCAGGACAAGGGCAGAAAAAAATATGAAAGTGTCTGATTATGTGAGCACAGCCCACTGAATCATCTAGAAGTGTAGCGCGTCGCGTAACACAGGCATTGCCTAGATCAGCTTGTCCAAACTAAGCAGCCTGGCAAGGGGGGGGGCAGGGATGCCACTGTGAGGCCAGATACAATTCTGAACGAGCTCCGGAGACCAATGGCTGAGATGCAAGAAAATGTGCATCGGTCAACAGTATCCGGAATACTAAGAAGGAAGCCTGAATCAGCAGGGAGCTACGATGGAGGCTATTGCTAAAATTAGGATTCCTCAGAGCCCATATGGTGTCAGCAACAAAAACACTTGAGTGGATTCTGCAGGGATGTGTCAAGTGTTCCGGTCAGCTGGGACCAAATTGCAGCATTTTGGTCTAAACGCCATGAATTATCTTTGTCGAGCATCCAACGCGCCGCATCAGTCCGTGAACATGATCCCAACAGCCATGCGTGTGGGGGCGTTGGGGGTATATTCTGAGAGTGATTCTCAACAGTAGCGACTCAGGAGATGGGTTAGCACTGGAGGAAAGCCACACTGACACAGGTACGGGCAAACACTACAGGAGAACCACGTCTGCACATTCACCTAGGCATTCAAAATTGGGGCAAAAAAATGCACCATCCAGCAAAACACTGACCCACGGAGAGTCTTAAGAATAAGGAAGCAGATGCCCTTGAATGGCTAAGTTCTGACTTCATGGATTTTGAGAATAAGTGGAAGAAAACTGCAAAATCCATGAGCAATCTCTGAGAAGCTTGAGAGAGACTGAGGAATATAAGCAATAAAGTTTGGTCTTCAGAGTTGGTACAAATTCACCCACAAACACATCCATGTGCCAAAGGTGGTTTCATTAAATATGGTGACGTTAGGTGTTTGGTCCTTAGCCAATCAGCATATTTTAATGTAAGAGAACATTAATTTTATTGTGAATGAGAAATGCTCATGTATGCAAAATGTATGTGCGTCATGTTATTAAATTTGACAAATGCAAACAGGACCCCTGCTATGTTTAGGAATCTGAAGATTTATCTTGCAGAGATAAAGACGGCATGATGCAGTGCCAAACCAGATCTGAAGCCCTTCAGAAAATCAGCAGCATGGCCTGCTCTCCTCTGCATGTGGACACTTGGGCAGAAGAGTTACTGTTGAGATGAGGGCCTTGAATGTAAAGATCACATAATCGCAGATCTGTAGGGCAAATTTTGTCCGGGGGCCCAGAATTTCTAGCACCTCTCCCGATCGCCTTTGAAAAAAAACGTAGAGTACAATCATGTTGCATGAGCTAAACGTAAATATAGAAACTATGCAAATTAGAAAAAAACTCATGATGTTGTGCAGAAATGATTGATATCAAGTTTCACCAAAATTGCCAGATGCAGAATACCAACATTCTGCTCACATACGTTAAAAATCAACATTCAAAAATAAACATGACTGTAAATAGAGGTGAGGCAGAATGTTCTGGAGATCCTTTCCTCACTCTGTCATCGTCATTATACAAAAGCACCAACCACACCTTTGTAAAGATGCAGTAATGCATGCAAGAATCCTATAAGTCATTACTGGCTTGCCGAGAATCTCACTCTGATAAGTATGTTTGATAATTGCTTTATGTCTCTCTGAAGCCCTCCTGCTTTGTGTTTTTATCTTTCGTGTGTTCAAGTGCAATTCAGTTCATTTAAATAAATCCAAACTAAAGGCATTAAATTTTTTTGATCTTGCCGGTACTGCCTTTAATGTGAATTCTAGCCACAAATGTCATGAATCATAGTCAAGTGAACACCAAGAACATGGCCGCAAATTCACGTTTTTACTGCATGTTTTTTGAATGCAGGAGAAAACGTGCAGGAAATGAGTTTCATATGCTGCTATGAAAGAACCATTCACATTTTCAATTCAGGTAATTGGCAGCTCCATAAAAACTACCAGTGAACATTATCCATTATCTAAACTTTATCGCCTTTTCATAACAGCGGTGATGTGTGGGAAACTACGGATTAGAAACCAGAAAGGAAAGAAAGGAGAGAGATACCATAAAATATGAATGCTGTTTAATGAGGCCAAACACAGTTTATATGCTGCAGCTTGTCATTCAGATCAGGAAGATACTGACTGTATAGCAAACAAATTACTCCCAAAATATTTCCAATGCAAGTCAAAGCAGAAATGTCTCCTGGTGATGTCAGAGGGTCAAATTTTTCAGAAAACAAATATTAGCCCACTCTAAACAGTGCATTGAGATCAGCAGACAGTACCTAATGATAAACAAGTCCTATTCAAATTTTTTGGGGATGTACCGAAGCAGGCACAGAAAAGGAATATTCATTTGGATATCGACTCCACTTGGGGGTTTGGATTCCACCGCTGCTCTTTGTGGAATGTGCGTGTTCCCCCGTGGGCGTCCTCCCGCAGGTCAAAGAAGCACAGACCAACTGGCATCTATATGTGAGCCTCATAGTGTACGAGGGTTATTGCGTGTGTGGAAGTGCCCAGGCATCCTATCTAGGGTGTAGCGTAGCCTAGAGCGCTAGGTCTCAAGGTCACCCTACAACCATGATCAAGATATGCTGTAAGAAGTTACATACCGTACCAAGTTCAGTTCAAATATGTAAAAGACTTGCCGTCGAGGATCTTCAATTTCATCATGGTAATTTCAGATTCATCAAGAAGCTGCAACTTTGGTCAAGCTTTCTGCCTTTTACCCCCAGTCCTTTCATCATTTCTTGTCGCATGTCCAGAAAGGAATCTTCCGCAGACCCCGAATCGTACACTGCTGGGCTGATCTCGGAGAAAACGCCTCATTCACAAACCTTTTTACTTTTCACTGCCTTCTGTGCTTTTTCAGGCCTAGTCACTCTTTAGCACTGCCCAGGACATCACTTGCTTCCTTTCTTTCATCTTTCTTGCTCCCCCATCTATACCTCAAACTGTTAATGCAGCCTAAGCCGACTCAGCCCCTGGCTCTCCTCCTTTATATATTCAGAAATAGAAAAAGATCATTCAAATCGAAAATTCTAGAATCCAGTTGACCTTGAAGAATCTCGGGCTCTAATCCCAGTCCTACCCCCATGCTCTCTTCAAACAACTATTGCTGAACTAAAATCCTCTCAGGCTTCAACAAGCCCAGTAACTCTTTACCTCCTCATGCCTTCCTAATCCCTCTTCATCCTTCAGACTCCCCCCTTACAGCCTCTCCTGTCACATCCCGGCGTAAGACAGATGATGCTCGGGTGACACGCGTGTAGAAATGAGCAGCACCTTCTCACCTGCTTTCCCGCCCGGTGCAGCTCATTCTTTCCATCCCTCTCTCAGCCAATCGGTTGTGACCCTCTCTCTCGGTCGTTTCACATCCTTGCTTGCTGTGCTTCTCCCACATAATTCTCACGCAGGTTCACCACGCCTCACCTTATCATCACTGTTCTGGGGTGTAAAGAAATTCAGATTTGCCCCTTGGTGCCCCCATTTCTGCTGTACTTAAATCATTTCTGGTTTCTGTTCATAATGAAGTACTGTAACTCCATTCTTTTCCTGTCAGATCAGCTGCAGCCAGTTGAATACAGTCAACTGTAACTGCCTGTCATCTACTTACATCTCCAAACCGAGCTTTAAAATAACCAGACCTTCCTCTAACCATCACCTGCACGACCATAACAGTGCTCTTGATACTAAGATCTACTACTTGCTACTGATACCGAACTTACATTTCATCAGAAGGGCTCCTAGTTATAGTCCTGCTACTGAGGTACAGTTTTTCACATTTTATTAATTCAGCAGATGCTTTTATCCAAAGTGATGCACATTCTTTTTTTGGACAGGAGGGTCAGCCAGTGCTTGGAGCAATTGGGGGTTAAGGGTCTTGCTCAGGGGCCCAATGGTGAAATCACAGCTGACCCTGAGATTTGAACCGCTAACCTTATGATCGCATGCCCACAGTGTTAACCTGCTGAGCCACACCCCACCTCCAGGACTCTTCCACCCCCTGGCTGTTCAGTAAGGTTAGTCTGGAGGTCATTGTTTCATGCAGGTGTGGCTTTTCCTGCCAGAAATCCGTTGTATCACCACTGTTTGTCCAGCAGGGGGGTGCCTTGGCTGGATACAGAGCGCACAGATTTCCCGCCAGATGGTTTCACACCAACAGCGCTCGATGAAACGGGTCATAAATACTGGTGCTGCTGGAACTGATGCACGTCCTGTCCAATGTGAGCCGAATGGCTGCGAATGGCTAATGGACACTTACTAACGGAGTTAGGGCAGGGCGGCGTCAGAGCGGCGAGGCTGTAGCGCAGTCGGACAATCCACAGACTAGAAAACTGCAAGGCTGCCAAGTAGAACAGCACCCACTGAGGCAAGATCCAAGAGGTGAACAAAAAATCTGGCTTAGTGTTCTTTTAATTTCTTCTAGTAAATGTTTCTGTAATTTTCTAGCTTCCTGATTTTTTTGATCCTTGTCTTTTTTCCCTCACACTAAAACAATGGGGTAATGATTTTCTTTGGACCTGCATCAACAAAGTTGGATTTCAGGCACATTTCGTCAGATGTAGGAAAAGACTAAATGGCAATATGCATCAGATGTATATACCTTTCTAAATTCCTCATAACCTTTAATTTGTTCATTGGCTGTAAATAAATTTAGCTGCCTCCGTGTCAGGGCATCGATCTTGAACATCTTCACCGAATATCTAGCTGCATGAATTGATCAAACACATGAAATTGCTCTGCTAAGCTGATTTGAATAAAAGGGTCTGTGACTGAAAGCCAAAAAATGGCCATAAAAATCAGGTCAGATGTGTCAAATATCTCAAGGCTAATTTTAAAAAAAGTAATTCTCAGGTAATGATTAGCAATGAGAGAAATGACACATCACTATCCATAATAAGAGGGGATTGCGATCAGTCATTGACTTGTTCAACCCATTTTAGCTTATGCCCTCACAAGCGATCATCTCTCCATTATTTGGATCACAATAACCTTCAACAATGAATACGATTTGTCACTGGGGCAGAAATGCCATAATTAAGAACTTTCTAGCTGGGTAATTCACATACAGAAAGCAGTCTAATTACTAGATGGTAATTTATACAGTCATCAGTCAAATTATGTTGTATCAAGTAACGTCCGATCGGACTTACGTCCTATAAGCGCCTTAATAAATTGAGACTAGCAAAGCAGGCATAATGGACGACAGCGTTCATTTTTCCAAGTGTGCAGCATGCAGTAAGAGCCAAAACAACCGGATCGCACTGCCACCATAGAGGTGTACTTAAATGTATGTGAAATTGTACCTTTTGTTACAGTGTATTTGACCTCTCCCCCGAAATGATCTTCATTGTATGTCTAGATTGACTCATGTCATCACTTCCGAGATGAAATCTGGAGGTAAGTTGATACCAGCATTGCTGAAAGCAATTCCACCGATCTGTGGTTTATGTTGGGAGAGTGAGGAGACCACTTGACTAGGTTCATTTTTTTAATAATTAATGGAAACACGAATGATGCCCCATATCTGACTGATCACCAAGCTTCATGTGTATCCTGCAACAATGTGGACTAACTGAACTGTTGTCCTTCTGTAGGTTAGATGAAACTATATGGCCAGCCAGCCAGCCAGCCAGCCAACCAACCAACCAACCTAAAAACCAACCATCCATATTGTAACTGCTAATCCAGTACATGGTCATGAGGCGGTTGGATGTCAATCTCCCAGATGCTCCTCAACCATGAGGGCACCCTCGTACCATTTTTGTGGAAGGCCTCTGCTGTTTTAGAGACAAAAACAAGATGTTTCACATGTCTGACCTTGAAGGTAGCACTATCTCCACAAACCGTCAAACGGAAACATTTAAAGGATTTAATAACTGCTGGGGGTTTCCCACTGTGGCTCTGAGAAGGGGGCTCCTGAATTACTCAGCAAGAAGAACTATATTGCAGTTGGTCGTATTCTGGATGAGGTTAGCCGGGGGGAAACTGAGCACGGTATTCAGCCTCACAATGCAAAGGGCAACGGATGTTCTAGCAAATGGGAAGATCTGCACTCGGTGAATATTTTCCCTGAGGTAGAAACTCACCTGCATGCAGATAGCATTGTCCAGTACATTGCATGTATGAATGCTATTTAGCTGTGTTATATAAGAAATGCTGGTTTCCAGGCGGTGACAGAGAGCTTGCAGAATAGCATTGTTAAGTCTAGCTTAGGGGAAGATTTTATTTTTTTTACAAAAGGACTGCAGATTAATGCAATATTTCAGGATGACACCTCTTTCTGCGAAACAAACTAACAAAAGAAATCCACGTACTGTTTTGGAAACTCCCTGAATGTGACGTTGCTTCAGGTTCAGTCACTGCAAGTCATGATAATCCACAGGAAACCATGACTAATGCATAGTTATCTAACTTTCTGGTTATTTAGGTCTACAAGTTGCGCCCATGGCGTTTTTTAATTCGATTTTTGGCTGTTCAAATGACGAGAGATGCTTTTGTTCCGCAGCTACACATTTAATAAGAGAGCGCAAAGAGAAAACAGTTGAATTCTGGCAGCAGACAGACACATTAGCGTTACCCTCATTTAAAATCATTTCTCACATTGTTTTATCCTGTCCGTTTCCACATTCAGGGTGCATGATGTAGCTGTAGACTTGGGGAAAGGAGAAGAGAAATCCCTTGCTAAACATAAGCCAGACAGGATACATTTCTAATGAATCAGTATCACAGGGACAGGGAGCAGTTCTCACGAAAAGGATAAAATGAAGACGAATTTGTTAATGACTTGATATTAGATCTTGATATATATTTACAGAAGTTGCTAATTTGGTACATGCAGGGCCGCCTGCTCCCGATTTGCCCACCGGCGTTACTCTTCAAGGGATCTGGTGACACCCTGAGGAAGGGATGCTGATGAAACAACCTGTAAATGAAACGCGAAGATCACACACGCGCACTATTTAGAGATACCATCCAACGTAACTGCATGTCTTTGCGCTGGCAGGAGACCCACGCGAAATGAGGAGAGCATGCAAACTCTCCGTTACACACACATCGCAGAGACACGGCTGAAGGATCCAAACCTCTTACCCCAGCGGCACAAGGCAGCCGCACTATGCAGATACCAAATGCCACCCTCCTTTTGGCTACATTTATATAAATATATATGTATATCTTCATTTCACTGTGCTTGTCTTTGTAGGTACCTTTACAAGCTTGCATCACAGAACAGCCCTCTTTAAACTGGTAATAGCAGCCAGTTATAACTCCATATATGACAAATTACAACATTTAGCATAATGTGACATGATCATTTACTAAACGAACATGCATCATCTAAGTGAGTGAGGCTACACCCAGAAATCTGTCTTGGCTTCTGCAACTGAACAAAAATTTCTAGCTAGCGTGAATGTAGCGATACGAGGTATCGACCAAAAAATGCAGAATGTGACATTCCCTTCAACTCCATACATGACAAATTACACTTAACATTTTACATAATGTGTAATCATCACTTACTAACAGAGCTTATGTCATTTCTGTAAGGCCACGCCTCCTTTGATCATTCCAAGCTTCCGTACCTGGATGATCTCCTTAGCCCAGATATGCTCACTTCTGACCAATTTAGACTTGTCATAGAAAGCCTCTGGAGACGAAGGGTAGCAGTTTGCGGACAGAAAGAATCTGTAGTTTCGGCTGCACCGTAATTGAGTTTCTCTCTCTCTCTCTCTCTTTTTTTTTTTTTTTTTTGCAAATACAACGCTTAATCCAAACCCTAAAATTGCCCTCATGTTTCCATTGAATTAGACACACTCCAGTGACAAGCTTATTAGATCTATTCAGAATATTTTCCTAATTTCACAAATAATATATTCAAATGGTTCCAAGCATGTAGTGAGTGCATACGGTGTAATTGCACTGATAGCAGAGCTTGTTTTTTTCTCTCCATCATCCAGGAGAGTACAGATCCCATGCTTAACATAAAAAAACAAATAAAACCACTGTGTTTCTGCCAGCCAGGCATGGAAATTACCAGAACACAAACGAGGGAGGTACCTGACCGCGATCAACTGACCTCAAATTTCAATCCACTGATTTTTTTTTTGTTGCCGTCATGGAGAATTTAACACTCAGCTGTGTGTGATCTCCACTTAAACCTGGTTTAACTATAACAATTCCTTAGAGGAAATCACCCAGTGAAACAAATGATTATTGTAATTGGCCATCCTATTTTTTTTCTCGGATACTGCCAGCCCCGGCCAATCAACTGCTCCATTCTCTAGTAGCCGGCCAACCACGAAAGGCGGACTACCTCAGCAGTGACACCTCACTGCAGACTGTAATGGTGAAGACTAACCTTGTTTTTATGTGCTGCAGGTACAGCAAGTTATCCACCTTCCTGTTGGAATAAATCACTCACTTCTAATGACCTGAGCTACATACCTACTCAGACTGAAAGATTATTTATTCTCAAAAGCTTCACTCAAGCTGGTAGCGGGTCTTTACGTGCCAGTATTATTCTTTAAATACCTATCAAACACACTGGTGCTGGAAACTGCTTCCAGCTTTTGCATCTGCCTGCTGGGTGTGCAGCTTACTGGGGTGAGGTATCCGTGCCCATGTCTGGAAGGTCCAGATCCTGTGGCCAGCTGCGTAATCGCATCACCGCTATGTCCATCTGCAAGGCCTTTAACTTCTCCAGAGATGCCCTCTGATCCTCACCCATGCGTCTCTTCGGACAAAAGCGTCCAGCGAATAAATACATCTGAACGCAGGGGCCCAGGCAGCCGCCAGATAAAGACATGTTTTCATTTCATTAGTAGCCACCTTCCATGCTCTGTCATTATTACGACTATGTAAAGAGAAATAAATAACCCAAATTATCATGCACTAATGCCTGGCAGTAATGATAATGACATTTGAGCCTCCCTGTAATTAACAAATTCTGTTAATTTCTAATTACCTGTTTTATTCTGTTATTTTTATTAACATAGTTCTGTAATTAATGCATTAGTTGGTTGTTGGATTCCATCCTCAGGTCATATAATACTTATTGTGATATATCACCGTGACTACTTTGATGTAAATGAGAATTAATGATTGCAGTTGAAATGATCCATACTTATAATTAACCTGCTCCGTGTTTGTTCTCCGTTCTTAGGAAAGCTAATCGTTGGCTTTTGTTTTTCCTGAATGACAATTACAAGAGCTACGCATTTAAATTGAAGCACCTGTTGAACGTGATGATTACACGCCAGCCTATTTGAAATGCATGTTGGTAAATATAAGATCGGTGTTTACAGTCATGTGATGCTCAGCATCCTGTTACAAATGGATGTTTTAACATACAAAAAGCAGCACTGTGCTGGCCAGCCAGCCAGCCCCCTTTCTACAAGCTTACGCCCCCCTCGAGCTATGCTCACACACAGCTGAAATGCAGATGGCATCTTGCCTTTTGCTAATAATATGGTTACTATGCACAGAGCACTTGGTTACTAGAGTTTATTGCTGCCCTGAAATTCAGAGCAGCGTCGAGTGCTGACACTGAGTGCTCTCATCAACTGATCCCCGCGTGCATGTGCGCGTGCGTGTCAAATTAGCGCTCCGACTGTCCTGGCTGCTTGGGTCCCCCCAGCTCTGCCAATAATTGCACACATGCAGGGCAGATGATCTTGGGCAGGCATATTTGCGTACAGTGCCGCATGTGCACGTGTCGCTTCGGCAATGCTGGGAAATGACCTGCATGTCAGGACTGTCCCTTCTCCATCGCCCCCAGGGATGAAAAAGTGCCTCTGAATTTATCCGTTCACATGACCTTCCGGGATTTACCTTTCCACATGTCGATTTATGTGCGTGCGCGGAGCAGCTGAAATAACACAATAACGACTGAGGTTCCATCTCTCCATCTGACCTGTCTGTTGCATAGCCATATTGCGATGATATGAGTGTGCTCTTAAGTGGCCAGTCCATATTGCGATAATGTGGGCTTAGTGATAAGGCCATATTGCGCAGCATTATCCTCCAGCAGCTGTGGTGCTTCCAGAAGTATAAAGAGCAGTATCTGCCCAGCCTCAGTCCTCAAGGGCCCTCTGAGCTCACTGCATTCTCACTCCAGTGTGGGTCTTAATTGCAGTATTGAAAAAACATTAAATAGCACAAGGCTGTCAATCACGTCCTTATTGAAAATGCATTTTCTAAAACATTTTGGTCTTCAAGGATGAGGACGAGAAAATTATGGTTTTGATTTTTTGCTCTGCTTGGGGGCCCTGACACTTGGGGGAGGAGATTTGTAAATGCACTGGCACTATCGGGGTAAGTGTCTATGTGTTTCTGTTACTGCATTCCTGTAGGTGTGGACAAAGATGCTGGGAACAATTCGAGCAGCCACAGGACCAGTTCGCTTGGTGAAGCACGTGGCACGTGGTCTCCCCAGGGCCCCCCCGTCACCCTGGTCCAGCGCTAGGGTCACGGCCTCTGGGGACTTGGACCAGACGTGTGGCTATGACAAGCCAGGGCTGATTGATGAGGACTCCCCTCCGAGTGTGGATTACATCTCAGGCTTTGTGCCTCAAAACAAAATCCTCAGTTAACACAGCTGGACTCAGTCACATCAAACAATAAGTATATACGTTCTAGACAAAAAACAAACAGCCCTGGGAAAGTGACAGGAACAGGCTCAACTGGAAATAAGGCACATATGCAGTATCTCAATTGCCATCAAGGAAATGTGGGTGCGTAGCCAAATGGATTGCCTGGATACTGGTACACTGCCTACTATCTTTTTACAAAAACCTTTTAGTGTTGCTTTTAATAGTAAACTGGAGCTGACTGTATCCACTTCACTGTATTTGTCCTATGAAATGTCTCCGGGACAGCACAGCGGGATCAACGAGAGCTGCCTTCTCTCTCCGTTCCAGTTTATCCTCGTCGTCTTACGTACATCTCACATGCACGCATCTCTTCAGATAGCTCAGAAACATGTGGCAATACCCAGAATGCAAAAAATAAAATATTCAGGTACGTCAGCAGCATTTCAAAGAGCAAACATTTGCGCATCCACGTGTGACACTAACGGCTGTGAAAAAGAGGGCGCACAGGCAAACCGCCGGATTATTATTTGTCATCACTGACGACTGGCTTAACCGACTTTGCACTGGTCACTCGTCTGGTACCCATTCAGTTAAACCATGCAGTGATTGACGGGGCACCAGTAATCCCACACATGTGGGAGCTGAAGCTGAATGTCTCCCATCAGTCGAAATCCTATCGAAATGCACACAAACCGCACATCTTACCCACAAACAGACAAATATTTCCTGTACGATTAGCGCTGTGTGTCTGTCCTCATTCTCCATGTCTCACATCTTCTCAAAGACTCTCCCTCAGCCTCCAATCCAGGCTATTATTAGCTTCTCTCACTGTGGCGGGGGGGTGGGGGGGGGGGTGCTGAGGGTGTGAGGGAGGGAGAAGCAGTGGGCCAGGAGAGAGAACTGATGGCATGAGCTGAAGCAGACTGGGAGGGAGAAGATGGCTGACGTGTATATAGGTCATAAAATCAATGGGAATCAGGTTTTTTCACAAGGCAAAGATGGAGATATTTATGGAGATCCGGAAAGGTGAATGTGTCTGAGAAAGGTGCAGGGAGGTCACAAGACTGGCTGAGTTTACACTGATGATGTGTGTGTGCACGTGCGTGTGTGTTTGTGGGAAGAACTAATGCACGCCAGCTGTGCCAGAGGATGAAATATTTATATATTATGAGAATATAGCTGCATGGCTACAAACCGTGACAAATATGATCTGGGGTTAGTGTGTATGAGCCCATATACAGAGAGTGAGAGTGAAAAACACACTCGCACACAGACATGAGGCAAGATGCTGAAAGACGCCGGAGAGACGCGAGGTGGAGATGAGCGGGTGTGGGGAGCAGATGGAGGGCCTGTAGATGCATTAAAGTACTGATACCGGTATCAGAGTAAAACCACAGGCTGGTATGACAAGATTTAAGAAATGGTGAGACTGAGTAAGACCTTGGCGGTGAAGGTGAAGGGATAAAGGGAGAGATGGGGGGGGGTGAGTGCGGAGTGAAGGGGCAGGGAAGGACACGAGGTGAGTTTGGAGGAACAGAGTGAGAGATGAACTGAGCGTAGAGGAGCAGAAAGAGGAATGAGGCGAGTGCAGAGACACACACAGCTTTCAAATCTGGCGAGTTAAATGTTCTCTTAAACGAAGCTGAGTCAACCATCACTTGTAAGGGAGATCGCTCAGGGTCACAACTGTGGCAGTTCTCCCCAGACACCGAAGGAAACGTTTATACAAGTGACAAACAAGCCACGTTTAAACAAAAAAGCCCCCCGATGTAATACAACTTGACATTTTTGGCAGGCAGGAAACACAGGCTTGAGGTAGCAGGTGTGATGCTCATACCGTTTCTAATTATTATTGTCCTAATAGGATGGGTATCGGGAGGGATGGAGCGTAGGGGGAAAGAGTGTGCTGATTTGCTGTTTGCCATAGATGGGAGGAGTTTCATTGTGTACTGACATCAGCATTCAAATGTGTGAGAATAAGGAGAATGACATCATGTCCTTGAAATATAGCAGGCAGGCAGCTGGAGCATATTATAAGATGGGGAATGCTATTTTTTGTACACTGGCTATCATTTACATGCGACCTGTTATGAATAATATACAATATAGTATTTACAATCACAAACATGATAGTAATATTTTTGGATGATTATGTTAACATCTAAAAAAATCTTTGTTGTATGTTACCTCATTTAAACCCATTCATGGGGCTGTTTGATGCATGTTATTCGGCCCGGAAGCGTAAGGGACTGTACCACAAAGGCCGGACGATAACACCCCTTGCTCTGACTGCCTCAGCTTTTTGTCCGCATTGGTCAAAACCCACACGTGTGACGGCTTTTGAAAGAAAAAAACGCCCCCATAAACGGTCAACTGCTACACTGCAGGTTCATGCACTGCAGTCACACTGATTAGCGGTTAGGGATTGAAATGAGGTTACGATGACAAAATGATTGTTGCTTTAGGCAAGCCTCCAATGAGGTGAGAAAGAGGTGCATTATTACAGATTACAAAGTCATATCGATGGTGCTTTTATTCATAAGCAGAGCGATGCATGAGTCCAGCTGACAGGAGGCATCTTAGCTTAGGAAGTAAGAATCATAAAGAAAAACTGAGCCGGGTCAATAACAGATGATTGCCTAAGTATAGTTAGGTCTGGCTCACATGATAGCCTAAGTTAAACATTTTCGATTTACCTGATTGCATTCACATCATAAAAGTTTTTATGAAATTAGATAATGGAGGCACTCCTTATTGTCCCTGTGCGCCACATAATTATTTTCTTTTGATAAGTAAGAAAACTAGCACTCTTGCGCTTCTATTCCCTAGTGTATGGATCATAGATGGAAACTTCCAGCTTTACGCAACAACCTACTAAGTATTTTGCTATCATCTGGTCCACTCTTTAACTTATTTTAGCACCAGAAGCTCAAAGGAATCACAATATATGACTTGTTTTAAAAAATGCGCATAACAATCAGAGGTTGGAAAGGTACTGCTGCTATCGATAGGATAAGTGTTTTTTTTCTTCACACATTTAGTACAAACTGGAACAGAAAACTCTGATCAGGGTCTCGAAGGGAGATGTTTTATCTTCTAAAACCTAAGGGGTAGATCTTTATTCAGTGCATGTTATACGATTCCCCATCTTACCATAGGTTTTAGGTGGAATTGGCTCATATTCATTTGATGATCATCTTGGAACAGCAGCCAAATAGCACCTTTTAGGTTACTGCCATACCTGTAGTAATTGCTGCATCCAAACTGATGTTCCTCACACACACCTTACACACAGATCTTCTCACAACTACTACAAAAGAGCCAGTATTCACCAACAAGACACTCCGTAAACTATTACGGCACATTACTCACAATGTGATTTAAGTAATCATAAAAAACATGTCATCCATCAATAGATTATAATATTCTGTCACCCTTATTAGCAAACAATAAGAAAGTATTTGTAGTTCTGATGTTTGGTAAAACTGACATGATGTATCATAGCATCAGATATTTTTTATTTTTAGAGCAAAGAAACGTAAAAATTTGAAAAATATCAAAGGAAATGTATCAACCTCACATTACTT
Organism: Mormyrus lacerda; assembly: GCA_015163995.2. Taxonomy (NCBI): domain Eukaryota; kingdom Metazoa; phylum Chordata; class Actinopteri; order Osteoglossiformes; family Mormyridae; genus Mormyrus; species Mormyrus lacerda. The sequence goes on from JAABNX020000008.1 coordinate 14,100,460, forward strand.
TTAAATCAATGTTTAAAAGTAATTTTGGGACCTTTAAAAATCAAATCCTGTGCACAGAATAGAAAGCCTTTATTTGGCTTTTGTTGGCCATGTACCAGCACTGAGATCTGGGACAGGCAGGTGTGGTCGCCAGGTGTGGAGTTTGGGTTACAGTCTAGAAGTAAAAAAAGAGAACCCTTTTGAATGGCCTCAGTGCTTAAATTGCCAAGATATCCACCCAGATATTAGACGTCATTAGTTTTTAGCTCCAAAACATTACAGAGAAGGTTAAAATACATAGTAAAGATAAAAACAGATTCCTGTACTGGAGCCACTGCACTGTATGACAGGCACAGTGTATTTCAAAGTAACTGAAAAATAGCGGATATTTACGAGATTCGCAATGGGTAACCTGACTCCCGAAAAATTCATTTTAAAGAAGGACATTTATTACAACTAAGGATTACTTAATAACTAACCTGCAGGACGGGTGGACCAAAAATGCTTGGTGCATTTCCGTAACCGCCCTCTAGAAGTCGCTTCTGAGCTATTAATACTAAGTTGCCCCCTAAGGAGAAGCCGTGCATAGAGAGTACATCTGTGCTTATGTGCAAGTGATTGAACTTGTATCGGAAAATAGAGAAAGGTTACAACATTTCGTCACTGCTGACGGGACAAACGCAAAAGAGCGCGAAGGAGGCGGAACTGCGCTCGCAGTCGGGAGGGTGATGCTCGGTGGCCGATAGGAGGTAGACACCTGCTAACCTCCACCCCACCAGCATCGTTTCGTCACTAGTTTACCGCACCTGCCTTCTGTTCCTTCGTACCTGCCAGAGAAATGACTGAGTCCTGTTCGCGGATTTATCCAAATACAGCTTAAGCACAAAGTGTAAATTTAGTTCTAACGAGGTAAGATCCTCATTATGAAAAATGTAATTACGAAATACATCAGCACAATTCTAAGATTCCTGGTAAACAGTTTCCCTTATCTTTCCATGACGAATACATTTTCCACTAACCGTTGTCTATTCCTTAATCAGTTCGGCGACAGTATTCCTCAAAATTTATTGCTCGCAGTAATTTTGGGGGAGGGGGTTACACGAATGATAAAGATGATGATTGTGGTGACTGTCTCCCAAAATTTAATATAGTGATAATCAGATATAAATCAGGTACACGGGCATGTAGTGGATGTACGAAGGGGGTATAAGACAGCTACAAGAAAACACACATTGGTCCATGCGTCTGCAGGGACGCGAGCATCTCTAACGGCCGCCGTCCCTACATACGGCGCCGGGGACGCAATTCCCGTCATTCCAGCCGCTTCATCCTCAGCGCTCCCCGCTCACACTTCCCTGCAGCCAGTTCTCCGACTGACTATAGAGGGAGTGAGAAACGAGTGAGAGAGAGGAGAGAGAGAAAAGGAGGGAGGGAGCACATAGGAGGGGAGAGAGAGAGAGAGAGAGAGAGAGAGAAAAGACAGAGACTACCTGCTCGATCGAAATACGGGGGAGACACGAGCACACGCGCGCGCACACGCACGCGAGCATTCGCCGAGCAACAAGACAATAAACACCAAGAACTGCAAAAAGGACCTGGAAGAGTTGTCAAGAGGAATAGTGTTAAACGTAGGATCACCTTAAAACTACCAAACCCTGAAAGAGAAAGTCAGTAACCATGTATCTGAACAGGGAAGAGGAGAACGGCAAAGGTAATAAGGAAAGACATCGCGTATTTGTTAAATATATGTATCCACACAGATTATCAGCTGTCATTGGCGTCAGTATTGCAAGTGCACACATTTCTGTTATAGAGTCATAATCACGCCTCTCTTCCCTCGTCTGTGTTATTTATTACTGATGTGACCCTGTTGCCACCGTTATTAATAATAATGCAAACGTGGGAGTCTGTGTATGTTATTGTCTGTGCATGTCTTGTATAGGTAGGTTGTTGCACTGGGCTCGTCATTGGTAGATTCCAGGAAGATTTTTTTGTGGGTTTCAATAATGGTTAAGATCGAAATAATAAGTATATAAGAAAACTAAGGAACTGAACTCTTATTTATAATAAACGGTCGCTACTTGCTGTCCCGTGCTGGCTTGTGCACAATACAATGGTCACGTCTTCATACTCGTTAGAAGAACAACACACAAGGTCATAGCAAGCAGTAGCAATCACGGCCACAAGTAGCTATGTGCATGTATGACAACATCTGTATGCATTTTCCAGCATGTTCAGGTCGTCCCTGTAAGGATGCACGTAGGGATGCTCATCTTAGAGAAGGGGTACGCGACGTGGACCCATGGTGGAAGTATTAGGGGTACTTCATAAACGGGGAGGGATCAGCGGGCGGCATCTATTTATGTCATTCCCCCACGTGTTTTAGGGGCGTGATAGCCGTTTCATAGGGAGAGTCCGGTTTAAATGCCCTTTCCCTGCTTTTTCACCTTTCCCCTGCTTAATTCTGCCTGTATGCCTTCCGTTTTTTTCCGCCCTGGTACAGGTCAGGGGATGTAATTATCAATGAAACGCCCAGGATACACGACGAACACCTGCTGCTATAGAGGGGGGGGGGGGCGATTGGCGAGGGGGCGGATTTTACTTCTTTTTGATGTTAGGTAATGATTGTATTGAGTGTTAATGATACGGTAATGAGACCTGTGTGAATCACACTGAATGCAGTGCTGCGAACCGCTTAAAAAACAAGGAAGGTCAATCTGTACTAGAAAACGATGCACTGTCGCTAAATGTGATGATGTGCTCTGTTATTGTTATTAGCGGAGCCATACATTTACCTTCGATTCCACATCACGTTGTTATAATCAAATATGATAACAAAACCGATCTTAAATGGACCACAGATGAAAACGTAGTCGAAAACAATGCGATGCGCCGAAATCGGACCTGTAGGCTTTCTTCTGTCCGAGAGCACGTACAAATAGAAAACGCACCGAAGTTATTACGTTTTCCACATATCCGAATCATATTTGCTCGTAGAACAGTTCCGTGCAACCTAGTTCGATCAGGGGGTGAAAGTGGCAGCCGGGTGAATGGCTAAGCATACCGATCAGTGGAAGGTGTGAAACCGAGCGGGGCATGACTCCCGGAGCCCGTGTCCTCCGCTCTCATGCTGGTGGTTCCCACAGCACATGACGCCCTCCTTATAAATTCCCCGCGCGTCTCAAGGTGGAGTGCCGGGGGAAGATGGAGCGTGCGTAAGTGCGTGCGTGTGGGTGGGGAGGGATAGGGGTGGGGTATCGATCATGAGCAGGTGAATGTTCAGTTTTCACAAATGGGATACGAGGAGGGCTAAGCACGTGCTCAGTACTATTACGACGAAACGCCACCCCTCCCGACCCACCCCCAGATCTCTGCCCTAACTCGATTGCCAGTAAAACAATCCTCCGCCGTAGCAAAGCGTTAGCGACTTTATCAATTTAAAACCGCACGTGACAGTTTGGAACATTCTTTTGGTAGAACCGAATTGAAAAGGAATTTATTAAATAAGATAAGGTCACAACAATGTTTCAGTGGCAAAGTTGAATTTCATTGGTGTTGAATTAAAATTAATATTACATATTAATCTCTGACTATATTCCATCAATATATATATATATATATATATATATATATATATAGCTGATAGTCCTTCAGGTTTTCCTTAACTCGTAACCATTACTGAGTATTAGTGTACTTCAATGAACAGCATCATTTTACATCTAAAACATAACCCTTATTCTGTTTTTCTAACAAGTGGGCAAACAAATACAATGGTGCTCTTTTTACACACTGGTGGGTCCCATTTTTGTTGAATAGTGAGGAAGAACATTAAAGCTTTCGCCTTCCTTGTGTGCCTTCCCTGTCTGGGCACCTGTGTAGGCTGCCCATCACCACAAGCCACTGCCTCTCTCTGTAAGCAGTGACGCCTTTATCTTTCCTCTTCTTGTCTCCTCTCCTTTGTGTCACCTGACACTGTCCAAGGCTGTGTAATTCACAAGCCCACGGAGTGTCACTTCTGGAGAAAGGCTTGAAGTGGATGGAATTTGGGTACAAACTCAGCCAAAACCAGTATGATCCAGCTCCAGTTAGCCGGCTGATTGCGTAGCTCAGTTCCAAACCCACTGGCAAGGTTGCACTGTCAATTACACGGCCGTATGTAGTCTAGTTCAAAACCCAGTAACCCAGGATAAAGCCAGGAGTATGGGTGAGTGATGGCCCAATGGATGGAGAACTTTATACACTGAGAATGTAAATTAAATGTAAATTATGAAAGGGGGGGGGCGGGGGTTGGAAAGGGGTGGTATCCCTTCAGTCCCCCCAATGTTGAAACCAAAATTACACCCTTGGTCTCTGTAAAATGTGAGTAATACCAACAGTACCATGGCTGTGACACAAGCACCTCTTCCTAAAAATATGAATAATTCCTTAACCCATTGTTTTCCTATCTGGACCTCGAGGACCCACAGGCAGTTTTTGCTCCCTCCCAGGTCCTGACCCATGAGGGACCAAAAGTGTGAACTGTGTGGCAGGGAGCTGTGTAAATGCCTTTGCATCTCTTTTGTACATGTAATAGCAAAAGGACTGATATTTGACTTTCCGTCATTTGATTTTCCATCGCCTTTTGTTTGCCGCACTGATGCTTGAGTTCAAACTCAAACTAAATCAGAAGATGAGCTCTTATCTCCAGTTGCCGGGAAATGTGTTTGTGCATGACGAACAAAAACAAGATCCGGGACTGCTTTCCGTCTTGTGCGGTTCCTCCACAGTTGGATTGAAATGAGTCAGGTTTTGGTTTCATTGCAGTGGCACGTAGCCCCTTGTGTGGGCTGGGCGTCCTCATGAGGAGAATCCATCCACCACCCAGATCCCTTTATTTAGATCATGCCGTGCTTGTTCTCTGACTAACTGAATCGAAAACTGGATTTTCTTCAGGGAACAATATTTGGTGAAGGTCATGATGATCTCAAGGATGCTTTGGGAGTGAGTGTCCTATGTCCAACTTGAACCTTGGTAGAGATGATCCAGCTGTCCCCAGATTAACAGCGGAGTTCCTCTGGATGCCCAGTCAAGCTTAATTTCTCAACAGGCTGCAAATCTGGGGAAATTTGGGAAATGCCAAATTCATTTGTTGACTGGCCTTTATGTCACAGTGGTAGTGAAGCCTGAGAGATTAAGGGGGGAGACTACTGGAAAATGTTAACTGTTTGCAGTGCGGTTAGCTGATAGGCAACAGGGAAGGGAGGGGGCAAGGGCTTACTCCAGAATACTAAATTGCTTGATTAGAACCATGGGCCCGTGGGGTCTGCTATCTGAGAAGAGGTCCTCACCCTAGTCAAAGGCCCATTGGCTGGTTAAAGACCTACACATCATCTAGCATTGCCCTTAATATATAAAACCGGTTCCCATAAAATGAGATTTGCGAGTCATGATTATCAGATGGGCCCGGTATTGATTTATGCTAACTTCTTCCCATAGCTAGGATTAGAACAACTCTCTGCGTTACCAATCAAAGAAAATGGTCGAAACCATGTAAAAAAGAAATCGCCTGCAAAAATGTATGGTATGTAGGACCTCAGTTTGGCTGTGTCCGAAATCGCGCACTTGCGCACTTTTAGTGCGCGATTTTAGGGCGTAATGCGTTCACACTGGCAACTAAGCTAAAATTCAGTGCACTGAAAGTAGCCGGATGGTGCAG
>JAABNX020000008.1:14136672-14155100 GCA_015163995.2 Mormyrus lacerda
CCCCCCCGCGTTTTGGGAACAGGTGGAGCTGGTGGGTAGAGAGGTGCCGGGGCTGCATGTTAGCCGTCTTGCCTGACTGTATGTTTGGAATGTTGCAGGAGAGGCGGGGCCACTGGGACAGAAGCAGAGCACTTCCAGGTCAAAGGTGCAGCTCGTTTTAACCTTGCAACTGTCCATGCAGCACGGGGAGAATATGCCACACCATTACTGCACTCTGGGTACTGCATGACCCAACACTGCATGGCTACTAGCTGGACCAACCCCCCCCCCCCCCCAAGTCCTCAGCATGCTCTCACAGTGACCGTCCTGGTGAACCACGCTGAAGATGCCAGTCGGGTTCACAGCCTCGACCGTTCAGCCTCCTGTTCTGCACCTCTGACGTTCTCGAGCAGTCTGATCATAACCAGGTCCCTCATTTAATGTCGGCAGGCCAGCCTACGATCAAACGCACCTTTGTGTTTGTTCTTCCAGACGTTCTCATTTTATCCCTGACTTGTGCCACCGGCTATTATGTTGTACGAGTCGGTATTTAGGCTCAGCTGTATGTCTGACAGCCTGGGGTCTGCATGAAGGCTGCTCCAGCACCCCCTCCTCGCTCTAACAAATCAGCTGGCGGCAGCGCAGGAACAGTGGTGCACACGTGCCCCCCCCTGGGGGAGACTCGATGACGCTGCATGCTGCGAGCAGCCAAAATTAAAACCCGCCGCCAAATTTCCCTCCCCGGCTGGAAAGAAGGGGACTTTTCTTTTTTTTTCTGCTGCTGGGAACTGCCAAATGACACAGTCTCGATCGGAGGTGGCCCCATCTGATCTCTAGGACTGTGGTGCACGTGTGGACACCCCTTTACTCACTTAATAATGTTGCAGGGAGAAATGCTGCGAGCTCAGGTCGAACGAAAAAGGCATGGGTATGTCACGGAGAGATTGCTGCATTTACTGTAAATGTCTGAACTTTCACTTAACAAGGCTTTTTCTTTTTAACTGAGCGGGGCAGTGAGTCACCCCTGAGGTAAGAGCAGAGTCTGCGTATTCCTCACAAAGGTTGTAGCGCCACTCTCTCCGCACGTGCTCTTTGTAAGCATAAGTACCTGAGCGTGGCACTGATCCGAAGCAGCCGTGGAGCGCGGTGGCAGCAGGTGCAGAGCTGTGTCAGCGGGCAACACGCCTCAGGAGGGGATGAAACAGGATGGGATGGGAGCACAGCGCCAGTTTCTCACGGCTAATAAAAGGCCCACGCGGTTATTCTTCCAGTATTTGCCGCATTCATAACTTCTTGTTCCTCTTCCTGACCCTCCCTGTCTTCCCGTTCTCCATGGCAACATGCTGGTTCTGCATCATCAAAATGAGATCTGATCAGCATATACAGAGCTAAACAACATATGCTTACAGTGGGATACCTACATAGGTTGCTCCTGCATGCAGCCAGGTGAAGGGAAGCAGAGAAGCCCACAGGCCTTGCACTCATGTGCACCACATTCCTGCGCTGTACACATTCAACTACCAAGGAAACCCTTCACACAAAACATGCAACATATATGATTTACCAATCAAATGACATAACTACATGAACAGTGAGCAAGCTATGATTTTCCCAAGAACATCTATACACAGTTTGAATTATTCTGTATAATTCTGTATAAATATTATAATGGATCAACGCACACCATTGTCAAGTGTGTTGGGGCAACTTTATTATGAAAGGCGTAAAATAAGATGAATTGGAGTTGCTAAATTGTGTGTTGGTGTGACTGTGTATTTCTCTGCATTGCAGTTCCAGACTCTTAATGAGACAAAATTGATATATATGTACGCACCGATCAGCCATAACATTACAACCAATGACAGGTGAAGATCAAATAACGTTGATTATCTCGTTACAATGGCACTTGTCATTAAGCAAGCAACCAGTCAGTTCTTGAAGTTGATGTGTTGGATGCAGGAAAAACAGGCAAGCGTAAGGATACCAAATTGTGATGGCTAGATAGATGGGTCAGAGCATCTCTAATATGGACTCTTCCCAGTATGCAGTAAAGAGTACTTGGTCCAAGGAAGGCCAACCGCTGAACTGGTGACAGGGTCATGGGTACCCAAGGCTCACTGATGCATGTGGGGAGCAAAGGCTAGTCCATCTGGTCCGATCCCACAGGACACCTGCTACTGGAGAGCTTGTGTGATGCTTTGGGCAATGTTCTGCTGGGAAACCTTGGGTCCTGGCATTGATGTGGATGTTGCTTTGATACGTACCACCTACCTAAACATTGTTGCAGACCAGGTACCCCCTTCATGACAACGATATGCCTTAATGGCAATGAACACTTTCAGCAGGATAATGAGCCCTGCCACACTGCAAAAATTGTTCAGGAATGGTTTGAGGAACTTGAATGACTTCAAGGTGTTGACTTGGCCTCCAGATTCCTCAGATCTTAATCCACCTGTGGAATGTGTTGTACAAACAAGTCCAGTCTATGTAGGTGCCACTTAAAGGATCTGCTGCTAACATGGTGGCAGATATAACAGGACACCTTCAGAGGTCTTGTGGAGTCCATGCAAAGAGGGGTCAGAGCTGTTTTGGTGGCATGTGGGGGATCGACACAATATTAGGCAGGTGGTTTTAAACATGCACCTTCCACCTTCATGCTATGGGGTGGGAGTAAGCCTGACTTCCCGAATAAGCTCTCTGGCTGTAATTGAACGCGAATGAAGAGAGGAACTGAGGTTATGTAAACAGCTCATTTGGAGCTTCTAGTTGGCCCAGAGAGGCACACATGTCTACGTGGCTCGCTGAGATCACGCCGCTCCTGACGATGATTCATTTATTAATATCCTGGCCGTCCTCCGTGATTGCCTGTGGCTTGTGGAGCATTCTGCCCGTTTGTCAACTGATACATTTGGTCATGTGTGTAAATGGCCTGGCTCTCAAGGTACTTATTACAGCATATGATATCTGGCTTAAGTAGCCTGCTTAGTGCTGCAATTTTAGATGAGACAGACATTCGCAGCTTCATATGTCAAACAAATCAGTGCTTTTCCTATCTTTCATACAGACTGGGATGTTCCTTTGCCCACTGGAGCCTGCATTTTTTTCCGTTATACACACTGCATGTGTAGTCACCATACACTGCTGTTTTACATCTCATACACACCACGTTTAATCACTGCAACCTACAATTTTACTGTCATACACAGTATGTGTTTGGTCACCGTACACAGCTGTTTCACATCTTACAGACACATGGTGTTTAGTCACTGCGACCTGCAGTTTTACTGTTATATATACTGCCTGTTGGATCACTGTATATATTGCTGTTTTACATCTCATACACACCACATTTAGTCACTGCAACCTACAATTTTACTGTCATATACACTGTGTTTGGTCACTGTATACTGCTGTTTCACATCTTACATACACATTGTGTTTAGTCACTGCAACCTGCAGTTTTACTGTTATACATGCTGTGTGTTTAATCAGCGCATACTGCTGTTTTACATCTTACACACACACTGTGTTTAATCACTTACAGCCTGCAGTTTTACCGTTATACACTCAGTGTGCTGTCAACTCCCACATAAACATTAATTCAGATTAGTCCTGTCGTGCAAACCTCATTCTGCAGTGAGATGTGGAAAATATTTTGTCTGTTTTCAGAGGATAAAAAGCACATTTAATCCATAAGTGACCATTACTTATGTCTCTAGGGCAGACAGCTTACTGTATATGAGAATCGACTTCTACCAGGAGATCATTCTTCTCTTGTGAGGTCTTCGTACTGATTCTGAATAGACTTCTGATCTAGTCAATATTTCTAGTGATTTCAACATTTTGTAAAGAACCATTATTAAAGGAGTTAACAGGATTTTTTAGAAAAGTCCTACAAATAAATAAAAATTATATCAAGGGATATTTTTTTTCTTTGAGTACTCTGAAGTAACCACATATCCTTTGTGATGTCTTGTGTAGAACCTTTGAATAGAAGCTGTTTACTGCTCCTCTGGTTCTCTGCTGGGTCTGACTCTGGACTGGATCTGATTCTGTGTTACATCCATGACACTGGCATGAAGTAGCCTTTTAATTGTTATAAAACCAACACTGGTAGCACTGGGTATTGAACCTTTAACCTGAGTTTCATTTTCAAAAAATGAATTGCAAATAATAATAAGTAGTATAATTAGTATAATTGTGTAGACTGAGGTGATGAGTGTGACAGTTAAAGGAGCCCGATGTATTATTATTATTATTATTTCATATTGCATTGTGATATCTGCATAGGGTTCTTCCTCTGAGCATCCTGCATGGTGGCTCTCTGGGGGAATTAGGCAGGATGTCCGTGCACGGCTGACAGAAGCAGCTTATTAAGGCGCGGTCATCTCCGACGGGCCTGGTGACCTACCCTAGCCGAAGCGGGAGCCACAACACGTCCCACTGCTCGGGCCACAGCACCGTCACTCCTAATGAAGCTGGTTGATGATTTTAATGAAGCACACTTACCTAATTAGTCAGAGAGCGGGGTAACACTGGGAGAGGATGAGGGGCTCGATGCCCGCTAATTCACTAGTTCAAACAGACACAGCTGTCCCAGGCACACTCTTCTAGCGCCCCCTGTCAGTCTTTCCACTCCTCTACTACTATTAACCATTTTCCTTGTCTTGTCACGGCCTCTCTGTGCATCTTCACCTTTCTATGTTTTTCTGTCACTTCTGTTTCCATTTCTGTGTCCTTGTCCTTTTTTTCTCTGTGCATCCCCCCCTCCTCTGTCCTCCTCTGTCCCTTTTCTTTGCAGTGGTTGCCTTGGCAAAAGCAATGGCCACGGATCTCCTTTGTCCCAAGACTGAAAATCCATTTCACAGCCTTAGCATTCATCATGAGTACATCTCCATCCTGGATGTGATCCATTTTTCTCCTTAGTTTATTTGGAGATTACTCCACCCCACCTGATGCCAGAAAAAATAAAAATCTCCTTTCTGTGCTGGACCTGGTACACCTACAGTACAGTGCTAGCTCTGTGCGTAATACACACAGTGGGGTGTCAATCTGGCATTGTGGCTGTTAGACCTTATTTTAGGTTGATCACGCAGAATTGTTTTTGACTGCAAAGATAAGGAAGAGAGTGTTCCCTGACAGGACCCCTGGTGGCCGGATCTATCCAATTCCTGATCGTCACGTTCCAGAGGACATGAAAATATTGCTATAATGGCCAGCCGGCATTTGTAGCAGGTAGCAGCCAAAAATTATGTTGCTAAACAGTTATGGATTCATAAAATACATTAAGAATATGGTAAAAAAATACACATGAAAGTAGTTTCTAAGGGTGACGGTATTACATTCCGTGTGCATCGCTAGACTTTTGGTGACCTTAGCTTCTCCTCCAGCTGCTAGGTTAAAACAGCGGATTTCAATTCCTGTCTGACGGCCATTCGGCTCCAGTTAAGCTGCATTTAGATTATGTGCTGCGTACTGTGAATCAGAAGCAGACTGATAAAGTTTGTTTGTAGATTATCTCACAGAGGATGCTTTGGGCTTTTATTCACTGGACCCACAATCTCTTTCAAGAGACTCCCAGCCTCTCAGACTGGCATTGGTACATTGCCAACCCCCCAGTCTGTCCTCTCTCTGTCTGTCTCATAGTTGGACCAGCTGGTTGTCCAGCACCCAGCCTATCTCCACCTGTCTCAGAGTGGCATCAGTAGGTTGTCCAGTGCCAGTCTGTACTCCTTTCGGCTTGCGTCTGTGTGTCACTGGCCTACGAGAGTCCACAACAAAGCAGTTTGTGACTTTCACTAACAGAGCTTGTTGCTCCCTGGTGAGGGAGTGTGAGCCTTCAGTTTTCTGCCTCCCGCATGTCTCCCTTTGCCGGCTTGTCCTTCTGTCACTCTAAGCTGTCTGAGATGCTGCCTGTCTCCCTGCATCTGTTTCTCCTTCTGTCCCTCCCCCAGCTCCTCGCTCCCACGGCCAGGCTGCAGCTCCTGTTTCACACGCAAAAGTGAGAATTCTGGCCTCAACAGAGTGAAAACTCCACTAAACTTTAGATCCCGGATCTATTTTTATTCCCTGCAAATGATCCCTTAACCCTGAATAGGATGTCGAATCATGAATGCAATTAAAAATATATGTGAAATCTCTAGTGAAAACAAACATTTATTACTTGCACTGATTTTCCTTCTCATGCAATTATCAACAGAAAATAATAGGCTTTTTCTTGGCCTAAGCATAGGCATAAATACTTGCTGAAAGATGCCTGGACCGAAAATATAGAAAAGTATGGATCTTTGTGGTTGTACTGAAAAGACGGACATTAGTAGGTGTAACTGGAGCTGGGGTATACAGTAGGGTGCAGGGCACAAAGGAAAGCCTGGACAGGGAACAGGGGTCTCTGCTGGGAACTTTTTATCTGGACATCAGACCTCAGTGACGACTAGGGAATTGAGCAAATTGAGCTAAATTCCAGCAGAGCCTTTGTGAAGCCCTTGCTGATGCCTAGAATACACACTCACACGCCGCCACTGTCTCCTTCAGCCTGTCATGTTTATTTTCGTGGCTTCCTCTTACGATTTTCTTTTCTCTGGATTTCTATTTTAATCTCCAATTCAGCCACCACCCATCCTCGCCCCATCTCCTTTTCCCAGTCTGCCATCTTCTTAAAGATTTTATGGTGGTGTTAAATGATAGATGAGGCCTTACTTGATAGCTTGTTCTTGTCTGTCAGAAATCAAGTCGGTTCTGTCTGGCTGAGAACCACAGGGAGTCGGTGTGATGTGCGCGCGTCCGGGTGGGTGACTACATATGGGCCGGCGTCTCTCCTTCTATATTTGGGGAAGTGTGCGTCTTGTTGTACGAGATGCCTTCAGTTTGTATGTGGTGAGCTTCTGGAGGAGCAGGAGTGCATTTCCTGCCCCGGAGCATCGCTGAAGCAGCACAGATGTGCAGTAAAATGCATGCCTCCTCTTCACCTATGTTAGGACTCAGTTTTGGCCAATTAAATTTTGATGATGAAGTCAAAGTGCCTGCCCCAAAGTGTGCTTTCTCACTGCCCAACTGGAAGACAAGAAATACATGCTCTCCATTTATTCATCCATCTTCTAACTGCTCGTCCAGTGAAATGTCACAGAGAGCGTGAAGCTTATTTCAGAAGGCACAGGGTCCAAGGCAGGGAATATGGTGGATGGGATGACTGTTCATCATGAGGCATACGCAAACCCACATAATTTAGAGACTGGAATTAGCATAAGAAAATTAGGGCACCCCCAATAAATTAGCACAATACACAGACATAGAGGGCTGGGATTCACCCAGAAGGCGTGCGGCAACACTGCTACTGTACATCCTAAACCACCCATACTGTACTTTCAACAGTTACCAAATTGTTGGTAATATAAATGCATTAGTATTTTAAGGGTTGTGGCCAGCAGATATGTCAATAAGAGCAGAGGTGGGATTTGGAGGGACCCTCTACTTTCTTTCATTAATTTGTAACAAAACATTTATATTGAATTTCTAGTTCAAACCATTTATATAATAATTTAAGTTGAAATATCAGAATCTGTAATAATATAATATACCTTAAATTTGCCTTTGTCGATCTACTGGTGCGATACCCCCCTCCCCTCAATTGGGACTTTTACCGACAGCACTCCCACCCCCATCCTGATCGGTGAGTTTTACTATTAGTACCTCATGCTTTGATTAGCATTCTATGTTATTCTCTCATATTATTTAATTGGCCCTAGTTTCTGTTTTGGGTCCAAAAAAATAGCTCAAATGCCTCCCTTAGGGGACCCCCAAACCATTTTAACCTACAGCCCCCCAGAGTAGTTAATTCACCCCTGAATATGAGCATGTAACCTAAAAGTTCTGAACCTGAATTATTCCAATATCCAGCTGTATAAATGGCAAAAAATTGCAAGTCACTAAATATATAAGTGTCAGCTAAGCAATATGGCTGTTAAAAACCACGCTGTGTTCCCTGCTATCCAGCGGTGCTTCTAATTGCGGGTGCCTTTGTTCAGACTTCAAATTTTATTTGAAAGTAATCAGTTGCTGTAGGAAATCCATGACCTCACATCCTGAGACTGCCCTTTCCTTTAGCTTCACTCCTGTGTGTCTTAATGAGAAATTTCTCACCTTCCACTGCCAGCGGCAGCACGGTGTCTTTCAGATTGCTCCGCTTAAATCGGTGACACTGACAGTTGGGCATGTCTATGCAAATGACAGGGGCGTGCTTATGGTAATCGCAGCCAGCTGATTGGCAGCCCGCTGTGAAGGGGCTATGTAAATACGGTCAGCTCTTACTTCCTGGAAGGTTGTGCTGCATGCTGGTTTTGGTCCAAAACTGGGCTTTCAAGCACCTAATTGATCAAATTATTTACTTGATTTGATGTAAGTGCTCTTGGCGAGGCCATCGATGCGGTGATCATTTGTAAGCTGGACGCTCTGCTTGTAGAATGCAGTGAAGTGTGAAAAGAAGTGCTGCCGGGGGGGGTCCATGTGGAAAAACGGGGGCGGACCAACAGCTGAAGTGGAGCTACAGGGGCTGGCGGGGGGCCTCCTCACTTTTGACCACAGGCTTGTAACCTGTGGGTCAGTGGTTCCTAATCCAGTCCTCGGGGACCTATAGCCAGTTCATGTTTTTGCTCCCTTCTAGCTCCCTGCTGGGAGCAAAAACATGGACTGTCTGTGCATCCCCGAGATCCAGAATGAGAAACACTGCTGAAAGTTTTCGCTAAAGGTGTAGGAGGGGCCCACAAATTACTTAATGCAAACTGGGTGGGTGAAACACTCTCCTTTAAATGGCTTTAGATAAAAGCATCAGATAGGCAGATAGGCATAAATGTAAGAAGTGTATCACAGACATGCTCACTCTCCCAGGGCAATTGCTCAGTGCTGTATAAACAGCCCAGGTGGAAGGAGGAAGGGAGCGACTGTCATTTCAGGGCTCTTCTGTAATTAAGCGAAGGAAATGTGTTGCATTTTCACTTCACTGCACTGAACAAACTGCAGCTCCTCTGTCGAGTGTGCTTTCTCCGAGGATGTGTTGGGGCTGGATGACCCCTAGCATCTCCTTGCAGACAGGGCGTGAAGTCTGCCTCTGAATGCCCATTAAGGGTGTGGTTAGGGAGGCCCTACTCCCTCTGATCTCACCTGGGTGTGTATTATGGTCTAACAGCTTGCCCTGCATCTCCCCACGCTGTCTTATCTTGCAGGGGAAGAGGAACAAGCCCGGGGTGGAGGCTGCAGGAACGCCAGACTCAGCACGCGGCCGGGGGGAGAAGAAAGCCATCAAGTAGGTGCTCAGGGTGGGGGGGGCGGGGAGTCGTAGCTACACCTCAGCGCCCGGACGAACGGAATCCACCGAAACTTATACAGGACATGAAAACGCCACATTGGGCTCTGGTGCTCTCCCAGCCTAGTCTATAGCAGCCTTTAGCTTGGCTTTGGTCACCTTAGCAAGGCTGTGAGGTCGGGGTCAAAGGACTCTGGGCTGGAGAAAGCTGAGCAGAAATCCAGGACAGCAGAAGAGACGTCCTTCTCATCATATCAGCTGATCGTCTTCCAAAATCTGTGTACACTATCTGTGTAAATCACGCACATTCGCACACCCTCCCAGGAAAATGCAGAGCCGCAGTGATCCTTTAACACCAGCATTTTACATTCTTTGTTCCAGCTGTTACGACGTTTGTTGAACATCACTGCTGAATTTTTATGCAAACACAACTTCTGAATTCCCCTGGCAGAGGATATTTCAGAAAGTAATATGCAGTCCTGAAGCTTCTCCTAGATCACCCTGACCTTTGTGTGGAGAGAGAGAGCTCGGTGTGCATGAGAGCGCCCAGCTGGCGCGCTGAGTCCAGTGCGGCTTGTAGCTTTGCTGGTGGTTTGTTTGTGGTGGACATCAGCCCAGGGCACCAAGGGCCGGTGGCAGGAGGTCGGAAGGGCCAGCTTCCAGCACCCCATCACTGTCCTGCTCGAAAGTCACAGAAGAAACCTGGATCAAACAACCGCCACAGGCTCCATGCTATAGATGCACAGCTAATGATTGGTAGTCTGCCAATTTAATGCAGGCAGTATGTGGCACACCAAGGACTCAGGTGTGCAAAGGTGTGCGCTTAGTGCTTTTAAGAATGACCGGGCGTGCACGAGTGTTCACGCATGCCAGAAATTGTAGGGTGATAGATAGGGGCAGAAAGTAGGAGGGACTTGGATAAGGGAAGGACAGCGATTGATAGCTGGTCTCTGCTGTCCAGATGGAGGCGTGACCACAGTGTATGCCAGGACGCGGGCAGCTGTTGCCAATTTAGGAGTGCTATGCGACATCCGCACACATTCCCTATCTGCACTCTGGCTGCAGGTCAGCGCCATCCATGACTCCCCTCAGGAGGGGGTGGGAGAGATGAGGTCCTCTCTGCCTCCACGTGGGCATGCCATGCCCCCCAAAACAAGGCAGATCAGTTACCAACATTACAAAAAAGAAATTAAAAAATACAACACACCGACAACTTTAAATAAAATATTGTGATTAGTATTTAGTTATATTTAGCAGCCAGAACTACTCAGGGAATATGTACTGCGTTAATTACAGCCCTAGATGAATATGTTGGACAATTTGCTCGAAAGGACGGTAAGGTATTCAGGAGGTAACGTCATCCAAGGAACGTTATGTCTGAGATGCAAGCCCAGCACCTAGGGATTTATATTTTGACGAACAGTGAAATGTGTGAATTGCTGGGATGAAGGTTGGTGCTGTACTGTTTGTGTTCTTGTCAATAAAACAGCCTTGGGTTTCCTTCAGTTTCTTTAATCTTTTTTTCACCTCGGATATGCAGTATTGAAATTCCCTTTCCTTAATGGGCTTCTATGTGGTGCTGAAGCAGTGGGCCTCGTGCTGGTCACCCTGTGTTTGGCTCACATGACTTCCTGTGTAATAATCAACACTTTCTTCTGCCTTGTACAGTCTGATGCTGGGTTGACCTGGCGTTCTTTCATTACAGTGTGCTGCAGATTTGTACTGGGGCTTCTATCGCAACCATAAAGTCCCTCCTTTCTCTGTTCCCAGCCGAGACTCAAACAGCGAACCCAAATTGTGTTTTAGAGCCTTTCACTCTTTCGTTCTCTAACCTTTTCACCACCGTTTTGTCTCTTTCGCAGAACAGCGCTGCATTACTGATGGGGTAAAATGGTGTTCTTGGGGTTGATTCAAAGTATATAACTTTATTTGCCTTTATTCCTCTCCAAACTGCCCCTGACAGATCAGTCCCAATAAACAATCATTTTTATCCTCAGGCGCTCCACATAAACACACCTCGACTACATGGACGTTTAGGATTAGAAGACCACACCCACCACTGTTTTCCAGACACTCCCATTTTCCCTATAAACTGAAGCACTTGTTCTGGCTTCAGAAGCCCCTCCCACGCGGTCAGCTGTGATTGGTTGTTTTTCTCTGACCTGTCTCTCTCTCTGGCCACAGTGATCTAGACAGAGACTTTTGGAATAACAATGACAGCAGCACAGTGCAGCAGAAATGGAGCTCCTATCCACCCAAGGAGTTCGTACTAAACATTTCTCCCTATGCCCCTTATGGAGATCCTCGCCTCACGCTCAAGTGAGTCTCGGTCGCGGCTGGTAAGAGACCTCTCTCTGTGCAGGGCTGTAAAGAAAGGGGGCCTCCCTCTCCCTGTCTCCTCTGTGTGACCCCCCCCCCCATGCCATCAACATGCATCCACTAATACAGTCTCGCAAAAGATGCCTCACTGCTTAGAGGAACATGCATATGAATGTGCATTTGATATGCACTCTCCACCATGCTTTGCTCAGAAAAGGCAAGTCTAGCCTTGTTGATGATTTATATAATCGTTTTGTTTGACGTCTTTTGCACAATTAATGTTTATGTGACCTTCATGCTATGCTCTGCTATGGTACACTTCCTGTGGTTTAGCTTTAACACGATCTCATGCATAAAAATTATGAAAAGGTGCAGTTTTATGCATCGTTGAAGGGCAGCAGACATACTGTACTGTGCTTATGGAACATGGTTGTAAAATGTCCAACCCTGCATGTCCAAAATTGAAATAGCCAACTCTAAAGCACATGCGAATACAGTGGTGTGCCTATCCGTTGAACGACATAATTGACTCTCTTTATGTTTCGCCCTCCGTTAAAAAAAAAAAAAATGCACAGTGGTTTTCAGCTCAAGAAGAAAAAGCTGTAGACCCTATAAAATCAGTCAGCGGTAGAAGTCAAAGAGTTTTCATACTCTTCCAGATACTGCAATCCTCATTGTTTATCATATAGACAGGACTCCTCATTTGTAGACCACTAGACCACAGTAGACTAGACACATACCCTCTACAGAGGCACTGCCCCCAAGCTGGAGGTCCATTCTCTCTGACACCCACCCTGCCCCAATAATTTATGGTTAGTTCCATACACGTGTCACAATAAGGAAACACGCGCACACATCAAAAATGGCCCCATTTCCTACAGCCCTGCCAGTTTCACTGACCCCTAACCTCTAAACCTTTACCTCCAGCCCATGGGGTGTAACCATGGAGACGGGCAACCCTCGTATCCACCAAATCAAAAACCCTCACACACTCCCTTGCTCCACGGCAGCAAGCTACCGTACACATTAGGGACTTGACCCCCCCAGCGCACTCCCTCTTCCTGCTTAAGCTGTCCCCTCAATGTTTTCCATGGAGGGTTGACCGTTGGGTCTGGGCATGGCGTCGCTCCTTCTCTCTGGCTGTGTGTTATAGTATGCCCTGTGCTGGATTTGATTTGCCTCTCACGTCCCCTTCCCTTCCAACTCACCTGTCCCCTCCCAAGCTTTCGACTCAGCTGCCTGTCCCTCTCGGCATCAGTTGCACCAGTCAACACTGGTTGGAGCTCTCAAGATAAGAGAACCTTGCCTTTTTTTAATCCAGAGATGTTCCCTCACTGCTTTATGATCCTAATATGCTATGATTTGTTGAGGAAAGCCAACCATCTGTTCCTGGTCATGCTGTAGTGAGGAGAGGTTTAGAATTGGAGTTCTAGCTAACCTCTCCTATGTGCTCATGCTACTGATTGGCTGCATTAGATCAACACACGCACAAAATTTTCATAGATGTTTGAAAGGAAGTTGGGGACCTCTTGGATTAACATGGCAAGGAGGTATCTCCTAGGATCTGTGTATGAGAGCGTCAGATGATAGCTGCAGATCTTCACATAATCCAACTGGAGACTCATACGCTGGGCTCAAGAGAGTCTATGTAGACCATATAATTAAGGCTACCTCTTAATTTGTTCCCTTCCAGGATTCTAATATGTGTTTCATTGCATCAAGGTTTCTCTAGATTAATTATCAGAGTAATGTATTTGCAGTCCTTATCCGGATGCCAAGAAAGCATATTCCTGGACAGTACTGCTGGTGCACACCAGGTGTGTGTGACCATGAGGTTAACGCAAGCCTGAGGCGTCTAACCTATCCGCTTGTGAGCGGCCATTCACGCTGCCCCCTCACCTCGGTGGGCCTCGGAGCGATGGAGCTCAGCTTGAGATTAGGAGGGGATCTGCAGCTGTCCATCTGAGGAGTGACCTTATCTCTTTTATGACTGTTCTTGTGCTGGTCGGTGTGGTTGGTGCGAAGCACAGGTAAAAAGGCCACTCTGCAGGCCTGGGCTACGTGGGAGGGGGATGTTGACTCGGGATGTTGACTTGGGCTATCGCGTTCACTGGTGTGCAAAGCTGTGGGCCAACTTCCTTCTTCCATACACAAACACAGAAAGGTTTTGTGCCTCATTACACCTGACTGTAACGCTCAGAAAAGGACACAGGATTGCCGTAGCCATTAGCCAATGTCAGCAACACAGTACCAGTACCACGAATGACACACGTGATTTTGTTAGGTAACATTGATAAGAGGAAATATAGATTACTGATTATATTAAACACAGTTGAGGTGAGGTGTCATGTTTCTTTGCTGCACTTTGTACAAGGTTCAGAATTCAATTTTCAGTATAAGTAGCTATAGCACATTGCTAGTCACACATGGCATCTTCTTCAGGTAATACATCTTGCTCAGGTGCAGCAACTCAAGTGTCCTCCGGCTCACTGGTTCATGTGACCGTTTCCCCATTGCAATGTGAACATAAACACTAAAAGCAAACTTCTCCAACAAATCCCAGTCCGCCCTCCCACCTGATCAGGCACTGTGAGCCCCTGCACCGCCATTCCACATGGCCGCTGCTCCTGCCAACCAGAAAGCTGTAGGCTGCTGGTTACGCCCCCTGCCTCCTTCCCCGCTTCTTTCTGTGGATCATTATGGGCTGTTTTACTGCACTGACCGCTCTGCCCCTGTCCATCTCTCCCTCTGTCCCTCCCTTTCCTCCTGCTCCTCCTCCTCCCCTCTCTCACGCTCCCAGCGGGGCTGTGCCGGGGGGCCAGAGGGGGGCGGCAGGTGGGGGCGGGGATGGGTGGGGTCCCTGTCGCAGCGACAGCATCAAGAGTATGGTCACGGGGGGCAGCAAAGCTGGGAGGTGGCAGGCCGTCCAGAGCCACATGCAGTCGGGCGTCCTGAGGCCCAGCAAGTGAGTGAGGGGGTCCTGGGGATGCCACAGCGGATCGTGGTGGGCTCTGTGGGTGGTCTGCGGGGGGACTACGGGGGTGTTGCTTGTATATGCTGCGTGAAAGGGGTTTACTATGGGCTGGCTGAGTATGGTGGGCTTAGAACAAAAAGGCATGCTGCATGACTGTGTTTATAACATATAAAGCAATGCCCCTCCCCCAAATATCTACCCGTGTATGTCCACGTGAAAGCTGGGCATACAGCTTGGCATACAGCTTGGCATCCATCGACCAGCCATGGCTTAAAAACACACACACACACACACACGCACACACACACACACACACAGTGATAACCTGAGGACGGAACTCCACAGCTACTTCTATATTCACACGGGGACTCAGATGTGCTTAAATTACAAAGAACACATTGTCCAGGTCTTTGTGCTCCTTTAACGTCTAGAACTAAGAACTCCCAGCAATGCTGCATCATTTAAAAGCAGCCAGACCGTGCATAAGATAAGCCGAGTTTTCCCACTGAAAGGGCATGAACATTTTTGTTTAATATAAATGTAAAGATGTATTATGCAACAACTATGTCCCTTGTGGTAACAGAGAGAATTACAAGACAGTATAAAATAATGTCCTTTTAGAGCAGGGCCTTGGCAATTATGTTCTGCGGAGGGTCAAATCCAAACTTCACCATGTCAGCAGGTTTGATTATTTTCATGTCCAATGAAAGCTACACTAGAAGATTAAAGCTACACTAGAGGGTTTTTTTTTTTGAGAGGCTTGTTTGTATTTCATGTAATCGTATTTGCAATTTATGGGTCTTCAACATAAACCTTTACTTGATGTCTTTTATTAATTAAATTTAATGATTGGGCCAGTAAAAATAGTTCTGTGGGTAGGATGAGATCTGCACACCAGCTTTTTCTATGCCTGCTTTAGAGTGTAGAGGACTGAAGGTTCAGAGGATAGCCTTGTGTTTGGTAACTACTTCCCCTGCATTCTGGGAAAATAAATTATAAAATAAAAATTCTTCTCATGAAGAACGTTTTTTCACCAAGGAACATCTCTCCCTCTCTCGGGTTGTTATTTTAGACCTAAAACGTGGCCCACAATTTCTGACTGCGATTTCTGTCACTGGTCCTGGATCAGGACATCATTACTCACATACAGTACGAGGACTAGCGAAATATTGCATGCACATAATACGGTCAGCTGAACATCGCCCCGAAAAATTTCCAGCAGGAAATGTTTATTGTGATTCTTGATATGCACAGGATTTTCTTAACATTATCAGTATTTTTTGGTACCTTGTTTTGCAGCTGTAATGGTCATTACGGGCATTATATAATAACGTATTATTATTATTATTATTATTATTATTACCACTGCTAGAGCTGAGCCACCTTGACAGAAGACTGCTGCCATCTAAGGTGCTGTGTACTCAATGACTTTCATCTCCTTTGTAACTAATGATAAAATAATTACATTCTCTTTGGCTAAGAGAATACCATATAAACTAATTATATTTACAGTTGGCCACAACACTTGAGCATGAGCTATGGGGAGTCAAAGCTAGTGTGCTAGCAGGCTAGTCGGTAGATGGGGAGGTCAACAGCCTCTGATTTTAACATTTATAGCTAAGAATAAAAATCAATTAATGGAATAAAAGCTGGCATCAGTACGCTTATGTGTTTCCTGCAGTCTTTGTAATTACAGGCTATTAAATACCCGTGCTCACACGTTTAAAGGTTTGGTTTACTGGTGGTGTGCCATGCTACTCTGAATTAATAGCGGAAAGTGTAAAAATATCCAAACATGCAGATTGCGTCTCCCTGCTGTGTCCCCCGTAGAGGGCAAAAAAGGGCATCCAAAGGGGGCATGGCGTTTGTGAATACGGTGTGGTTCATCATAGCCACATGATCAAAAATGGCCAATGACGTGTTAAAGCCCAAAGCAGCAGATGAAGCAGAAGTGAGGCAGTTACCACAGCTTTTCACTCCCTTTGTTTAACGCCTCTGTTTCACACCTCAAGTCTGTGACCCCCCCATCTCTCCCCACTTTCTCTCCCCTCTTTGCTACTTCACCCCTCCTCTTTCTCTCCTCCTCTCATCTATCACTCTGCATCCCCCCCCAGTCTATAATTGGATTCTATTTTCAGGCTGCTATAAGTGTCCCTGTCTCCTGTGTGTGTCTCACGCCTGGCTCTCTCTCTCTCACTTTCGTTCTCCGTGTCTCAGCTCTTAACTCCATTTCCCTCCTGTTCTTCCTCTTCCCGGTCCACATCTCCTCCCTTGCTCACATCTCCTACTCTTCCTGGTCCACATCTCCTCCCTTGCTTCCATCACTGTCGCCGCAAGCCTTCTCACCGGGAGGAATACCCAGCCTTTGGCACAGTGTTGACTGGACTCTTGGGAAACATAACAGGGGCACAGGAAGCTCAGCTCTGAGAGGGCGCAGGACATGGCAGGCAGCGAGATGGCAGAGTAGATCATGACCTGCTGACTGGAGAACCTGGAAAAGTTACATAAGTCTGCACTAGCTGTCCTCATTTTGAGCCCTCGCTGGGAAGTAGCTCAGCATATTCGAAACACAAGTAAACAGCCAAACAAGCTCCAAGCAGACATTTAGAACTGAACCACTAAACTGGAGCTTGAACTAATTAGGACGAGCGTTTGAAGGAGAGGCAGAAAGTGAGGTGAGGAACGTCTGCTCAGAGAGGGATATAGTACAGAGGGAGTAAGGAAAAAGAGGGCGTGGAACCAGAGGACTGGGTAGAGGCGGGGTAGAAACTGGTTGGCTGGTCCATGTTCTCTAGAGAACAATAGAGTATTTAAAAAGGAGGAAGAGGAGGCATGCACACACACACGCACACACACACGGCAGCGGGAGGAATGAGGAATAAGTAGAGAGCAAAGAGCACGAGCGCAGAAGACATGGGCATCTCGCCGCAGACACAGGGCTCCGCGCACAGACGGCCGAGCGCCAGCCGTGGGCCGCAGCACGCGACCCGGGCTCCGCAGACGCCACGGTCCATGCAGCCGAGGACCCCGCAGTCACGGACAACACAGCCGAGGGCGACGCCGCCACCACGTGCCGCGCAGACGCACTCCAGTCACACGCATGCTGCGCAGACACGCTCCAGTCACACGCACGCTGCGCAGACGCGCTCGGCCCACGGCCCGCACCGGCACAACACGCAGTCCATGCAGACAGGCTTGCGGCGGCTGTCCAACACTCATGCGCATTCTGCGCAGACACAGCCGATGCAGAGCTGCTCGCGGAGGCTGTCCAACACCCATGCTGTTCAGCACGCCGCGCAGACTGGCTGTAACTTCTACTGCTACTTGTGCTACGGCTGCTACTGCTGCTGCCTCACGCTTCTCTCTGTCTCTCTCCTCCTCCTCCTCTCCCCCGCTCCACCCTCTCCTCCATCACTGGGCCTCCCTCCGTCATCCTCCCCTTCCATTGCTGCATCTTCCTCTTCCTCCAACTCTCCGTCTTCCTCACGTTCCATCCCCGCGTCTTCCTCTCCTTCCGTCCCTGCATCCTCTTCTCCCTCTGTCTCTCGCTCCACACCTCCATTGTCGTCTTCCCCCATCCCACCGTCTTCCTCGCCTGTTCTTCCTCCTCCCTCCACCTCTCCTGACCTCCCTCCTGCGTTCCACCCTTTCCCTTTCTTCAATCTGGTCTGCCCCTCTGCCCCACCTTCCCTGCATTTATCTCTCCCGCTTCCCCCTTCCTCACCCTCACACCCCCTCCTCTGCATGCCTTGCTCCGACTCCCCCTCCCACACACCTGTTCATCCTTCCTCCTCATGCACCAACCTCCTGTGCCACCCCACCATCCCTGGCCCCGCCCCCCGCCGCTTCCCCTTGGCT
>JAABNX020000008.1:14162825-14186474 GCA_015163995.2 Mormyrus lacerda
AGTAATAAATGTAGTATAAGGGTGTTCGTATGGACATATAAAGACAGAGTAGGCGTCTATGTGTACATGATAGCATGAGTATGTGCTTGACAGAGTCTGTGGACCTGACCATTGAGACGCTCTGAGTTTGTGAGTGGCTGTCGCCACAAGGACAGTTGACTCCGGAAAAACAGACTCTGGAAGGATATTCTTATGAGTTGTATGCCCTTTAAAGTCAGCTTTTTATTTAAGAAGGTACACCTAATGACAAACAAATCTGTGTGCTTAGAAATGGGCGTCACGGTGGATCAGTGGGCTGCACGTCTGCCCCATGCCTGCAGGGCTGAAGATTCGAATCTAAATGAAATCTGTGTGGCAATCTGGCTATGAAGCACGCGTGGCTGTTATTGCATACATGATGCTATGCGTATAAAAGAGGCCATTTATGTGTGGGCATGAGCAGTATGCATGTGTCACTTATATTCAAATTCACATGTTTGAATCTTTGTGTTCACTTTTTTTGCATGAAAAATTTCCCATTTCCCTTTGACTCCTGTCTTATAAAAAAACAAATTATGTGCTCATTTTCAGTTTCTCATTCTATTTCCCTCCCTCTTTATATACATAGGTAATATGTATATACATTTATTTATGTATTGAATAAAACGAAGATAGATTTGTGTACATGGTAGTTGGAGCCCTTAACTAGGCCTCCCTAGCATCTTGTTGTGGGTCAGGCATTTCTCCCTTGTAGAAACATTGCTTGCTAGTGTTCCTGCTGACTTTTTCCCTTGGTGCTCACAATTTCCTGCCCCCCCCCCACCCCCTCGTTTAGTGTGATATTTTCTTCTACCACTTTCCTTTTCCACTCCTCTTTGCCTATTTCACCTTTACACTCCTCCAGGTGACTTGACCTCCCTTGACCCCCCCCTGTGTCCCCTCTCCTCGCTCTCGTCTCTTCCCTTTCATCCTCCCCGGTGGCTTCCCTCCTTACCTCTCTTACTCTGCCCCTTCTGTGTGCTTCTCTTTCCTGGTCTTGTTCTTTATGGGACAGCGAAGGGAAGATGGTGGTTCTGTCTCTGGCGATCGGGCTGGCTGAGCAGGATGACTTTGCCAACATCCCCGACCTGCAGGAGGCACCGGCCAGCCACGAAACACCCCCTGACAAGAGGTACCAATCTAAGAGTGTGAGAGTGAGAGTGCGACAGGAGGCAGGAATGGAGGGAGGAAGAGATGAAGCGAGAGGGAAGGAGAGAATGTGGTAGATCTAAAAAAGGGTGAGAAAATACTGGACATTGGTGTGTGCAAAGAGGAAGGATTTAGTGAGTCAAAGAAGTGATACAGAAAAAGACAGTCATAGTTATTATGGGGAAGGAGATGATGTATTGTGGCACGTTGGAGCTTGTGCACCTTGTTGACGGCTGTGGTTAATGCTGAAAGCCATTAAGGAGGGTGTATTAGGGTAATGGTGGTCAAAAGGCAAATACCTATCAGATAAACATGGCTGTGAGGACAACGCAGGGTGGAGGGTGGTTGGCTCCAGTACGGTTGATTTTTTTCCCTCCTGGGCAAACTGTGATGAAAAAGGAACACCTTGAGCAAGGGCTAATGGGATTAGACAGCTTGACCATCACTTGTTAATATTTAATGAGCTCCTTAATCATTTGAGTGGGATTGTGGTCCACAGTCTCACTGTAGAGTCCCTTCAGTGGCTGAATGGCCATTGTGTACCATATGGCTGCTTTAAGAATGGTAGAGATGTTTGCTATTAATTGGATTCTTTCACAGCTATAGCCACATCAGCCTGTTGCTTTTCATCCTTCCCACAAACACTTTTCATTTACTCCTTTGTCCTGCTGTTTTCTTATCGATCTCTTTGCACTTTCTCTTTGTTTTTGTGCTTTTTAACCATCTTTTCCCTTACCAGCCAGCTCTCTGAGGGCAGCTGTCTGGCATTTCTTTGTGTTCCTTTCCTCTGGCTCTCTCCATCTCCACATCTCACCAACTCACTCCTTTCCCTTCCTCATCTTCCCCTCAGTCCTAGTCTTCCAGCCTCCAGGGCAGCGTATATTATACTCGTTAGCCGCTTTGTTTGAGAGACACTTTCACAGATGTCTATAAATAAGGTCTCCTGCGGGTAGGGACCAGTTTCTCTGGCAGCTCAAGAGCTGTGACTTGCAGAATATGAAGGTAAGACAACCACTGTATCATCACTGCTGGTCTCCCAGTGTTCCACTGGCTGATTAGCTAAGGACTGGACAATCAGCGTCTGTCAGTAATTTACACGTCGTCTGTTCGAGGCATTTTCAATTAATTACCTGCCGAATGCAAAGAAGCCTGCGTGTTTTTCTCACATCATTAAGTTGCTTTAAGATGTAAGCTGAGAGGATGACAGAGCAACATCCTCCGCCCATCCAACAATCCTACCAGAGGTGCATGGAAGACATGGTGCCCACGCTCAATTCTTGGCTTTGCAGCCATGAGCAGCTAATTTTGTGGATCCAACAAAAAAGCACCCCCCACTCACGCAGGCCCCTTGAGAATCTGTCATGGGGTGGGCTTTAATTGTGGGTCTTACCGAGCGTAGTGGGTAGGTCTGTGTGTGGAGTCGCATGTCCCCCGGGAACCACGAACCCCCCATCATTTATCACTGGCCTCTCTACACTGTCGCATCAATGAGACCAAGAGCGATTTATCTCCAGTTTGTCTTCTTGAGTTCCACTTCCTGCCCCTATCTCTCCTCTGGCCCTTTGACTGAGCCCAGCAGTTGAAGGTAATGGAGAAATTGATTTGGCTTCATCTAGACCCAGCTCTTAATCAAAGATTTTATTTAAGATTGTTCTTGGATTTATATCTGACATGGAAATATGTCCATGTGTGAAATACAGAGCATCTGAAGATTAAGTCTGTTACTTGACAATGATGAAAGAAAATATGTAGCAATAAATACAATCAAGGTATTTCATTTATTCCAAGAGTGTTATGAATCTTTTTTACATGGTGAAAAAGGTTCTGTGCTTTAATATGAAGGAATATCTGACCTTCCGCTAGTCCTCACCACAGCTAACAGTAGATGACCTTACCACACCTGACAGAAAACACAGATTTTACTTCATTATTGTTGTCATTCTCTAGCAGCCTTTGGTAGCCTTCATTAATAGTGTGAAAAAGTGCATCCCCACTGCTTTAATCTCACTTAATAAGGTAATATCTGACTTCCAGAATAATTTTCAGTTTGTTTTGGAGATCATCATGGCTAGGATACAATTTGTACTTGCCACTTTTAGGACTTGGTGTATATTTCAGATTCTTATTGAAAGGTCTCCATTAGTTTTCATAGCCCTTTTTGAAGCCAGTTACTCTTAAGGTTTCCAGTGACCCTTATGTATCCTCTCATCCTTTTAGTATTCAAATATCCATGAAATTATGGATTTAATTTTCAGATTCCTTGAATATTTATAGTTCCTGTTAGGCCTATAGAAGTTTCAGCCTGCTATTTATTAAGCCACAGCTACACTTTCAAAATATTGAATATATGTTGGTTACAGCTGAAGAATTAGTGTGCAAATGGACAGCTTTTTCCACAATTAGTATTATCATCATCATTATTATTAATATTACATTACTGTCTTCTCATTTCCTCAGAGGTGCGATAGTTTGCTTTTTTGTGCTATTTATATGCTTAGGCACATCACTGGGCAAATTAATTTTAAAGCCGTTGTAATACGTAGCGCATGAGACGGCCACTGTGGTTCCTGCGATAAGAATTCTTGGTGCGACGGATTTGTATGAAAGGTGTGCAAATTGCTGATTTCGATAACGTTGAAAGTGGCAATGCCTCAGTATTTTATAGTACGGATATAAACCCTGCACCTGAGAGACCTTCCAGAGGTCTTCTAAGCATTGCATGGAAATGGGTTAGAAAACAAGCCTCCTGCCTGGAGCCGCACAGATTCCCAAAATACAAAAAGTCTTGCTTTCAGCCTGCAGTCAAGAAGATTCCTAAAATACAATAAGTGCCAGAGTTTCCAGATGCCCTTAAGGGGGTAATCAGATCTGGCAAGACACCAAAACTGGGTTTGGGTTTAGTGCATCTAAATATCATCTCCCAGATTCACTGGAAATCATTCAGAGTGAGGATGATCTCAGAGACACGGCCAGCCAGTTGCCTTGACCTAATCAACTAAATGTAGATTATTAACATATTGATTATGACAAGTTTTGAAAGTCGGGGGGGGGGGGGAAATAACTTAAAATTAACAAAACAGCCATTTTATTCCTAAGTAATGAAAATAATGAAAAAAGGAAGCGGTTTCCTGTCCTTGTGGAATTTAAGATTCAAGTCTTATAGCACTGGCAGTTGGTCAGATTTTTCTTTTCTGATTGGTCTAGGCTTAAGGGACTGCCTGTACCATTGAGTTTAAGTGTAATACTGTGATGACAGATCGGCATATTTATGGATGCACCTTTTTTAGTCCAAACAAGTCTCATCTGTCACCGCTGCCCAACCTACTCTGTCACCCGTGTTCCTCACTGATCTCATGCCATTCCTCTTTTTTTCCCTCGCTGCTCTCATATCTGCCTTACACATCTATGCCCTCCGCCATTCATCTTGCCCATGTGCACAACACACACCCATTGCTCTCTCGGGATTGGTCCCAAGGGTTGGGGCTGGCACATCACTCTTTTAATCTGAGTATGGTGTTTACACCCTACCTTTTACCAATCAGTAGAGTCATGTGAAGTTGAACATACGACAGACTGCAATAATCTGCCCATAAGCTGTCTCTACATTCCAGCTGTACCCCTGTGAGGCTGAATACTTTACTGCTTCACTGTGCTTCACACTAAATGGCACTGGATTCTCTTGGGAACTCCTTGGGTCCAGTGTTTGGAGCTTTTTCTGTCCGCCCACTGGGTCACGCCTGGAACAAAAATCCCTCCTAACAAAGCCCCAGCCGGTAGTCTTCTTTGCTGTGCAATATTAATGTATACTGCCTCACCTAATGTAGCGTTATAATGAGGCCCCAGCTCTCTGTGTGTACAGAGATCGTGTGACATGATTTTTCAGTTGTTGTGCATGTTCTCTGAACATTCCATTTTCATCATACAGTCTTATGAGCAGGTGAACTGGTGAATCTCAATGCACCCTTGTGAGGGCGTGTGAGTTTGTGCATAATTGCCCAGTGCTGGGATGGCACACTGCGCGGCAATTGCACCAGTTCACTGCAAACCTAATTTGACGTGGCTACTGAGAATGGACAGTTCAATTAAATAAATGTTGAATTTCCAATGTAAATTAGCAAATGTGGATGGCAAAAGAGTCCATATTAGCATGGCAATATTCATGGGAAGTCAACTTTGGTTTCTGGCCATATGTGCAGTTTCATTATGACCCTTTGTAACTGCAGTCAGAAAAACAATCAACCAATTACTCCTGTCCTGGGGCAACACTGGACAAATGAGTCCCATGAGAGATGCCCAACTCTAGACCCGTCATTCTGCCCCTCCATACTCATCAGGAATGCTGATGGTCGTCGGGGTTCAGGGTTAGGCCACAAGATTGTTTATCGTAATGATGTGGAGTTTGAAGTATGAGTGAAGAATCACTTCTCATGACAAGGGACAGCTACAGTACAGAATGGAATCCAGCATAGGCGAAAGATTTAGACCAGTGTTTCCCAATCCAGTCCCCGCAGACCCGCAGACAGTTTTTGCTCCCTCCTAGTTCTCTGTAAAAAAAATCATTCAGAAGTATAACTGAGACATAACAAATCTAAAATGCAAGTGTAATAGTTATTTTCTTGGTCAATAGACACTGAACACATGTCAGTGGTCTAATATTATGTTACTGTCTGAGGCATGTGTGGTATAACATTTATACCCATACCTTAAGCAGTTTCAAATCAAACCATCTCTTCAATTGTTCCTGTTTAAAATGGTCAACAACATTCAGACGTGTGGCATTCCCAAAACATGATTGTCTGTGCCCCACATTTCTGTTCTGTAGATATTTATTGTACATTTCTGCTATATTATGTGTTAGTTTACAAAATCAGAAACCATACGATTTTGACTGCCGACAATCTGTTCAGACTTATTAAAAACAATTAAGTGAAATGAAAACTGCTTCTGACAAAATACAAATTTATTCCAATATTGTCAGTTATTAGCCAAATAAATACTGATATTTCATAACACATAAGTCCTGTAATGAAAAAAAAATCATGAAATGTATTAATTTTTATGAAAGCTAAAATGCAGCTGTGTGTAGTAAATTACGCAAAACAGAACTCATTAACATAGATAATGAATCCACTTACTGTTTCAGTTTAATTCACTTCATATTTTATCTTTTTTTTCAATGAGTCATATTACTTTTAAGAAGTAAATGCTTTTAGATTGAGAAAAAAGGTTTCATGTCTACTTTGTTGTATTCAACCGTCAGAGCAGCCCCCGTTGCAAACTACTTACCGCAGAGACATGATTTCTGTACAAACCCATTAGCTAATCACAGCATAGCATAACCGGGGAGAAGAATCTCTAATTCAAGCTACATTGCAAAGGACATTCTGAGCATACATACATACAATTTTGCTGTGTCACCGGTCCTCCTACACTTTCTTACGGATGGACTGTTTGTCTTGCACGAGATAGTGTTACAGGTAAGCTTACGTAATTTCCTTGTGCGTTTTTTTTTCCACATAGCGGTTAACAGAATAATAAATTGGTTTCATACGAATACCTTAAAATGTGCTAATTCACAGTAGTAATACCGGTAATGTATTTGTTATCCTTGTTATTTTTTATAATAATAATAGTAATAATAATACACCTTACATTCAGTTTTAGAACGCAAAACGTCCAAAGAAAAAAGTCATTATAATAACTATATAAACGTTTAAAAGTTAATTGTTATGCATATTGGTAAATAAGAGCCGTTTGAAATAGTTAAAATGGTAAATTGCTTTGATGTATCGATTATCTAACTGTCGTTGTGTCACGTGCCAGAAACCGTTGAATTTCCGTGCATGGAAATCGGATAAGAAGAAACGCCTAAATGCATGTCTTGTGATATTAATACAACTGTGTAGACGAGGGGTTTTCAGCCTGGTTGTCCACAGAGAAAGGTCTAAATTATGCCAGCAATCGAAGCAAAAAATTATTTAAATAATATTTCTGCTCTAGCTGTTGTTACAGTCTAGTCCCTGGCTTACTTAAGTTTTCCGTCTCTTTATTTGTGAAATTAACATAATTGCTAGGTTTTCATTTAGCTAGTTGCTCTGTTCTGCGGTAAGATGGGTGTGTCATACGTTTCCGGAGCATAGGTATGCATGCACATTGACTATGGGGTGGACAGAAAGTTTTGACTGAGGTGTAGCGAGACTGGGGGTAGCTGGGGAGAAAGTATAGTATATAATCACTGGGTGATTTGGTTCAGAAAACTGGTGCCTCTTTAAACCATTTTAAATGTACCCCATGAAACTAATGCTGTTGTTTTTGGTTTTTAATGGAAAGTGCTTGTGGTTTCGCTCCAGCTTTAATCTAACGATAGAGTGCTTCCTAACGATAGAGTGCTTCATCTCTAAATGTAAAAGTACATTGGCTCCAAAAAGCTTTTCAGCCGAACTCAGTTGAAAGGAAACAGAAGGTCCTTGTTCCCAGGCCTGTCTTCCCTCCATATGACCAGTTGTACTAACAATGGAGTTTTCTTGATCTGCTTTAAAAATGAGATATCTAATATTGCATAATAAGCCTGAATAAGGTCTAGAATCACCTATGTTGGAAATGCTATATTTGGTTATTTTAAACGCATAAGGAATGAAAGTCTTATCCTGATAACTAGCATGCCAAACTGAGTGAACTGATGTTGCTCATATATCCTGTGTTATACCCATTTATTTAAATTCCACTCCTGGTCCTGTGATTCCACTGTGTATTATTGTACCGGTAGTCTAATTAATTAGGGTTTATTGAATTCTTTCAAAATATTGATCTATCGATCCATTTTCTATACCATTTGTCCTATGCAGATTTATGGGGAAAATATTGACTAATTTAAGATTGACATTTAGATTTAGATTTAATTATATGTAGATTTAAATATTAAATCTACATATAATTTAGAATAAATCTAGAGACTATGACCATTTGAAAATAAACTTGTATTTATATATATCAAAACTTAATACTAAATTATTGAGCATATAAGTTCATTATATATGTGTTTTTAAAACATGTAATTACTGTTTAAAAAGTTAAAAAACAGGAAAGGTAATTAAAAATACATGAGTCAACCTGTCAACCAGGGATCAATTGCCTACCAAGAAAATTGACTCAGTGTTGTAAGTAAGAACCTTGACCCCTGCTTGCTGATGTGATGCTTGTGATGCTTATTTTGATGGTTAAATGACTTGTAGTTGTGGCTATGGTGCCATCTTTGCATGCACTTCTGAGTTTATCCATTGTGGGGAGTCGGGGGCATCGTCTTTAGCCTCAGCACATTGCACACACTATTCCAGGTCGTGTGGGTACATCACACTGTAATGCTGTGACTGGGTCATTGACTTTGAACTGGCAGTGCACTCCCAAGTAGTGTGTGCACAAGTGTATTATGCATGTTATACAGTCTTATGTACATGTGCTCTGTTCCTCGTGTTCATGCTTCTCTTGCCTTAATACATACCTCTGTGTGTGATTGCACAAGTGTTTGAGTTTGCAGGTACTCTATGCATTTCATTGTTTGCTTAATTATGTATGTATGTAGTGCTCATCTGCTTAGATTCAATTCAATGGAGAACTGTTTACAAGGAAGTCAATCACTCAGGAGTGTTTTTTTTTCTCTTCCCCTAGCGTGGCCTACAAGTTCAGGGATATAATTGTCGTTTACTGTTTAATCAAAAGGGTGAGTTAAATTATAGATGGAACCGGTAGGAATGACAAAGAGACAAAGAAAGGAGAATAAAAGACCTGATCAGCTGAAGAGTTTGAAAAAAAGTAAACTCAGTACGTGCTCATTCTTAGTTCCCTTAATGGATTCAAAATTGCAGTAATGAGAGAGAGATCAATCTCCACAATAACTAGTATTGTTAGAAGCAAGAATTTTTCAGGTGTGTTTATGGATAAATCAGGATTTTACCACCCCAGTGTCTGGAGAGTACTGCACCTGTTAGCCTGGACCTGTAGCAGTCCAGGAGGATGCCATGATTGTTTAATGTTTTTATCAATATTGTCAAACATATTCTAATCATTCGCAGTCACTCCAGTGGGACTGCAGGCAGTTGTTATGTGGGGGAGGGGTGATATGAGCAGCTTGTTGTCCCCCATACTCTCTAGCATTCAGCCTGGGCCAGTGCCCTGCCTGGAGGGGCAATCGCAAGTAAATGGTTTTGGCCGTAGTAAAGAGCAGAAGTCGTCACATTTACAGATCAGTGCTCAGACTGTCGGTCGGCTGCTTCTCTGTGGTGGAACACCAAGGGAGACCCAGAGCTAGGAGCTGAGCAGGTCTCCGCTAAGTGTCCACTAAGCTCTGCTGTAGGGAAGCCACTCGCCAAATTTAAAAAAGCTTGCATTGCACGTGAGTTGCTTTCATGTTAATCAGCAGACACCTCGAGCACAGCCCTGCCTGTTGATTGCTTATATAAAACAGCCTATTACAGTGTGACCTTCAGCACAATAGGACTGAGGGGGGGGGGGTAACCTGGGGCGAAATGAGACTACAGAGGCATAATAGAATCAGTAAGAGTTGCTCGTGAAATGGTGTGATGCGCTTATGGCTTATTCCATTCTTTACTGGTTATGTAAGGAGTAACTATTCTGTGGGGTTTTCCGCTGTGCAATATGTGTCTGCCCAGGGGTGGGGCAGCCCTGTAGTGGATTGGCTAGGCCAAGAACCTGGAGTGTGAATATAATGGTGAAAGGGTACGTATGTGTGTGCCTGAATGTTGGGTGCTGCTGGGGTTCAGGGTGAATGTTGGGTGTGGGGGGGAGGCTGTCTCTCTCGCGTTTCTCTCCAGCCCTGAAGCGGAGTATCTGCCCCCCTCCCCTTCTTCAAGCAGATCGTCCTGGGTCAGGTAACAAAAAAGGATAGTATCACAGGTCACGGTGAAACCCAAATTGCCCCGCGCGCCTCTGTGTGTCTGTCTCTGTGCGTGTGCGCGCATATCAGTGGGTGTGTGTATCTATCAGCGAGGCTCTCACCCGTACCTGTCATATATCCTGCCATGTCTGCCTTGTTTTTAATGTGCCTGCCTGTTTGCTGCCCTCTCCCCTTTCCTCTTCTCCTGCCCCCCCCCCTCGCCCCCCCAAGCCATCCCTGGCTCTCTGTGTTTCTCGAGCCGTTGCCATGTCGACAGCCCACTTTCTTTGATGGTGCTGTGGGAGCATTGGGCTTTCCAGTCAGTACAATTGCCCAGTCTGCTCCCTGCTGGCTGCTATATAACCCTGCAGGTTGAACATCATTTACAGATTGCTCACTTTTCTGCTGCGGTATTGGTGCCAGATTTTCCTTTGCACAGTGGATGCTTAGTCTGAAAAAGGATGCAACAGGACTTTTGGGTCTGGAGATACAATTTTGATTAATAATTCATAAATTTTTGCTCTGACCTTCCACAAGTTTTGCCCTTGGGCTTTTGTACTATTGTACCTATTATGAAATGCTAAGCCTTATTGTAAGTGTTGTGAAATCCACCATCCTTGTAAATCAATTAGCAGGTATTAAACCTGTTTGTTGATAGCAGACATGTACAGATCTGGTTAGCATGCTTTCCTGTCAGCCTGCCTTGTAGCAGCCTGCTCCCCGTGTTCTAGTCAACTTATGGGCTTTTCGGGTGGATGAAGGCTCCTCCTGAATGAAGCACAAAGCAGGGATTGATTATGTGTGCTAAGGTGTAGTGCTGCTTGCCCTCCTCCTTTGCCTGAAGCAGTCCGTTCCTACGGCAGGACGGTCACGGTGCTGGTAGCATGCATGAGCCTGCAGTTCAGTGTGTGGATGGATCTAGTTGGCCGCTAAGATCACATTGATCCAAAGGAATGTGACTCCCGTGTATTTGTGGAACCCAAACAAGTGCAGCTGTGTCATAGTCCCTCCCCCTTCTGAAAAACTTACCAGTAACCAAGTACTTGTTCTTTTGTCTGTCTGCCTTACTTGCTTCGCTTGCCTTTAGCTGCCTGTCTGTCTGCCTGTCTGTTTGTCTGTCCTTTGATCTGGGTACCTCTGTTTTCCTACTAGATGGAGTGCATTGTTTGCTATTTGTTGTTTATTGTACTTTTCTGTAGAAGTATTCACTCACGTTCTTTTAAACTTTAGCCCCAAATTTTAACTATTCTGCACAGACAACACATGATAGACATTTAGGCTTGCTATTCAGCTGCCCAGTATTCCACCTTATTGAAATTACCTGTGTGCGGCTGTTGCATCCTAAGAGGGACTTTAGTTTTTGCTTTTCTCAGACTCTTGTATTTATAGCATTATACATTGGGGTCTGTCATTAACTGTAATGCTAAAGCACAGTCCCTGCCCTCCAGAAAGCTAACAGTTCCCAAAACCTCTGTGTAAGCAGGTATGATTCTTGCTCACAATACTCATAACTAACTAACTAGACACAGTCGATAGAGCCTTCCCTTCCCTACACATGCATTCTTTATCTCAGAGTAAGTCCTGACTTATTTATACAAGCTACCTTTTCATGCAAGTGTACTGCGGTGTACATCACCCAGACTGCAGGGCACAAATATGGCAGCACGGCTGCGGTCATGTTAGGGTGCAGCCTCATTGCTCCTAAAATGGTAACACTGTGATCTTTCTGATGTTTCTCACCACATGCCTAGGTTAGTCTCTCAAATTTGGATGTAGTATGGTCTTTCATTGACACCAGCATGTAATTCTCTATACTGGTGTCATACCTGGCCTAAATGCATGCTGAGTGCTGGGTATGAAAGACCTTATATGTCTCCTACAACACGCATCCCTCTTTTGAAGTAGAATACTCCTAGGTAGAGTTCTTATATATATATATTTACATATGTATGAACCCCCTAACACTCTGTTCTCTCTCCTTTTCCTGTGTGTTAATACACGTTTGGTTGTGGGTCTCTCTAATCTGTCTCTCTCTCTCTCCCTTCTACCATCTCTCTTGCTCTAAAGAAGCGCTTTACTCCTTGTCTGTTTTTTTGGCCACTAAACTTTATGTGGGTTTTTTATTGTTTTCCTCCTGCCCCTGTATCTCCCCCCCCACCCCAATCCCCTCGAGCATCTATGTTTAACTTGCTCAACCCCCTCTGTGTAACGTGTATGTCCTTGTTGGTTTCCTTTCCTTTCTGTTATCTGCTCCAAACTGACCAAACTAAGCCTCTCTTGTGTTTTCAGGCTTTCCCTTTCTCCTTTTTCTTTCTTGCAGCTCAATAAAAAAAGCAGTGGTGTCTGTCAATGTCTCACTCTCGTTTTGTTTGATTCTGTAACCTCACTTTGTTCATGCTATTAACATATGGCCTCTCCTCTTAACACAGACGAATGTTACCCCTATTCTTTGCCCTCTTCTGCACAGCGCCTTCCATGTATGTTCTGTGTGCCTCTTCCACTGAATGTATGCTTCATCTGCCTCCTTTCTGGCTGTGTCTCAATGCCTAACAGCTCATCAATGTCTTGCCTCTGGACGTGCCTTGACCAGTCTGCTCTGGAGTACCGTGTGTCCTTTGCTTTCTTCACTGGGACCGGAATCTGGGTTGTTGTTGCATAGGGTTGTAATGAAAATAGTGGTCTCACATGGGGTTCTGATGTTGCCTTTGAATGCTGCCGTGTTTTGTGCCACGCCTGCTCCTCTCCTTCACAAAGACTTCGGTGTCTCTTTCGTTGGGTCTTGTTGCTTTAGCAGACTCTGTTCTAACACTAGGTTTGTAGAGACCCAGTCACATTCACGCTCATATGCATTCAGATTTGCACACATACATGCTTACACAAAAACCACAGTTGTTGCTGTGCTGTGTTTGACCATCTGCTGAGGTCTATACTACGTCTCTTTCTCAGGGTCGCCTCACACTGGGCGAAAGGGCACAGCTTCCTGCCTTACCTGTGTCAACTTGTGTGTGAATGTTGCTCTTCAACTTCACTAGACTGGTTCCGGCCCATTCACACATTCATTAGTTCTGTATCGTTTCCTCGGGCATCCATCTGTTGACTGAATTATTATATTGCTGCAGTTTGGCTTGAGCCAGAGACATTGATGACCTGCTATGAGCGCGGCCAGATCATCCTTAGACAGGTGGCAGAATTACTCTTCCTGCTAACGATCAGCTCAGCTCTATTATCACATCTCCGGGCTACTCTGAAGCACTGTAGCGGTATTTTGGAAAGGGGCCCGCTGGATCCTCATGTAAAACGGTGGGTCACGCTGAAACCCCTTGACCGGAGCGGCGCCTATTCCGTGCTCGCCCTCTGCATCATCACTGTCTTACGCCGATCTGGCCAAGCTCAGTGAAGCTGCACTTCAAACAGTATGTCTGTGCATGTGCGTGTGTGAGTCTGTGTGTGTGTGTGTGTGTGCGTGTGCGTGTGTATGCGTATGAACAAGACATGCCCAAAGCTTTTACATTTGCAGTGGACAAAATCAAATTTATAATAAATAAACCTTTGTAATCAGTATACTAAAAGATTTGTCACGTCAAAGAAATACCTTGAGCCCAGGTCCTGTGTTTATTCAGATTCAATGTTCAGCTGCCAGGGAAAAGTCTCAATGTCACAGTGTCTACCTGAGTGTTCGTATGCTTTGACCAGGTACGGGGCCTCTAATAACGAATACACTGGGATTTTCGAAGCACTTGGGCAGCCTCCGTCCCCTTCTGAGATGTGACACCTCACCCAGCTGCATCGAGTGATGCTATGGTCTGTCTCCACAGGGCTAGTGGCAACAGGCCCAGCAACAGCCCTAAGGGCCAGCCCCCCGATGAGACCGACCGCCGTACCGATGGCCATTCTTCTGTGTCCGACTTGGCCAACTCTTTGACCAGCGAGATGCTTATGGTAAGGTCACTGCTCCTCATGTATAGCAATGATCTGAGTCATCAGCCAGCCATTGCAGTGCATAAGACATGGGATTCTGTGGGTGGGTAATGACAGAGTCCTTCTGAGGGTGCCAAGAGTCACAACCAGGGTAACTCTCTGAGCTGGCAAACACTAGATGCCAATGCACCTTATCATTAACAGAACGGCACTGTGAAAAGAACATGCCACGTTTTGTCATGCAGTTGAATAGCAAAGTGTAATTAGGAATAACCCACACAGTTGAAGATCTCTAATTTGTTACTACGTTTGAAAAGGTAATGATACTGTCTAAAACAGCTCCAAATTAGGTGTGTCCACAAAGGCCAACTAGCTGGATAAGAAAGGCCAAATTCTGGGGAATGCACTGCTTTCCAGAGCCAGGACCAGTTTCCGCTTTCTTGACCTCGTTTATTTTAGTCAGTTAAATGAATAATCAACCTATCTAGCCTCAGTCCAATCCTTATTCAAAACAGTGTATTATAATTTGAGGCTACACTGAATGTTCCGTCTTTAACAAGTATTTTAAAACAAGGTAACCAAAATATATCGTTACCTCTAGTATGCGCTCAATTCATCTTATCTGTGTGCTTATGGGTCGTTGCCGTGGCTCTTTAGCGTAGAATGGGGATGCTGAACAATTTTGCCAAAGCATAAGGTTCTGTGATTGGCTGCCCGAAATATGAGGTTGTGATGTGTTGCTTTGAGTTTGAGTCTCAGTAACTGACTGTCCCTACTGCTGTTAAGCCTGCCAGAATATAATCAAATATCTCTTATTAAAACAAAATTATCTGGGAAAAAGATGGAGCTTCAGTATTCTCTATCAGAACAGCACAGTTTCCTGGAGACACATAATTAGGACTTGCAGTTGCATCACAGAGATCTTGAACTAAAAAACGTGATAAAAGGTTAACAATAATAAACACTAAAAAGTGATGTTTGCTTCTGAACTCTTTATATCAAAAGCTATCAGTGTAACCTGAATTATCAAAAAGGTCTTAGGATGTTAATACCATCTGACTTGTTACAAGTTTCTTGACTTGTACTCGTCTTGAAAATTTATCTTTGCTAATCCAAATGATGTGTGTATGCCCAGCATGGTTACCTCACAATGCTGGGGATCAGAGTTTCAGTTTCTGATCTCCTCACCATCGAAACATGTTAAGGTTAATTGGAGTTGTAAAGTTATCCATAAATTTGTGTGCCTTGTGTTGGGATGCCACCCTGTCCTAGGTTATTTCCGGCCTTGTACCCATTGCCTTTGAGACTGTGGATCCTTGTGACCTTGCATAGAACAAGTAATGATGGATGTTAGTTAATGAAGTCATGTGAGCTTCCAAAGTTTTGGGGAGGACATATGAGTATTGCATTTACTTATCTTATGCAATACCATGCATACATGAGCTTGTGCATGTTTAGTTATCTGTGGGAGTGTGTGGGTGTATATTGTAACCATGATATATGTGTGGGCGAATGAACTGCATTGCAAGTATCTGTACTTGAAGTCGGCCTCTGCAGCATCAGCATTTAGTCCAGCATGTGCATTATCATTAGGATTCAGTCATACTCAGTACTCAACACACTGACTGACATCAAAAAGATCAAATCTCACTAAATGCACAGCTCAATCTGCCGATTGACACTGGAAAGGTGAAATCTCAAGTTGTAACTTCTGATTCCTGCTCAGTGTTCATCTGAACCTGCAAACCCATGTTTCTGAGGTCAAATCTTATTCAGTGTGCAGATCTACTTGCAAACTGACATCATGTAAGGTCAATTCTTGGTCAGGCAGTAGTCCAACCCACAGACTAAAACTGTTGCTATCAAATATTGCGTGCTTTGCAGAGCAACACTGTGACTGACATTTCTCGAGGTTGAATCTTACTTTACATGCAGCTTAACCCACTGACTGACAGTGAATGTCAAGTCTTGCTCACTCCATAGATTAACCCATAGTAAGGGTGTAGATGAGGCTATGAGGGGGTGGAGGGGGAGGGGTTCAGGGCTGATTTAACCAATGTTGAAACCAAACATACGTCCTTGGACCACAGACTGATATTATTAAGGTCAGACATTGATTGATATGCAGCTTACATCTCATTCTGATATTAAGGTAGTCTTGCTCATTATACCACTTAACCCATTTATTGACATGCTTAAGGTGAGAGCTCACCTAGTACCCAGCTTAACCCTTAGTTATAGATTGACATCTTACCTCCTTGACCCTGCACATGCATGTTGTACATAACCAATATGGCTTCACCATTAAAAAGGATTGAAGTGATGAATG
This sequence comes from Mormyrus lacerda, assembly GCA_015163995.2. Classification (NCBI taxonomy): domain Eukaryota; kingdom Metazoa; phylum Chordata; class Actinopteri; order Osteoglossiformes; family Mormyridae; genus Mormyrus; species Mormyrus lacerda. The sequence goes on from JAABNX020000008.1 coordinate 14,179,130, forward strand.
GGAAGATCTGGTGCCTGAGGTGATTATGTCCCCCTGCCATCCCTTTAAAGTGTGAGAGGGTGATAGACAAAGAGAGCAGAAGTGACGGAAAGAAATATGGTAGGAATACCAGGGAGGGATAATGAGCGTCCAGTCCAAGAAGTCAACCTTGGGTCGTGCCTTTGGTCTCTCTCCTTCTGCATCTCCCTCGTTCTCTCTCTCCCGTGCTCTCTCCATCAGATAGCAGCCTTTTAAGCGGATTGCTATCACTCTCCCTGGGCTAAGTGATAAAGTGGAGGAGAGGGCGAGTAGGGAAGGCACTCTATCTGCCATCTGAGCACCTCCTGCCTCTTAAAACATTAGCCGACAAATGAAACGCCACCAATCTGCCTAATGACATAAAGACATCTCAGTACGCTTCCTGCTCTCTCTTGCAAGAAAATTCAGAAAGCACGCACAGAATGATGACTCGCTCTTGGCTGGGGCACAATGTTCCAAATGAGCTATTCCTGCTTTAGATCGGCATCTGGGTATAGAAGACAAAGTCTAGGTTATAAAGCAGTGTGGCAAATGGCTTCACTTAAGAGCATGACATCCTAATACACGAACATATCTTCATTCGTAGATTCAGTTTAATTCCTTACACATAGTGGTGCTCTTTGCTTGATTGCTCTGTTATAGTTTAGGTGTGTTTTTTTGTCACTGTGCATCAGTGCAATAGAGTGTCCCATTATCAGTGATTTCCTTCCAGCTGTCCCCTGGCTCAGAGGAAGATGACCACGAGGGCCCTATCAGTGAGAAACTGGGTCGTATTCAGTTCAGCGTGGGTTATAGCTTCCAGGACTCTACTCTCACCGTCAAGATCCTTAAGGGACAGGATCTGCCTGCTAAGGACTTTTCTGGCACTTCTGACCCCTTTGTGAAGATCTATCTTCTTCCCGACAAGAAACACAAACTAGAGACCAAGGTGAAGAGGAAGAACCTAAACCCACACTGGAATGAAACGTTCCTGTTTGAAGGTCAGTGTGGAGACGGAGTTGCCTTTCATTTCTCTCAGCGTTCAGCTGCTTCTATTTGAAACCTCACAGTAAAGCTTAATTGGCTTGCTATATTGTTTTTGTTTAGGGTATGTTTCTGTTTTTCTTGTGGTTTTTGCATGAATGTCTTGTTCGTCTTAGTAGCTTCATAAAAATGTACTGCTGCAGGGCACTTATTAAACGTCTCCTAAACAAATGTTTACCATTGTTGAACTGCTTACTTTTAAGATCTGTTTTTGAAATGTTTTATGCAAATGATAATTAGCTGCTGGATCTGAACTGTTATGTCTCCGTCTTGCAGGGTTCCCATATGAAAAGGTGGTCCAGCGGACCCTTTACTTGCAGGTGCTGGACTATGACCGCTTCAGCCGCAATGACCCTATTGGAGAGGTGTCTCTCCCTCTCAACAAGGTGGACCTGGGTCACATGCCGACGTTTTGGAAGGACTTGAAACCTTGCAGTGATGGCAGCGTAAGTCTGAAAGGATAGAGGCTTGTAGTGAAATTATGCACATTTATATTCCAGTGTGGTTTTGCCTGGTGCCTGATGCTACAGTTTTGAAACCTTAAGAAAACCAAGATGCTTTTGGTCAATCTAGCTGTTAGTACTTCCCATTTTCGCATGGAAACAATGCATGTAGTGCGATATACCATTTAAATCTTGCATGGGAAAAAATAAAGGTTTGTTTAGAGGAAACGGGTGATGAGCAGATTAGAAGCAAGCAGCTTCTGTGTCTGTCCAGGGAAGCCGTGGGGACCTTCTACTGTCCCTGTGCTACAACCCTACAGCTAACACCATCACTGTGAGCATTATCAAGGCCCGTAATCTGAAAGCCATGGACATCGGGGGCACCTCAGGTATCACTCCTGTCACTAACTGTGGGAATATAGAAGATTTCAAAAGGGGAGGAGGATGAGAGTAGAACGCCGTTGCCTGGCTATGCCTGAAGTAGCTTTGCTGTCTGCCATACTCACTTCTTCCCTATACTAGATCCCTATGTGAAGGTGTGGCTCATGCACAAGGATAAGCGTGTGGAGAAGAAGAAGACAGTGGTGATGAAGCGATGCCTGAACCCCGTGTTCAACGAGTCCTTTCCCTTTGATGTGCCTGCCCATGTCCTGAGAGAAACCACCATTATCATCACTGTCATGGACAAAGACAGACTCAGTCGCAATGACGTTATTGGCAAGGTACTTATCCACTGCATTTGAGGCTTATATTGAGGAGCTGATACTGATGCTGCACAGTGTTTCGAGATGCTTGACACCACGATGCTCCTTTGCAGTGTGCAACATACTTATGGTAGCTGAGCATTCTGTCGTAGTGATTTTCATACGGAAAAAAAATCCCGGTGCCTATAGAAAATCATCATACCCCCTTTAAAAGAGTGACTGTTTTTCATCGTACAGTCTGACCTCAAAACCCATTGCAAGCATCTTTTTACAGCTTTATTTGCACATTTTGCCTTACAACATTCAAGCAACAAAACAGATAACTGAAAATGTATAAAAAACCAGACAAACCGTAAATTAATTAAATTAGATAATTAAATAATAATTAAATGATAAGTACCCTGATTTAATACTTAGTAGAGCCACGTCTTGCTTTATAGTCATTGGCTATTTCGACGTGCGTATGAGCTTCACACACCTACATTTTGGAATATTTTTCTATTCTTCCTTGCATAATGATTCATGTTCAGTCAAATCATGTGTCAAAGTGACAATGGACTGTTCTCCAAGTCCATCCACAGACCACATTTGGGTCAGGGCTTTGACTTGGCCATTCAAGGACTTTCACTTTCCTGTCCTTAAGCAACCACATTGTTTGTTTTGGAGGCATGTTTAGAGTCATTATCCTGCTGGAAGGTGAACCAACATTCCCACCTTCTGCTGTCTAGCAGAGGGCCACATATTTTCCTCAAAATTTTGGGTGTACTTGGCAGTATCCATTTTCCCTTCAATCCTGACCAAGTGCCCAGTCTTTGCTGAAGAGAAACACCCCCACAACATAATGTTGCCACCGTCATGCTTCACAGTAGGTATGGTTTGTTTTGGGCGGTGTGCTGTGTTTGCTTTTCCGCCAGACATAGCACTTCAAGTTAATTCCAAAAAGTTCAGCCTTAGTCTCATCTGACCATAAAACCTTTTACCACATGGCATTGGAATCTTCCAAGTTTTTTTTTATTTTTTTGCAAAGTGTAAACGACACTGAGTATGGCTTTTTTCAGAAAAGGCTTCTTTCTTGCCATACAAGCCAGCTTTGTGTAAGGATTGTTGTCAAATGCACAGACTGACAAATATCTGCCCTAAAGACTTGTAAGTCCTTTAAAGTTCCCATTGGCTACTTGGTGGCTTCCCAGATCAGTATCCTCCTGGTCATCTAGTTTAGACGGTCAGCCCGATATAGGCAAGGCATTGATGGTGCCATCTGCTTTCGACATATTAATAATGCTCTGAATGGTATTCAGATGGAAGTTAGGAGAAGGATATAAAAATATTTCAAAGGCTTTGACAAAGCCTTTGAAATATTTTTATATCTTTCTCCTAACTTGTGCTTTCCACAACTTTATCCTGAAGTGTTTTTGGAAGCACCTTTCCGACCGTGTTGAATTCTTTGTATTGCCATGGACTGCTGATAGTGGAATCCTCAAGGAAGAGATGGTTTAATTATGAAGTAATAAAAACCACTTCAGTCGATTTTAGGTGGACTCCATCCAGCCTGGTGGGTGATCTGATACCTGAACAAGTTTATATAGGTCACTTGGAAGGAAATGATAATTTGTCTAAACCAGGTATTTTACTAACTATAGTCCCCAGATGGCTTGGGGACTGATAACTTTCTCATTAGAACAATACCTTAAAAAGTACTTGACTGGTCTTTTTCAAACTTCCCACTGGGTGAGGATGTGGAACTGATCATATTTTGAGATGGACTGTACCAAAACAGAAGCAGCACTGCATAGTGATAACAAAGAAAATGGCAGTTATAACACCTGTTAGTAAGATAACTCAAAAATTATTTGAAGGATTATTCTCTCACTTTGCAGACACATTGTATGGGTAAACAACTGGAACTGGTCAAATTTTGCAACAAATCGCCTCAGAATTGAGGGAATGTTGCTTAGTGGCAACAAAGGGAAGGGTGAAAGCAGATGACATTTTACCTTGTGAATGTGGTATGTCAAAACGTATTTGATGGACAGATTGCCCCAAAATTGAAGTAGTCCCTCATAGTGATAGAAAAAAGAGCAGTTTCAGACACTTGATCCCATTACCACCATAGTTCAAAAACTGCTTGACAGCTCTCTGTCAACCTTTGTGGACATGTTGTAAGGATGAAGATCTGGACCTGATCAAACTTTGACACAAGTTGCACCAAAATGGAAAGCAGTGTCACATAGTGATAGCAATGAGATGGGCAGCTTCAGACACTTGATTTTGTGCATGATAGCTCAAAAATTATTTGTTGGATATTTTCCAAACTTTTCCGACACATTGCATGGGTGAAGATCTGGACCTGTATAAATTTTGAGACAAATTGCCTCAAAATTGGCACAGCAATGATAGGTGGAAAGGGGGCATTTTAAAACTTCCCAGGAACATTGTACAGGTCAGTGATTCTCAAACTTTGGGTCAGGATATGATTTTGTGAATATTCTGAAATAAAGTTTAGAATTTCTTTTCTTGCCAGCATCCCCACTCGGCATATTTTATTGGTAGCAGTCTGGTAGCCAGTCAGTGAAACTAATTGTGGGGACCTCGCCAAAATTATGTTGGGGGAATTTAATTAAAGTGGGGCATTTGGAGAGGTGTAGTGTAGGCTTGCTCAGCAACATGGCAATATTTTTGTTACACTACAGAATTTTCATTCGGTAAAACTTGCCCCCCATATACTTATGAAGTGCACAAATGTTAGTTGTAAATAAGTTGTTAGCGAATTAAAAATAAAAGGTAGTTTTTGTCCTTTAAAGTGCAGGGGAATAAATTTGGCCAGAATCCAACCATCTCCCGGAGCCACTTATCCTGTTCAGGGTTGAAAGGTGTCCAGAGCCTATGGGCACAAGGCAGGGAACATCTCAGGATGAGGCACTAACCTGTCACAGGGCACACACACACACCATTCATACCTATGGGCAATTTGGCAACTCCAATTAGCCTCAGCATGTTTTTGGACTGTACGGGGAAACCAGAGTATCTGGAGTAAGTCATACAGCTACGCAGGGGAGATCATGCAAACTCCACACACATGGAACCCAGGTCCCTGAGGCACGAGGGAACAGTGCAAACCACCTCACCACAATTTGAAACATATTATGCATTGTTTTAAAGATATGGGCTACATAATGTATACCTGTCCGGGGAATACACTGTTGTGGTTCTGACAGCATCTTTTCTAGTTAAACTATGAGAATTGTTCAGAATTTCTTGAAATGTTATTTTCTCTTTGCTGTTGGGGGTCATAATGTGTAATTACAGCTGGAAAAATTGACAGGGTGTGATGATTTTCTATAGGCACTGTACATTCAGCCTAATTCTCCAAACAATAGCACATACTGTATATGGCATAAAGGCATGGTCGAGGTTTGCTTTCTGAGTGGCTAAGCATTAGATCAGCTAAGTCATGTGATCCAAGTAATTTTAGATGTGGTGTGATGCTGCCACACATGGCGGTTTCCAAATTTCAGAAGCAGTCATCCTTCTGGGATTTTTACTTATTACAGTGTCTAGAGTTTACTGCGAATATTGCAATAAACAAAAAGCATCCAGTCAGCAGCAGTTCTACTGTCGAAAACACCATGTTAATGAGAGGTCAGAGGAGAATGGCCAGACTCGATAAAGCTAACAGGAAGGCCACAAGTGCAAAAAGAACAGCTCAGTGCATCAGCAGAAACAGAACAGAAAGACATCTCTGAAGATCTAATTCAAAAGGGATGCCAAACTTTGAAGTGATTGTAGAAACAAAAGGAGGTCTTACCTGCTACTACACGGAAGTATGTAGTACTGTTGAAAGTACTAGCTAGTCTTTTAACTCTCCACAGTGAAAACACCAAGATACTAGTTTTCCATCCCCGTGATCACCTCTGTGAGGTTTATTTAAGGTTAGGGCAGATTTGAGGGCATTGAAGGAGCTGGAGGATTGATCCTTTTGTTGTCTTTCTTAAAGGGTTTTTTGTACTGTTATATTTTTTCACAATTGTTATATATTGGAGTACAACTGCAAAATAGTTCCCTTTACGTCAGCGAAAATGGGACGCGTCCAAAACCTTCCGCACAACACGGAAAATTCAATCCATAACAGATATAGATTAGTCTAATATCGCCAGTGCCAGCAGTGAAACAACTAGCCAGCTTATTAGCGGAATAACTTTCCCTTGTAAATTAAAACCATGCTGCAGATCTAATAAATAAATTATTGTGGTGCTCGAGTGCTGAATAGATCATGAGGCAGGCAGCAAGTTCATTTATTAGCAGACACTTTTATTGCGTGATCCTTAAAATGTAAAGCAACGATCGAGAATAAAGAATAAACGCAAAGTCGGGGAGCTTTTAAGGAGACAAAAGTGGATGCAGGCAGTAGAGACAGGGCGCAATCGGTCATACTCTGAAACCTTTTTTACGGTTTTGGCGGCTTATAAAAGCTTAAAATCCGAAACCGATCAAAATAGTTCAACAAAACGTAATACACAGGAAGCCTTACTTTACTTTCATTTCCACCTACATTCATTTTTGAAACCGGTGGAAATGCGGGCAAGTTCTCCTGCAAGCATCAGCCCAGCACCAGCTCCGTGTTGGTGGGAATGACGCTTTTTAGATACACCTGTAAAGTGTATCATAGAACACCTCTTGTCCAACTGTTGTGTAACGACTACTAAAGCACCTGCTAGAAATCAAATTCTAAGTGCATCTTTCTATAATTTTTCTGACTGCTGCTAGGATTCAGGGTTGTGAGTCGGTCTGGAGCCCAGCCAGCACAGAGCACAATGCAGGGGTGCACCCTGGGCAGAATCACAGTCCTCTCTCTAGGTTATTGATTATTAAAAGAATCTGGCTTTCATTAAATCATGCAGTCTTGTTCATTGTCCTGCAAAAGTTCATTCCACAACCTGCCATACTACATAAATTATTTAAATAATGATTTACTTTGATCTGACAGTTTTCCTAGAACTATGCAAATCTGGTGAATTTTACATGGATGATGTCATTGTTTTCCATCAAAGGTATAACCCAGAATTGTTCCCTGTGCTGCCTGGGAAAGGCTCCAGGCTTCCCTGCCATCCTGAGTAGGATGAGTTGGGAGATGGATGGATGGATGGATGGATGGATGGA
>JAABNX020000008.1:14186574-14200804 GCA_015163995.2 Mormyrus lacerda
GATGGATGGATGGATGGATGGATGGATGGACGGACATTTTTATATGGGTTGGATCCAATGCGGACTGATGCTATACAGAAAAGCCAGTCAATAAAACATCTCCACTTTTGCTAGTTCTTCTTTTGAAAAAGGCTGACTTAAGTGACAACAGTCTTGGATAACTGCAGTTTATTTATTGATTTTTTTAAAGCACAATTGTACTATAGATCATAGTGCAAAAATACAGGCATTATTTTTAAATGTTTATCTCTCAATGGAATTCATGTTGTATATGTGTGTCATGAGTAAAGAATATTTGCAAAAAATTCTAGAATTTTTTTTTCTCAATAGAAACAGGTTCTGCTTAAAGTGCTGAAAATGTGGCTCCTGTTTTTTAGATGTATTTGCAGGATGCTTTTTAGGGAATCATTTTTTCTTTTCCTCCATCAGATCTACCTGTCCTGGAAGAGTGGTCCTGCAGAGGTCAAGCATTGGAAGGATATGATGGGACACCCACGTACTGCAGTGGCCCAATGGCATGCCCTCAAGGCCTGAATGCCCCCCTCTTCCCTGCCCCATCGCCCCATTGCTCCTTACGTGCCCTGTCCCTTTTTCTCTAACCCTGTCCTTATGCACAAGACTGACTCGCAGCCAGGCTGCGAAACACGGGTACAATTAGCCATCCTTCAGACTCTCTGCACTCCTCTCTTTCTGTCCCATCTCTTTGTTCATCTCTCCCTTCTCATCTTTAGTCTTTTGGATCATCTCCAGGTCTCCTTCAGCCAATGGTTCCGCTGTTTCCGGTTGTCCGATTGTCAGGCTGTACTTGTACTGTTGTGGAAGTATGTTTTTTTTCAGTGGCCCCATCTTGTTTTGTACATTGTACTCTGTAAAATATTCTTGCCATTTACTTGGCAGCCCCTTACGATAATGCCATTTGTACAGTAAAATGCTCTAATACGACATCATGTTTAAGTAAACAGCTGCCCCACAAGACATTGGGCTGGTGGTAAGTCAGTAAGGCACCTTGCTTTTGGGCCCTCTGATCAGGTTCCGCGGAGTTACTATTCCTGCCTGCTGCCATGTCTTGCCACCATTGGCTGGTGAAGGATGCCCTTCCTGAGTCTGATTTAGTTCCCTTTTTATGGCGTCATCGCCCCTACTCTCCCTGTTTCCCCGCCACCCCGCCGTGTGTGTGTTTGGGAGGCTTCTATTTGCACGCTCCCATGTCTGCTCACATTCCTTAGATCTGTGTCTTTCTCTGTTTAACTATACAAACAGAAAGTAACAGAAAAGTATCATGAAGATGGCACAGCCCAAAAAAAAAAACAAAACAAAACAAAAATGCCACTAACAAGTGACCTGGAGACAAAAGGATGGGACATGGACTCGTAACTGAGAAAGACCTGATGGGTTCCTTCCCCTTTCAATCTCTTTCTTTCTGTCTCCAGTCGCTGGCATAGTTATGGTGACTCTTCCCCTTCTCTGGATCCCTCGTTGTCTTTGTGTGCCGTAGGTGCTGTGTGTATCTCCAACAAAGTAGAATCAAAAAAAAAAAACACAAAACATGAAACAAACTGAACTGGAATGAAACAAAAATGACAGACATATACAGAGTAGGCTGTTCCAGGCTGTTCCATGCCAGAAGAAAGGAAAACAAAATCAACAATGGTCAACGCATGTTGTTTTTTTCCTCGATACAAAACAAATTATAAAAAATAACTTATGAAATCGTTCTTCCAGACTCCAATGATAACTAGATGCAAAAATCCCATTTTTTAGCCACACTGTGTGTGTATGTATGAGGGCGTCAGTGGTTCGAGTCGCCCTGTATTTGTGATCTCCGTACCTGCAGCTGAGGGTCAAACTCCTGCAGGGACCCTTTAGCTGTGGAGGACCCCTCTCAACCTTCCCCCGATCTGCGCTGATGAGTGCCCGTGTGTGTGTGTGTGTGTGTGTGTTGGTGTGTGCGTGTGTGAGCCTGCCTACGTGTGTAAAAAAATAAAGCGTGTAAAGTGTGCTCATGAGGTCCCCTGGCCTCGTTCCTTCTTCTGCCCCTTTTTATCTAAATCCTCCCCTTGCATCCTTCATCTTCTTCCTCTTTCTTGTATTTACTCAACAAAATCCCCTCACATTTAGAGGTGAGGGACTGTGGTTGAGTTTGAGCTGCACTTTTTGGAAAATAATAATAGTAATAATAATAAGACTGATGCTGAAATGCAATCGTTACACATTTTCAAGGGAGGGCATTACAGCGGGCCAGCATCCCTGTGGAGGTGGAGTCTGTTGGGGCGGAGGACCTGTCTCTGTCGGCTTTGGCTCCTGCCTGGTTATAGAGATGCAGAAAGCAGCGAGTGACTCGCTCTTTATAGAGTCATGCCAGGGCAGCGGGGCCAGCAGGCCACATGCTTGCCAGAGTGACTAAGGCTTGATGGCATGTGTGTGACTTAACTGTGTTGGCAGGACCACTAAGTCTATTACACCCAGAGCATTGTGGCCATGTTGCCGGGGGAACTGTAAGCTCTCTCCCCTGTCACTGCTGTAGAGGTGTCAAAAATGGGGAACTTTATTATCGGCTAGTTTAGTGAGGGCTTTACACTGGTGCTGGTGCTTTACAAAGGGCACCCTGAATTTTTGGTGCAGTTGTGCTGCTTCAGAGGACGGCCTACTCATTTAATGAAAATTGAGCACCTCCCACAGCTGGAAGTACAGCAGAAGACATTGAGTGACAATGCCAGTTATATAACAGAAATTCTGTTGTGGAGCAGAGATGGGGAGTGAACGTGACAGGGCTTTGGGGATGGAGCAGCTGTGCTCTTCCCAGGGGAAAGCCAAGTGCATTGTGGGCAGGTTTTGGAGGCACCTGTCACTGACAAGATCAATATCTTATTTTCTGTGGGCCAATAGACCTTCCACTGGCAACACTCAACACTTGAAACAGTGTAAATAATGGCTATTACATAAATAACAACTGCATGAAGAAAAAGAATCGCAAAAGGCAGTCACAGCCTTTGCTGTTTATATGTGATATAATAGTAAAGTTATATGCTATACTAAATACAATATGACCTATATTACTACAAATATGGAAAATGATAATTAGTAAACAGCTGGTCTGTCAAGCCCAGAATCCATGGTTTCTAAATGACTCGAGAGGGAAGAGCTGCACAGGGATGGATCGCTGCTCTTGCTAGAGCAAATGCCTTTCAGGCATAAGTGGGTGGAGGAGCTACTGAGCATGTTCACAGATCAGTAAGAACATCGAATGCTATTGAGCATGTGCAGAGAGCAGTGAAACGGAGGCTATTGCTGAGCATGTGTGCGCACCAGTGAGACAGGTAGGCATCACATCCGCCTGCCAGATGGTACTGAAAACTATGCTTCAGACTTTAAATACTGGCTGCTGCATAAATCACTCTGAATTACAGCTTTGTGCCCATATGACGAGCTGTGCTGGCCTCAATTTCTATATAGTGAGCATTTATAGCTTGAATTAGGTCCACGTTGTAGGAAGGGACAGGACTCTGGTGCAGTGTTTGTACCAGGCTCGCAGTGGTATGTGGCATGACTATTGTCATTGGCTGAGTTCTTGCTTTTTGAGTTTCTCTTGGTTTTTCTTAATTGTCCTATAGCTTATGTTAGTGGTCTTGTCTGTGAAGCTCGTAGGGGTTGTGCAGCTGTGTGTCAAATGTTTGGTTAACCAAAGCCTGCACTGTCTCCCTGCGACTTCCCTACTAGACACATTAAATACTGACCCAACAAGCTGCGGCGAACGGATAAAATTTGCAGCTGAGCCAGTTCTGTCCTATGCGGGCATCTCTTTCTTCACCTGTTAACCTGCAGCAGTGGATGTGCCCCCCCCCCCCCATGCAGCACACTGTCTGGGTCGGGTCAGTGAGCGGTTTGATAGCACATGATGGCCACGCTCATCAGATGCTCAGTGGAGCCTTTCGCTGCCCGTCAGAGCAGAGGGATACTGCTTCTGTGGCAGATCTGTTACAAATTGTGCTGTTTGGACTGATGTGTCACTTCTGATCCCTGTGACATTTCAAGGAGGCCACACACCAACTCAAGCAATAGTGAGTTGGAAGGAAAACTTATAGATATGGATAGAAATGAGTGTCTATTTGCTTATAAGATCTTTTCCATGCTGTATGCAAGGGGGGCAGAGTACGACCCAGCTAGTAAAACAGCATAGAAATACCATAGTATATTAATGTTGTGTACTGCAGAATTCAGTGTAGGTATTTCCGGGTGATTGCATCATGCTGGCTGCGTAATGACAAGACCCCCAAGTAGCTGGTGCCTCTATTGCTCTTTGTGTGAATAGACATACTGCCTTTAAACTGAGATACACAGAAATCATTGATTTGATTCAGGTTTGCATGAATCAAGTTGACAGGTTATTTGTGTGTGTGTTTTGTGCACATGTGCATGACTGGTGAAAGAAACTTCTAAAATAGATCATGGCAGAACGACAGGTGAGGAGGAGAGAGAGAAAGGAAGTCAGGAAACGGGAAGCACTGTCGTAGGGGTGGAAACGGCAGCCAGTTATGACCAATCTGTTCATTTCCAGCCCAAAACTTTGTGTTTCAGTTCCACCTGTCATACCTGGTGCACTTCTGCTTGATGATCATTAATGCACTGCTTGGTCTTTAACCTTCTGCAAGGCCCAGTATTGCTGCTGATCCTCTCCTGTCCTCAGTCAACAGCTTTTATGGACAAGTGCATAGGAAAGGGTTTTATACTGGGGAATTTTGGAGGGATAAATGAAGCCAAATTGAATATTGGGGGTACACGTGCCCCCTGTCCCCCTGGTTTTTACACCCCTGCTTTTGGACATGCTAGAAATGACAGGATCAGTCTATTAAACAGGGTTCATTTTCAGTGGCAAGCCAACGGGTCTGTCAGGCATGTCGTCTCTGGCCCCGCCCACCCAGTCAGACTCCGCCTCTGCCAGATCAGCCCAGTCATTGTTTTACGCATGTGATGCATCCAGATGTGACTTCTTCCCTCATTGGGTTGAATTAAGCATTGCTTGAAATAACAAGGATTTAAATATGAATGACAGTAACAAGAGTAATAACAATAATGTTGTGTTTACATATGACTGATTGTGTGCGTGCGTGCGTGCGTGTGTGTGTGTGTGTGCAGTTGGTGTTCTTCCTCCTGGTCATTCTGCTTCTGCACAGAGGAGACCAGACCTTTTTCTGTACAGATTATTGAGGGGAATTGATGACTATTTGTTGTATACTAAATTTTGGTTTTGTCACTCTAAATGATGAAGAAAACAATAATGATCCTTATGGTGATAGTGCTGATGATTATAAAAGCCCTTCTTGAATAAGGGCATTTGATGTTTTTGTGTTTTTTAGGGATGGCGTGGGGTTGGGAGCTGGGGGGAGAGACCTAGCGCTACACCTCTGATTCTACAACTCTTCCTAAATATTTAATGATAAAGTGACCAATATTTCATAAGGAGTACATTCAAGGCACCCAAACCATGCCTTGATCCATGACTTTAGATTAGGGTGATCAGGTACTACGGAGGCCGAAGGGCTCTGTGTTTGAGGCTGAGGGATTTCTCAGGTGATGCTGCTTACTTTTTCCAGTCCCCATCAGGGGGGGCCGCGGGGCACTATTGTGGGCACATGGCAGGTCTCGCCTGTTCGGCACGCTTTTCGACAGTGTACGTCTTACCATGACCACAGGTTGGGTCCAGTAGCCCCATGCCTCCCTCCTGGGATTTTTATTCCGCAAGGTCTCAGGCCTCCTGCCTGGCTTGGCCCCTCCTGGGAATGAGGCCTGCATGGACATACCTGTTCACATGGGAAGACTGCGAGCGAGACAGCGGCCGCCGGGACACACTCTTAGCTGATGCGGTCAGCATGTCCAGTGCTGCGAGAGAAGGTCTCCCACTTCCCTCGCACATCGCACTACTGTCACAAGTCATTAAGCGAGCCGCACTGAGCAGAATCATAACAGCCCGGGGTTTGTCTGCTGCAAGGGGCCTTCGTTTTTTTATACTTCTGTTGGACACCTGAATAGACAGCATAGTTTGTCCATATTTATCATTATGCAAACATTGCATCCAATGAGAGATGAGTAATAGCTCTGTTTATTATCCAGTACAATACTTGTTTCCCTAGTGATATGGAAATTGTCTAATTTCTGTGTGGAAAACCAAGCCCTGGTGTCAGAACAGAAAGTCCAGACACCAGTCTGCTCAAAGTGACTCTTTCTAAAATTATTCTACTTTTAAAGGTAGGCTGGCTGCTCTGTACAGCTGTTCTTACAGCCTCTCCTTCTAGTCACCCATATGCTGCCTCCCAGGATTTGGCGAAGGTCTGATCTGTGGGTGGGGCTTGTAAATGTTAGGGGAGAGCTGTTAAGGTGGCGGATTTCCATGCAGGCTATAGTCTGACTGATCCTACTGCCCACCACAGCAGGGAAAGGGGTGGGATGCTGTTTAAGCGCAAATTCATTCAGCTTTAAATGGAAACATACCAGTCACTTTAGGACTTGGCACTAGTGCTGTTTGTTTCGGCAAGTGGCACCCAGTAAAAACACGAGCAGAAAAATCAGTCCCTTTCCAAGGGCAAGGTTAAGAAATGTCATTTGGGAAAATGGGAGCTCACCTCAGACGTGCTGCTACATTCAGGGATTCTTATACGCAAATCTTTTATATTTGGCGATCAGTTGACCAATTTCAAAGAAATATTATTAAATAGCAAATAGAAGAAGCATCAATGAGAAATTGCCTGAAAGATATCCAAAGTATATGTGTGTGATTATTCTGCAGCACCTGGAAGCTGGCTTAGTTCTCTCTCCCTTTCTCCAAAGCACTGCGGCACCTGCCCAACAGACTGCTCTGGCTTTCAACACACGATTGTGATGTGTAAGATCTAATTTGATGTATTTTTATTTATTTTATGCCAACTTTGTACAGTGTATAAATATATATAAATATAAATATATATATATATATATAAAGAAAGAAACTTTAAAAAGGACAGTACTGTATAGATTTTAGATGCCTGGTAAAGGTGAATAGTATTTACTTGGTAGAGCAAAAGCAGAAGAGTAGAACTGTTAAAAGGCAGGTTTTGGGAACGTGCTTCTGTAACCTCCAAGACCCAATGGCAAAGGTCCTTTTTATAGTAGACATTCTTTTTCTTTGGCTTTTTGAGTCACCTGGTACCATCCAAGGTGCATTGTTTGTTTCCTTTCTTGTTTTGTTTCACCAAGAGACGCGGCCAGCTCTGGCAGCCAGGAGAGTGCGATGGATCCGAGGGCGGGGCCGTGCAGAGGGTGGATTCAGTCTGTCTTTCTGTTCGTCTGTCACTCAGCTTGTACTTTTGCCAGTCCTGTAGCTCCTCGCCCATTGTGTCAGTGTGCTGCGTAGCATGTTTGCACGAGTGGGCAGTACTACTGGCCTAAGCTGACACGCCCTCTCTCCCTCCTCTCCCTCCCTCCTTTTCTCACTGTTAATTACTTCTTCAGAAAAGTATATAATGTAAAAAGCAATACTTACATCAAACTTTTCATGCATATTCGTATTGACTTTCTTATAGTTTTTTAATTCCCTTTTGCATATGGTTCTCTTTAGGCAATTCGCATCTTGCCTCATTAGCGGAGCAGGTGCCACATCTGTGCAAACCAGTGACCAATAAAGGTGTGACTATGTGTGGGCTATTAAATGGGGCCAATGTGGGGCTCCATCCATTCATCAGCACAGGCTAGAAGCTCGACCTATTGCAACCTACAAATAAAAATGTGTCTCCCCCAGTTCAAGGACACACAAAAACCGCCGCAGAAATGTTTTTCATTTTGTCTGTCAGTTATGTACTGTGATATAAACATCTTTTAAGTCTCTCCCTAAAGACTTGTGGTTTAAATGTCACTGTACCATCTCCAAAACATAAATCTACTTTTACCTTCTGAATATTGAGTTATGGCTTGGACTACATTAACTCAAACTCAAGAATGGTGAGTTGCATTCCTAAAAATAACACATTGCCCACAGGCCTGCTTAAACAATGTCCTAATATCTTTTCTATCCTAACGAAGATCCTTCAGGGCCAAACGTATATCACCACGGATAGCTGTGCCGGCTACACTTCAAACAATTAGTAGCCCTACACATTTACATACACGTGTGTGTACCTCTCTCACCCATTTTTTTTTTTTTTATGGGAAGGGCGCGTGTCGTATTATAGATGGGTCTCATGGGGGTTGATACAGAGAGCAGCCATTCTCTGAAAGGGACTGGCCACAGTCCCAATTTCTTGAGACACATAGCAGTTTCCAGCTGGTGAGCAAAAACCAGGGCTCCTGCCACCTTACACACGGGATAACCAGTCTGTCTGTCCATATGGCTGTATATGTTCAATAGAATGTGTTCGTCTTTGTTTAGTAGACTGCGTATTTGTTTCTGACAGTGTTCCACTCTGCTATCTCACCGAGCTTATTTGATTTGTGGACTGGGTGGGGGGGCAGCCAAAGCATCTCCCTCACCCCTTTAGAACTTCCAGTGCCATCTTTAATGTGTTGTAAGTGTTTGTATGTGATTGTCAATGTTTGTGTGGCTTCAGTAGAGTAATGGGTTCTTGCTGGGTGGGCAATACAAAACTCCCCTTCCCCATATGACTATTGTTTGTGTCCAAAAAAAAAACAATATCTTGAGACATTCTATTCAAATGATATAATATAAAAAACGTTGAGATGTACTATATAATGTCACTGGCCGGCAGTCATTAGGGAAGCAAGCTGGCTGATGTTGCTTCTAGCCTTACAGAATTCTCTCCCAGTTTCATTTCAATGCCCGTGACCTTCCTTTGCCCCTTGTCTGCACTGGTAGCATGTTCCTCTGCCTCTCGCTGGGCTTTCTGGTGTTTTCTGTCCCTTGGCTGGTCTTCCCCGGCCAGCTGCTAGTCCTGACTTGTGGGCCCTTCCTCCAACCGACCTGTGCCTCAAGCAGGAAGAGCTGGTGGCGGCTGTAAGGCTGGAGGACATCTAGACTTTAGGACATCGTTTCCCAACCTGGTTCTGGGAGTCTCGCAGACAGTCCATGTTTTTGCTTCTTCACAGGTCCCTAGTGGGGAGTTGGGAGGGAGCAAAAATGTGAACTGTCTGGCAGGGAGCTGGGAGGGAGCAAAAATGTTGACTGTCTGGGGGTCCCTGAGGACCAGGATGGGAAACACTGCTCTAGGAGAACTAGATGGGTGTGTCCCTGTGTATCCATGCATATGTATATGTGTGATGCATGGGGGAGGGGTGTTGTCATCAAGCCCAACCCAGCAGTGGTTTGATGGTACATTCTGGGTTTTTCGCCTCTCCTGTTTTTTTATTTTAGCCGAGCAGACTGTGATCTTATTGGTTGATTTTCCCCCCAGTCCTTCCTTTTGGTGGGACTGGGTATGTTGGGCGGCTTGAGCAGGGGTCGCTATGGAGCTGAGCTCTGATTTTGTTCTACATTAAAGAATCATTTTTACAATATCAGTGTGAAGCCTTTTTGATTGGGATTTTGGGGACATTTAAGCATGCATGTGTCTGCATGTTAACTAGGGATGCATAATTGTTATTATTTTCAAGGAAACCAACAGTGTTTACAGTTTTTCTAAAAACTGGAGGCTAACTGCAGTAACTCAGGCGAAGTACTTTACATTCCTCTACTACAATCATGGCACCAGCTGTGTTCAGTAATCCCTACATTTGCACATTTCATCTCTGTAAGCACATAGATACATAACGGAAGGCAAACGTTCAGTTCCGAACGGATAAAACCTGAACCAACAGAATAGACAGAAGAGCGGCACAGTGTTTGAATGAGTAGCACAGTCGCCTGATACAGCTGGGGGTTAGAATCTTAACCCCACCCTATGTGTGAGGAGTTGATGCTGTTTGGGCTTCCCCTGGGTATTCCAGTTTCCTGCTGAAGTCCAAATCCAAAAACATCTGGGCAGGGAAATTAGTGTCTCTTAAATGCCTGTGATGCATGTCTTGGCATACTGGGGATACCCCCTGATAGGCACCCTTCTGGGGCAGGCTCTAGGCTTACTGCAGTTCTGTACTGGATAAGAGTCTAGAAGATGGATGTATAAAATACACAATTAAGCCATACTTTGTGTTTGATATGCATCAATTAATAAATTAATACACAAATAAACTAATCATGTCTGTTTAGACAGAACATATGGTGCGTTAATTCTTTGCTCCAATTAAACAACTGTCTGTATACCAAATACATATGGACGTTGAATCTGCCAAAATCAATTAAAAATAGACACATATAAATTGCTTACAGATCTGATGTTCTACAGTGTCAGTGTTTATGTGCATGGCAACAATGTAACATTGATTTCCCCATTAGCCAATACTGACTGTTTATTTCTTACCTCCTGTTACTGTTGCTCACTCAGTTGCTGTAAACATCAACCCTCCACACTGAATCTTGCAACAGGCCGAGTATACTGAAGGTTTTTGATTTTTCTATTGGCCTGGAATATCATTCAGAGCTGTTCAGAGTATGCACTTGTGTGAATGGATACGAGTACATTAAATGGATTATTGATAAGTCTGCGCAGGGATACGCTTGTAGAAGAAGCAAGATTAAAGCTACTGAGGGTGCAGCTGAGATTTCACCTCAGCGTCACTAGGGCGCTTCAAAAATGGGTGTTTCTGACATACATTCAAGAAACAGCATGCTGGGGCTGAAATATTCAGGTTTATTAAAGCCGCATTGCGGGAAATCCATGTGAGCAAGTTTCTGATAAAATAATAATACAAATTAATTAACTGACCTTGATATCGCACTCAGACAGGTGCTGCATTTAGCAGACTTCACTACCCAGTTGAGTGCAGTGTGAGCAGTTTTGTAAACAGTGACATGGCTGTGGATGTTTCTCTCTTTCGCTTGCTTCTGAACCTGGTCTTCGTGACCTGTGGGATACAAAAACCACCTGTGCCTCCATCTGAACCAATGGAAAGCAATTTGAGTTTAGAATACATTGGCAGAGTGTTTGAGTGACTGTCTTTTTTTTTGTGCTTTGCATTTCCTTGGGGATAATTCAAAGGTGAGAATGAAAGGGACAGGGGGGTGGAGGGGCTTGGGAATGGAACACTGAATTTTTTACAAATGAATGGGAAAGTGCACTATTCTCCAGACAGAACGGACAGGAGGAGTTCAGCGGCTGAAACGTTCAGTTTCGATTTAAGCATTAATGGCATGAGGGCTGAGCCCCGGAGTTAAATCCACAGCGGATCAGAGGACCGACATACTGTCAGGTATTGACATCGAGAGCGGATCTGACATGCAAATACACTGGTGGAGAGGTAGGGAACAGAGCCGGTGGGGAGGAGCATACACTGGGGGCCATGGAGGTTCACAGGATGGAAAGATTGCTGGGCGTGGAGTGGCCAGGTGCCGGGGCAGTGAGGTGGTGTCCTTCCCAACTACAACAGAAGGCTGCGTACAATTCACTCTGTGGGAGACCCCTGATTACATCACTCAGGGCTATTTAAGGAAATGCAGAGCTCCCCCATACCTCTCCAGTCCCGAGCTGCACTTTGCTGAAACCTCACTATACCAGACATGTATCAGATACTTACAACGTATTTTTCATTTATTTGGATTTTTACAATAAGAAGGGTTTCTGGTATACGTGCAGGATATCTAAATCGGATGCTTTTTGTGCTATTGAGATTTATAAACCTTCCGGAACAAAAGCTTTTGAATTTCCATTTATACTTCAAATATCAAAGTGGGAACAAGCAAGTGTTCCTGGAGTCAAGGAGAATACGCTGACGAACCAACACAAACACACACTTGTTCGAAGACGAAGACTCAGTGACATGCAGCCAAAACGCCATATCAAGCAGAGAAGCAGTGACTGCAGTGCTCTATGGCAGCCCCCTCCCTGCACCCCGTTATGTGTCTGCAATAAACTGTGGCCCTAGATGGCCCCCCTCCCCTTTCCCTAGGCATCTCAACGCTGCTGTCTGTGGAGGAAAAACCCAGTGCCACAGAGCTGACATGATATGTCTGGGAGATAGAGATAGGTCGAAAGCTTCTCTCTGTCAGCAGCTGTTAGGCAGAGACAGGCTTTGATGGTCTGTAGGCTTGGAGGACAGATGGAGAGAATGACTGGGGGAGGACAATAATTTGAAACAGAGAATGAGAAAAATTAACTGAGGAACAAAATCAAAATGACAGAAGTGTAAAGTGCATATAGACTGAGATGGAAAAGGCACACAAATGTACCTAATTTTTATGTATAAAAGAATATTCATCTGGTCTTTAAATTACAGGCCTCACAATTCCTACAAGTGTTGCATCAATAAAGGATTATCACCTGTGGACACAATGAATACATTATTGTTTGGGAATAATATTTACAAAGCATAACACCACATAACATTATTTATTCACTTATGGCACTGGCAGCAAGAAAAATATTGATTTTTCTTGTTAGAGAAAAATAGACATTAGCACTTTTTGGGGTGCCCGTGGACGTTCACCTGTTGATAAGGGTGCTGCAAGGTAGAGATACTACAGTCCCATGGAAGCGCATCATATGGGCCCCCAACCCATTCCAATGCAATTATATTCCAAATTTTTTAGGGCCCCTGTGTGGAATTGTACTAACTCCCCTCCCCCTTTACAGTACCCCTGCCAGCTGAGGTCAATTTGGTCAAAAACCCTTTTAAGTTAGCGCCATATATACTATTCAACTGCAGGATTTTACTGCCCTCCAGTGGCCATCGCTTGGAGTTATTTAATGAGAAAATCCACCTTGATTATAGTAGAACTCCTCACCAAGTAATAGTCATATCTTTGCAAGTAATAAAATCAGCTTTTTGGGGTTAATTTCCTTCCCTAGACAGTAGGATTTGCTTCACATAATGCCTATAGCATATTTTGCTATCATGCAACACCGGTTCCCAAATGTTGTTTAAAAACAAAATTAGTGAACAGAAAGCAGTTGATCAAGAGAAAGCTTTAAAACACACACATTTCTCCATGGCTCTGTGACATGATACCGTCCTCAAGTCTTTATTCTTGCACAGCAGTGTGCCATGACTCACAAGCTTCTCCAAGCTTCTGATGCATGTCTCCAGGGTGACAGACAGTGAGTACAGAACAGAAAGTGCCAGCCCTCCCTGAGCAGCCCAACACAGTTCCACTTAAACTTCACAAAATATGCGGTATGTATCCTCATGTGCATTTCAGATTTAACTTATTAAAAGCAATCATAAAATAATGAAAACATGAACATTATTATGAATCTAATTATTAATAATTAAAAAATGATCATAATAATCATTATTACTTTACATTTCCAGGACATTCAATTTTACGCCAAAATAACGTCCTGCCTCTAGATGGTGCTGCTTATGGAAACTACTCCGTTTATTTTGAAATGCTGAAGTCAGACATTTTGACCAGAACCATCTTTAATTTAATTTAATTTAATGATCTGAAGTGACTTGAAACAAATCAAGAATCAGTACAGGTTTAAGTGGAAACCAATAACGATCTATGTCAAGCAGTCATTCTCTATCAGACCCCGCCCCATAACAGAACGCATAAATATCAGAATACAACTTCACAGCGCCTCACTGGGACCAATCACTTTGCTTTTCTGAGATCTGCTCACTGGTTTTACCAGACGGGAAAGTGATGCAGAGGTGCGATAAAGAAAAACACAGATCCTCCACATGGGTTGGAAGCCTTCGCTCTACTGGTGACTGACATTAATCTCTAGTCTTCATACGATTCCCTTTTACTGGTGTAGATGAGCCCAAGAGACAGTTAAATGCCACTGATCTGGCCCGACATATATTGAATTTTATTAATCTACTGTATAAATATTTCATGTACACGCAAACCCATTTAATATCCCCTTAGCTGCAGAGGCTCAACTGGTGACATTATGGAGGCTGCGATGTTGTGCCTCATCAATCAGGCATGCAAATGAATCCAACGGGTGGAGAAATGAAACTGTTGCAGCCAGAGCAGAAATAAAAGCAGATGTCACTGTTTTCCAGTGTCCAGATACTCCAGGTCCGGTGCCCGTAGCCTCTGCTCCTGTTGTCTGTTCTTGGCAAATTCCTGTAACAGGTCCATCACTTCTCCCTGATAGCAGGGAGGTGTCGGTGTGGTCTCTTCCGGGTGGGAGGGGCACAGGAGGAAAAAAAAATCCATTTATAGAAAACACACAAGCTTATGTGCGCACGCACACACGCACAC
>JAABNX020000008.1:14209825-14235521 GCA_015163995.2 Mormyrus lacerda
GCCGCCCCTGCCCAGCCACCCTGCCCCCTCCCTGCACCTGAACCCCGCCGTCTTCCCCCCCTCGCAGGAGAGCTACACCAACCCAGTTTACAGCCACAGCACGTGAGTCCGGTTATAAAGGGTCACTGCCCCGGGGCATGCTGGGATGGGGTACTACATCGGCTTCAGCTGCTTTCACACACTTTAAACAGCAGCGTTTCTCTATTCCGGTACTCAGAGACATACAGTTTGTCCATGTTTTTGCTCCCTCTGTGCTCCCAGCCAGACAGTCCACAATTGTGCGAGGTGGGAGGGAGCAAAGACGTGGACTGTCTATGGCTCCCCAAGGACCAGATTGGGAAGCACTGGGTTTAAGCGTCTATCCTAATGCTTCAGGAGGGTGTCAGAAACGGCTCTCCCTTCTTGGCAATGACTACTACTGCTATTTTTATAAATACTACAATAAAAATACTCCCTAATATTAAATGGTGTACTCGGCAGCGGTGCAGTGAGCCATTCTCTCCAGCAGGGGGCGAGACGCACCCACACCCCCGGTGCCAGAAGGGGAGTTTGAGGAGCTCATGAACAGGAACAGAGCCATCGCCAGCAGCGCCATCACCAAGGCTGTGTCGGGAGCCACCGCAGGTCAGCGACTGGCTCTTAAGCCGCAAACGTAAACGTCCTCCCTTTTGTCGTGTGGACCATTCACACTAAAATGTCAACATTGAAGGTTCTCACCAAACCCAGCCTGGAACGGGACACGCCTGGTGTGCTAATAAGCGGATGATGTGCCGTGTGATTAGTCTCCATCAAACCTGCCAAGGCTCGTCCGTGAGGCGGCGCGTGAGCACCTGCGCTCTTTGGTTTTGCGACACCGTTGCTGTTTTCTAGCCCTTTAGTTGCTCTTCGTAGGTGGAGTTATGTACTTTTAAACTCAGACTTTTCTCCAGTTGCTGGGAGTTGGGGTAATTAAGCGAGAGGCTGACTTTGTTTCCAGGACTTGTAAAACTTTTTCTTGCTTACTTGTGTAATGGAATTTCAGAGGATTTGTGAGTCATGGTAAGCTTATACTGGCATTTCCCAGTCCGGTCCTCGGGGACCCACAGTCGGTCCATGTTTTTGCTCCCTCCAAGCTCCCTGCCAGGCAGTCCATATTTTTGCTGTAGCTTCTGAGCAAAAGCCTGGACTGTCAGTGGGTCCCCGAGGACCAGACTGGGAAACACTGTTGTATACTGATTCCTCAAGCTAGGGAATAAAAATGAAAAATGAATTGAAGACTGGATTTCTCTTTAGTGCATTTCGGTTCTCCTGCTTGCTGTGTCCGCTGGGATGTTTTCTGGCTCCTCGGGACGGAAGAGCACCTGTCTAACCTTGTTCTTCCCTTTCTAAGGAGACTTCCCACTGGCCATTGAGACCCTCCTCACTGCCATCGCCGTCATAAAGCAGTCCCGGGTGTCTGGAGACGATTGCTGCCGAGTGCTGGTCACCTCCCTGAAGGACTGCCTCTTCTCCATCGAGAGCAAGTCCTACGGATCCAGGTCAGTCGAGACTCCCCGTATGTGCCTCTGCGTTCCTCTGAATGTGACATGGCTGCCATTGTGTGTGTGTGTGTGTGTGTGTGTGTATTTGAAACTCTGGTTGTATGGGGCTGTCATGATAACCGTGATATAGCGATATCGCGATATTGAACAGCCACCTGCAGGGAATGCAGGTGTTTTTTTTTCCATGTCCATGTTTTTTTTTTTTTTCCCCCACAAGACTAGGCCCTTCTTGTTTTACGATGCTACAATGTCTGTGTATTGAATGTTAAATAAATTCATAATGAAAACGAGTTAAGAGTGTAATTCATGCCACCAACTGTGTGCTGATGAGCTTCACCCAGCCGGTGCTGATTCCGGTACCCGAACCAACCGGATCAACCCAAAGCTGGTCGTGAAACTAAAAACTCATAAAACATTTATTTCAAGGAAAAAAAAGTCAGAAAACGATTAAATTATAAAACATAGAAGTTTCTATTCCTTTTATGTTGTTTTCCGATCATAATGCCATTAAAAGAAATGTATTTCTGGCATAAAAGCCAGTCGAAATGTGTGCTTCTTGTTTGTTAACGTGAATAACAAAGTACCCAGTGTTCAAAGGATGTCGAACTCTGTGTACCGTACCTCTGTAAGGGTCTGATGATCGATATCCCTCATATTCAAAAATAAGCTTTAAGTGAGAGCTGTGAATTGTGTATATAAGCGTGTAAGTTAACGTGTTGAAATCCATGGGTAAACCAGGATGACGTTACTCACGTAAACAGGTAGTTTTTTCTATGTTTGCCCAGTTTAGTTTGTTTTTTGAATAAAGGACTATGACTGAGATCCATCATTGGACCCTCAGAGGTACAGATCTCGACGTCATCCTGCTTTGAGCGGCTGGTGCTCTGTTATTCATCTCAACAAACAAGATGTACACATTCATGTAAACTTTGGTGTTTATTATAAATATATTTCTTTTAATGGTGTTTAAGGGTGTCTGCATGGGGTCTACATGGCTGACCGTGTCTCATTCAATATCTGAAGGCCCTGCTTCTTGCCTGGTGGTGGTCTGTTCTTTCTGAAGGCCAAACTTGTCCTCTTCTCTTAAATTACTACTCAGAAAGAGACACCGCTCCCGAGATCGGGACCGCGACCGGGAGAGGGACCGTGACCGGGAGACCTCCCACAGCCACGTCTGGGAGGCTGCAGGAGTGTCGCGGAGGCACCGTGATCGGTCGGCCAGCCTGGAGAGGGAGCGGCTGCGTGAGAGGGAGCGGCACAGAGAGCACCGGGATCACCATCGCTAGGTAGGCCGGAAATGGCCCTCTGGTGCCCCCCGCAGGAGGAAGCTTGTACCTGTTTGCATGGCAGTACCAAACCTGTGATAACTTAGTAACTTCCTGTCAAGAATAACCAGAGCATTTCTTCTTCTGTCACCTTTTGTCCACATATTAGACCCGTTATTAATTTCTCTGCCTACCTTTTTTTTTTATTCCACAACCTGGTGACTTGGATCTATTCGTAATCCTTTTCTTGTAGGACATCTTGAGTCCTTCACCACTCCTTCTCAGAGCCAGACAAAGTCAGGAGGAGACTGGGGAGCTTATTTCTCAAGCTTCTGAACTGCTGGAGAATCTTGATATGTTGGAAGGAGAGAGAGAGAGAGAGAGAGAGAGAGGTCCCTAATTCAAAGTCCAAGTGTGCAGAAGTCCTTAAATCTAAGATTCACCAGATCTGTTCAAAGCTGCTGAAAATTACTCTCCCTTTAGCTGACCCCAGTGTTCTTCTCAGCAGTGTTTCTGGTGTTCCTCATAGAAAGCCTTTTAATTAACATTGTTTTGTAATTTAATTTGGACCACAGTTTGTGTGCTGCAGTTAAGGACTATGGCATTTGCCACAGGCCGCAGACGACCTTAGTTTTTGATATGTTAAACTATGCTGTTTGTCTTTTTGTTTGTGTTTTTTTGTTTTTGTAATAAATGAAAACTCAAAAGATGTCAATTCAGCCACTGAATACGGGGATGTGTGATTGACTTGTTGGGTTAGTGAGGAAACTGAGCCCGTCTAACAAGTAGACCACCAATACCTCATTGAGGGGCTCACACAGCCTGTTTAAAATCCACAGACCACAAGCACTGCACATAACTGCTTCAACTACAAAAAAAAAATTATTTTCAGATTGCATAAGTTTTGTTGTTGTTAATGAGGTCACTCACAAGGGGCCAAGAGTAAAATTTAAGAAGTCCCGTTGAATGTTCCCTTAAGGCAGAAGTGGCATGGAGTTTCTCAGTCTTTGTAAATAAAATAGTCATATACATAAAACAAGATGTCTGTGTTTTGATATGTACCCTTGCATGCAGTGAAATCGACACGCTTCATATTAGTGGTTATTCATGAGAGCTGAAATGGTCAGCAGCACAGGACGTTAATAGTGTGAATAGTTCAGAGAGGATTAGCAATACAATTTACAGCTTCTTGGTTTAAAGCTGAAAATTAATTTATTCTGCTGTTTCGGTTAATATTTAAATTTCAGTGGTTATGCTACCAGGGTGTCAAGGTAATACTATCACATTTATCCATCCATCCATCCAATTTGAAACCGATTATCCAGTCACAGCGATTTCACCTATATAGATTACATTAAGTGAAGCCCAACAGGTGAAGTGGGTTCAATTGGCCACAGTGCCAAAAGCATAATAATGATGTCAGAAAACGGAAAACTTGCTGCTGAATGAGAGAACGGGGTGGCTGGGAACAGGGATGCTTGTGTATTTTTTCATTTTAATTCTTGGTCTGCAATTCGCAAAATATAAATAAAACTGCAGTTGCATAATTAAGTTTAATTATGCTTCAAACAAAAGACCTACAGTTTTGAAAGCGTTTTAAAATGTTCTAATAAAAAGCAGTAGGGCTGTTATTTTTCTACATTCACAATTTAGATTCCATATCATGCTACAGATGATTCAGCCCTTCTGCAAGCTGACCCTTCCTTGCCCGTGTCACTGCTGGCGTACACTCCGTTGGCATCGCCACATGCAGTTCAGCATCACACCTTAAAGTCCTCAAATGTGTCCTCGTATACAGTACTGTGCAAAAGCCTTAGGCAGTCCAAACAAATGTTTAAAGCTGTTTATCTGGGTAGCAAGTGTACTTTGGCTTAGAACAAAAAACACAATTTAACATTAGAATGTATGCAAATTAAGAGTAACACAATAAACGCTAGTAATAATTTCGTTTGTTTTCTAAAACTTTTACACTTCACTGATATGTAGTTGGATGGCTAGATGAACACCGCTTCAGTTCCCAAATCTCTCCTCAGGGGCACCTCAGCCATTCCATGATTTTGTTAAATTTCACCAACAGCTCAATTAATTAATTAATTAATTAATTAATTTTGTCTAAAAGGTCAATGACAGATTGACTAGATGCATGAGATGTGCTAGTGTCCAAGTCAAAAAATATATGGCTGTACTGGATGATTACTGCAAATACTGGGGTGATTTTAGCAGAGCTTCTGAAATGGCTAAGCTGACACTCTTAATATCATAGTTTTACACCAACAACAGGATAATTTAAACATCATTTTTTTTGCCTGCCTAAGACTTTTGCACAGTACTGTATGTCCAACAGACATCCATCACACATGGCAATGTCACGCAACACAACATGTAAAAAAGAGTGTCACCTTCTGAGGGCTGTACTGTAATGTTCCACCTTATTTATCTAAATATCTCCCAATTCAAAATGTGCTTTCAGTTACAGCACGTACTTAATTCTGATAATGGACTTGAAAGGTTTTTTTAATTATATGGTTTATATATATTGCTGTTTTTGGTATTTCATTAAACGGTAAAGTATAAAAATGAAATAAAAAACGGTGCACTTCCAGCACGTATCTGCGTATGCACTGGTGCGAAACTAGCAAAACGACTTTGCGTCGCGCTTTGCGCCAGTGGAAAATAGAGCCTTTAGTGCTTGTTTAAGTAGAGCAAACACTTTTATGCATCACTTTTGGGATGTTTTTCCTCCTGCAGTTTTCACCTGTCCGACAGGATAACCTTTGGATAGGTACATCGGTTCTCCAGATTTTTTTTGTGATAGCCAAAACCAACCATGCTTCCCAACATGCACTGAAAGCTAAACTGGCCCACATTTATCCTTTTGTCATTTTTCATATATCCTTCTTTAAGTACCTTAGCAAACCATTGCAAGCACCTACAACACCTTAGCAACCACCTTGAGTAGCATAGCAACACCTTAGCATACACCATAGATACCACAGCAACCACCTAGCAAATACCTTAACTACCTAATCAAAACCATAGCAACCACTTTAAGAGGTGAGATGTGCTGCAGGCCCTAACCTGAAGAGAGGTGCTGCAGGCATGACAGAAGATGGAAGTGCTTCAGCCACCTTAATGGAGGTTGGAAGGTCTGCAGGCTCTCACCCATGAAAGAGGTACTCCAGACCCTCACAATGACAGAGGGTGTAAGGTCTGTGGGCCCTCACCCTAATGGAGGTTGGGGGAGAGAAAAGAAAGGGAGGTTGAAGGTGCTGGAGGCATTCACCTGTGGGGGAACTTGGAGGTCTTACAGCCACTCACTGCCTTATTAACAGCTAAGCAACTACCTTAAGTACAATATCAACTGCCTAGCAACCACCTAACAACGAAATGGCAATGACCTAGTAACTAGTAATTAGCTTAGCGACACTACAGTGACTAGCTAGCAACACCTTAACAACCACCCTGGGTGGCATAGCAACAGCTTTGCAACAACCCTAAGTACTTCAGTGTGTTGGTTGTTCTTTTTTCTAGATGCTGCTGTTGTGGAACAATCACACTCGCATTTTTTTCAGCAAGCACACATTTTTTTAGTCTGAAATTGAAACTTGCAGGCATATAACTACACTCGTTCAACAGGAGCCCACCATGTCTGCCAAACTGTACTTTACTGTAATGTGTTTAATGGCTGTTATTTTAATTCCAAAGACTCAACCATGTGGGCTGACTTGTTGACAGACCTGTGTGATCTTTTTCTATCCTTTTATACTTTTTATTTACATACTTGAGCTATGAATTGTCGATGCCAGAATAATGATAGAGAAGGTTTTTAATAGGAATGCGATGATCAGGATTAAAAACAATATTTCACATCACGCAGTGTTAAATCTTCAGAAACAGCCGATCAGTGGCACAGACAGGCACTGCTTTTCCTGGCTTCCTCAAAAGTCTGCTCTGTTATACTGTCCCCTTTTGGGCTGATGTATTTGCCCTGACTGTAGCGCTGCAAATGCTTCCAAGATACACCACACCAGCTTATGCCGAATGCCAGATGCACAAGAGTACTTTCTCCCAAGATCCAATTATAAGAGCTACCATTTGTGAGACTAAAGTGCTGTTTCAATGACCAGCTGTGGAGCTGAGAATTCTGGCACGCCTGGCTTAACATTACATCCAGTGAAGCCATGGTGGATCAAGACTGCCATACCTAGTCTGCCAGTGACTGCAGAGCATCAGGGATGTTCACGGATGCGGCGGTGACGGGATCCGTTGGCACCACGGATGGCTTTGGCGTGTGTGACTTCTCCACACCATGCTGATGCCGGACTGCCTTTACGTCACTGACGTGACCACCCCGCCACCGCTTGTGGATTTTCTGCAGCAATGCAAAAAAATAAATAAATCCCTTTCGCTGACAGAAGCGGCTGTCATTACTGCCTCCCGGCTTCTCTAATGTTGACATTTCTAAAAATCGGTCTCTTCTGCGATCAAAGAAATATGGAAGAACAGGAGAGTGTTTTTTTTCTTAACTGAGAACATAAATGAATGAATGAGACCCATAAATGAAATATCACTGTGGCATTTCTCACACCATTGAATTTTTAACTGACCAAAACACCAGGGAGGTGGGAGGCGTGCAGCCCTGTGTGAGGCGACAGCTTCGATGGCAGACGGGAGCCGCCGGGGCGTGTGTCTGGAGCAGGGGAGCCCTGTGTCACAAGCTGTTCGGAGGGAATCAGAGCTTACTGCTCATACTCTGTATCAGGGCCGATTCTAGGATTTGATTCCCCTCCCCTTCCTCCAGCCCCCCTCAGGTCCCCCACAATGAATTCTGCCAAGCAAGAAAGATTATGAAATGTATACAAAAATATGTGACAAATTAAACATTTTAAGAAAAAATACTTTTTAGGTGGGCTAGGTCTAGATCAGCTGTAAGCTCTGTATCACCTGAAATGTTAGCAAATTATTTAGCAGTGTTTGTATTCGTGTTACCAACTGTTACCAATCAAAACACAAGTTTTATCTGCTTGTTCTACTGGGAGTGGATTCCACATGTTTATATATTTATGTGTTACTTGTTTGCACCATAAAGTTGATGCATGTTTACAGTTGTAACATTTCCATGTTTGACTCACTATTGGTTATAAATCAACTATGATTTATTTTAAAGTAAAAAAGATTTATTAAACAAAGAGCACCATGGCAGTACAGTATTTATAGGGTGGTAAAATGACGTCTGTGAACTGAATTAAATCAAATCAGTATTCCTGGTTAGGCAGTCGTACAGAAACTGAATACAGATCCAAGGTTTCTATGCACAGTAACTGTAAGCATACGTCAAATTTGTACTATACAATTTGATACTGAATCTGATCAAATTCAATTTCTGAGACATTTAATCTTCCAATCAAGATACTTAACTTATTGAAAGTCTGTAAATTGTTACATGAAATGTTTTAAAATATTATGTTCTGCTAGGAATATATAATACAGATTATATTCCATACCAAATTTTATGTTTTTTTATACTGTGGAGAATAATGTTGTATTTTTGGTCATTTCCACATGATAACGCTTGAATAAAACGTCCATCTGATCCACTCCCATTGACCCTCTTTGTCTTTCACAATTGATCCCAGTGTTGAGATGCTATTATGCGAATGACTACACTGCAGACCTGAGGCTCCTGAGTGATCTTTTGATACCCATCATTTTAGGATTTCAGGCATTTGTAATGGTTGGGGTAATCCATAGAAAGAAGCCAGAGCTGCCATTTTGTCTTACCGGTCATATGGACGTACAGTAACGTGTTGCCTTTAAATTTTCATGTGAAATGAAATGCACTTCAGATTGAGTTTGAAGTTTACCGTGACCTCCCATCATAGACACACCAGCACTTCCACTGGTTCAGCCAACCACAGGGCTTTGACCCCTTGCCTTGTTTGGACAACAAGTACAAAGACAGTTCCCGCCTTTAGTAGATAGCAAACCAACACGGGGGTTTGGAGTGAGACTCTGCCTATCGCTAGGCAGGCCAATCAGCCAATGAAATTTGTAGGCAATTTCCGTTTCTTTGCTTAACTGATGCTCTTAATCTAGATATCATGCATAGACGATGTAGGTAAAACGGGACATGATAATGGAGTGCTTTCCGATCTCCATTCCTTCAGCAGGCCTTATCATCCCTGGCAGAATATAAATGATGATTTGTACCGCATCGCTTTAGTTTCACAGTGACACCAATGCAGCTTAGTCACAGTGAGCACAGCACAGTGACAGTGTGTACAGGACCATGCAAAATGTGGCACAGTGACAAGTCAGTTTGGAACTGTGACAGTTGTTGTGGTAAATTGTATAGTATAACTATAGTATTATGACAGTCAATATAGGCTAGATACAACACAATAACACACGAGTGCCGGTGACGGTACTGATAGGGTAGAAACAGCAGAAACACAACAACGAAAAGTCTGTAAGTGATGTTATGCTGTGTTTAGTGCTTATGTCTGCTCAGTGTGTTGTGTATATTTGCTAAGTCATACTCACATTTCCATAAGCTTGCATGATGTCGACCTCTCTGGTTTGGTGTTTATATGTGTTTATATCTGGATTGATACGTCTACCTGTCGCATATTGTGTTTGTAACTGACAGATGGTGCTATTCAGTGCCAACCAGCAGTGGTACGTAAACTTTTCATGCTGCATATTGTCCTTGGTATTTTCATGATTTTCCATAAAAATAGGCAAGACCAGTAGTCATGTATTTTTAAAAGTGTATTTTAAAATCATGAAATGTTTATGACTTTTACGAATGCGTTTGTAACTGTATCCTCGCCTGTTTCAGGGCAATGAATTATTCCCCAGCTTGGACAATTATGCTCCCAGGGAGTCGGGTTTCACTGCACAGATGTATCCTGCCCTGTAAGCTCCGAATCCTCTATTATTGAGTTACCCACTTATTAGGTGAATGTTTGCAGTATGCTGCTTTCAGCATAAACCTACTAAGACCCACTGTTTGCTGCTGTCACAAACTGCACTGGCATCTGTGTCTCAGCCACTGCCAGAAAACAGCAGTTTGTGTGTATATTTAAGTGTCATGCCTCATTTTGTACACTTGTCACTGGGACACTGGGGATGTGAAGTATTCAGCAAAAAAAAAACAACAGAAGAGTCCAAAGCTCAGGCAGACGTATGCGGTCAGCATATGCTGCCATACTAAAACAAAACACTGTTACTACACATTTAATAAAAATCGAGTTCAGATCTAAATTGGGTCTGTTTTATCTCATGACAAAATGTTTGTTTGATTATGTACAGTTTTGAAGCAAACATTATCATTTACATACCTATTTCATATATACCAAGCAGCTGTAGCGTTAAACACAGCTGCCAAATACCGTGTGGGTCACACCGGTCTCGCCTAAACAGCTCTGACCCGTTGAGGCCAGGATTCCACAAGACCTCTGAAGGAGTCCTATGGTGTCTGGCATAAAGACATTAGCAGCAGATCCTTAATGTCCTCTAATTTGTGAGATGGGGCCTCCATGCATCGTGTTTCTTTTTCCAACACATCCCACAAGTTCCTCAGACCATTCCTGAACAATTTTTGCAGTGTGGCAGGGTAGATTATTCTCCTGAAAGAGGCGAATGTCATCAGGGAATACTGTTGCCATGTTCTTGGTCTGCAGCAATATTTAGGTAGGTGGTTTGTGCCAAAGTTGCAGCCACACGAGTGCCAGGACCCAAGGTTTCCCAGCAGAACCCTGCAGTACATCACACTGCCTCCTTTGACTTGCCTTCTTCCCACAGTGCATCCTGGTAACATCTCTCCCCCAGGTAAATGCCATACTCGCTCCCGGCCATCCACATGATGTAACAGAAGACGTGACTCATCAGACCAGGCTACCTGCTTCCATTGCTCCATTGTCCAGTTGTCATGTGCCTGTTGTAGGCACTTTGGGCAGTGGACAGGGGTCAGCACTGACACTCGATGCACTTGGCCCTTGTCAAAGTCACTAAGATCCTTACTCTTGCCCATTTTTCCCGATTCCAACACATCAACTTCAAGAACTGACTGTTCACTTGCTTGGTATATAATGGCACCATTGACAGGTGCCATTGTGATGAGATAATCAATGTTATACACTTCATCAGTCAATGGTTTTAATTTCATGGCTGATTGGTGTACGGATGGACACTTAGATGGAATTTTGAAGCCCTCTTTCTCAGTTTCAGTGTCAGCGTAGTTACCATGATTTACCTTTATAGGGCAGTATGACCTCATATGACTTACTATAGTACAGTGGTTGCCAACCGGTCGATTTCTAGTTGATCCCCGGATGGCAAATTATACCAAAGTTGACCCCCCCCCAAACTCAGCCGGCAAAATATACTGCCTCAATTCAGTAGCTCACTGGAGTATTTTCTTTGTAAAAGTAGCTCTCACTGTAAGAAAGGTTGGAGAACACTGCTTTGCTAACTGGCCAATATACAGTCCAGTATTATATCGTTCTTTGCTGTAAATTCTAAACACCTGGTCAAACTGCTGGTTCTAACTGTTTAATGTGCTATAATTCAGCTGTGAAGTATTGTGTCACAGGGAAATTGTGTCATGGAGTCTGTGAGGTCTCGCATCTCACTGTAAGAATGAGAGAGTGAAACCAGAGATTTCGTTTTCCAGGGACACGCTGAGTTCAGTCTCAGTACCCCTGACGTACATATTCTAATGAGCCACTGCTCTGACCCCCAAAGCATCCAGACCAGTTTGTAAGCTCCCTGTCCCAGTGTGTGTGGTGTGCTTCAGTTGTGTGTTTTGCTCCAAACCGTTCTATACGACTGCCATCTCCAGGTTTTAGAACAATCAAATCTGGAGTATTTCAAGACACATAAATAAAGCTATAGAAGAAGTTGTGCGCGTGATTTTGTATTTGTACAACCGTTATTGGTCCTGGCAATTTTCTCTGATAAACTGAGTCTGTAGAGTGTGGCCATATTTGGGCATAAGTATGAGCTCCTGAAAATCTGGCATCAGTAAGTACTGAGAGAGTAGGTAAACATGGTGAAAAACTGATCAGTACCTCCAATACACACACACACACACACACACACAAACACATACACACACACAGGTTTGTAATTATATCTTTGTGGGTACTCTCCATTCATTTCTATGGGGAAAACTCTAATCCCCAACATGATGACCTTAACCCCTACCCAGCCATAAATCTTCACCATACTGCAAGTAACCAAACAAACTATGAGACTTTAAGCTTTTTTAGTTTTTTGATTGCATCCACAGATCTTTGTGAGAACCAGAAAAACAACAAAAAAATAACAGGTTTTTATTACATTGTGGTGAACATTTGGTCCCCAGAATGTAATATAAACATAATCCACACACACACTCACTCACACACACACGTCCAAAACAGCCCACAGCTATGTATGTACTACAATTCTGAAGCAGTGTAAAAATAGAAACTGAAGATAACAGTACAGTGTAGTGCGTACAAACTATGTGTATTTTTTAAAATTAATTTTATGATAAATGCTTGATTATGCTTTCTTTTTTCACAGGATTCGTCTGAAGAATCAGTAACATCTGAAGTGTTACTTTCACAGGTTATTAACTAAATTTGAAAAAAAAAAAAACATTTATTAATAAATGCTTTTCATAAGTTTTTTATTGAACCTCCTGTTTTATCTTTTCCACATTAATGCATGAGCACCACTGCATATGCATGTTAATCTGCAAAAATAATTTACATTATTATGCAATACAATTAACTGCAGGCTCAGCCAATCACCACTTGAGTGATACCCTCCAAACAGTCATCATCGACATGCCACCATTTTTCACTTCGCACAGTTATAAATTTCACAATACTTAATTATACCAACAAACCATTTTTATCACCCTGTACAACATGGTCAGGAGTAAGGGCTTGGAAGTTTGGCATAAATCAATCGTACTGTGCCATCACCAGTTCCTTCTCTCACAGCCTCCTTTTACTTCTTACTACTTCATGTCAGTGTTTCACCTCCACCCAAATTAGATGCTCCTGCTAAACTGCTATCCCCTGTATTTCATGTGGCTGGCTGCTTATATTAACCTGAAGTGACGTGCATAGTATAACTCCTATTACACAGTAATTTTCTTTGCTGGGAAAAAGTTGGTCCAAGACACCGACAAACAGAACCACTCCTAGGACTGACAGTGGCGAGTTACAAGACCACAGCCTCAACGGGCAGATTTCCCGTTGCCTTGCAGGTGATGAGGTCCACAAATGTTGATTCGCTTGGTTGAAACACTAAGCTAATCACTCGTAATTGCAACCTGTCTGACAGCAGCAACCTGGTTCACACATAAAGCATTTGCCTATTAGCATTATATGTTATTAGCTTATCTGCCACTGTTATCCAGGGTGATTCACATCTTCATTTATATCTATATATACTTATAACAAGAAAACTAAAAATGGCACAACTTTTTTTGTAATATTAGAAGTGTCATTTGTACAATCTGCGTTACTGGGGACCTTTTTATTACGGCAGGTCCCAGTAACAATATATAATGAGCAGTGAGATTTTGTTCTCCAGCCCTGTTCATTTTCTGTGCTGTCTCTGTGTTTTTCATTCTAGAAACATCATCTGTTTTGACCTTTTCCCCCCTGTTACACTAGTCATGGGTCCTCTTTCTGGACACCTTATTCCGGAAACTCTCCCAGCTCCATGTTACCTGCTTCTTGCTGCATGTCCAAGTGTAGGGATCGTGCTTTAGAAAATCCAGAGATATCAGTTCACTTACCTTGCACCTATCTTCTATATTTTTACAACAATAAGACCTGTTCCTGAACTCCCAGTCATCTTGATTCCATGGTAATGAGGTTTAGGCAGATACATCAATCAAGGTAAAAACATGAATGGATATTTTTGCATATTTTTGTGTGTGTGTGTGTGTATATAAAATTAGGAGGCCGCTCTATATTTAAAAAAAAAAAAATCAGTATTTTTAAACCCTGGTTTAATCCTGGATATGCGGGCTGACAGTTGCACTGTGAGGCAAGCTAGTTCCTGGCTCAAAATTTCTATGACAGCAGTATACATGTCAGAGATGACTCTCAACTTATGCTCACCTCGTAATGGGATGACCTCAAGTGACTTTCAAAAAGAATGGAAGACCTGGGAAAGAATGGAAAACATTAAGTAGTGTGAAGTACACTACTTCTAGAATAGATGCCCCTAGAAGCAGGACTGAAGCCCCATAAAGCAAGGAAGAAGCCCTTTAGTGAGAAATAGAGAAGAACCAGTTGTGTGTTGTGTGTGTGTTTCTATTAAATAAATAACACCATGACCGGATAGTACATTAACAAATTAAAAAGTAGATTTCAAACAGATTTTGAGTTATTGCACACATTAAACAATAACCACCTGGTTGCATATATGTAAAATAGCCAATTAAAAAGCAAAACATATTCGCTGAATCAGCATATATATGCGCCGCTGCTTTCATGGAAAGTGCGTAGTAAAAGGCACAGCTGCCCAGGTAACACTAGAACCGCCATTTCCCATGCGAATGAACATCAAACTCCTTTGATCTCCAAGATGTAGTTCAGTGTATGTGGCCCTTTTGTTTGAGCTACCCTTAGCAAAAAGTAGTATACTTGAAATTCATGTTATTAAGTATGCTTGAGTACAAGTATAGCAAGTATACTACGGATCATGTAATTGTAATGTCCTACAAAATATACCAATTTAGTACTTTTTCGGACTAAATTGGAACATTTTTATGTTTATAAAAGCATACTTTCAAGTATACAAGTACACTCATCTATATACTACTAGTGTACTAGGTATATACTTCTAGTCCACATTTCAGTTTATTGAAGTACACTTCAAGTATACTTTTATGAATGACTAAAACAAAAAAAAAAATTTTTTTTTGCTAGTTCACATGTTATTATACTTTAAGCATACTTGTAAATGGACTGCATTTACATAGTGCTTTTCTACTCCTACAAATACTTGACCAGCTTTATGACACACATTCACACACCGGTGGAGGAGGCCACCATGCAAGGCATCACCCTGCACACCAGGAGCAATTTAGGGTTCAGTGTTTTGCTCAAGGACACTTTGGCACAGTCAGAAGGAACTAAGGCTCAAACCTGTGACCCTCTGGTTACCAAACAACAGCACAACCTCCTGCACCACCATCTTACTTCTTGCAATATTGCTTAGCATATTACTTGTAGCATACTATGTATATACTTGAAATATACTTCTTAAAGTATTCTTAAATCTAACTCATACTGTATGTACACTAGAATGCAATGTATTTACAAAATCACAAGACAAAATGTTGAGAAGTAAAGTATACTAAATTAAGTTTTAGTATTAAAGTATAAGTGAAAGTATTAATGCACTTAGACTTTTGTTAA
Source organism: Mormyrus lacerda (assembly GCA_015163995.2). NCBI lineage: Eukaryota > Metazoa > Chordata > Actinopteri > Osteoglossiformes > Mormyridae > Mormyrus > Mormyrus lacerda. The sequence continues at coordinate 14,225,048 of JAABNX020000008.1, forward strand.
TACTTTTCAGTATAAGTCAAGTAAACTTCAGCATACTATTCTTAAGTATATAATATAGCATATAAAAAGTAAACTTCAAGTATACTGCCTCAGTTTTTAGTATAAAATAAGTATACTCGTAGTATACTTGAATACTACTTTTTGCTAAGGGTAATGTGACATTAACGTTAAGAAAACTGCAGCGAATCTAACACCAAAACTCTGTAATGTTCCTAACAGAGCTAACTACAGTAGCTGACCAAAGTTGGTAACCTTATGTTTTATTTGAAATTAGTTGTAAAATGCACCGTTTTTGGCTGAAGCGACTTATCATTCACTTAGCGTTACTGCGACAATTTTGAAATGAATATGATAAAAACATTACTAACTTTTTAAATCTTCAGTAAGACCACCCTACTAACCAGTAATATCAATTAAAGTGTATGTATAGAATATACTTCTAAAATTTAAAAGGGACAGGATGTGCTACTCCTCCCAAAACTTAGAAAGAAGTAATACCGTGATATAACTGTCACCATTAAAAAGGGAAAAATACCTTGATAATAATTTTAGGTCATAGTTGCATGTGTGACATTTCAAAATGCTGATATGAAGTTAGAAAAGGACATTGAATACCTGTATTTGCATAATTGTTCATTGTAGCGTCCCAAGTCCAGTGCTTAGAAAGGGTTTTTTATTTTACTGACCATTTTAAACATGATTCAACTAGCCTGAATTTTGTTAAATGTTTTTATGAGAATTACATATACAAATCACTAGAATGACCTTTCAAGCATGTGCCTGATAACAAGAACCTGTGTTCACAGAGCTTACAGAGACGAATATTGAACCTTTTTACACAAACATAATCAGTTTCTAACCCTATTGCATCCTACAGCAGTGCTGGGATGTCCATGAAATGACATTTGCTTTATTTTCATTACAATGTACAGGTTAATTAATAGAGGTTAAAATGACTATAGACAAGACTGCATTTTCACAACCAGATGTGCTCTGGACTTCATTTGGCTCGGAGTTGCTTTACAATAAGCTATTGCGTTAAAGGTTGCAGCCACTGGATGTCTGAGAACCACCAAAGAGTGAAATATGTGAGCAGTCACCTGCAGGAGCTCTTCCCCCCAGGGAAACAACGTATGCACTGCGATGCCTGGAGTCACGTCTCTCCAGGCTGCTGAGATCGCATTCACCGCCACTCCCCCCAACATCACAGATAGACATGGTGGATCTCTTCATAAATATTTTAGCACTTGGATAAATATTATACTCTTTCAAGTTAGCTACAGGAAAAGTGAGAAGTGATGAAGTATCAGGATGTGCAATGTAGTCCATGAGTCAAATTAAGGCTGTAATTATAATATATACTGGGGGGACACATTATGTGTTCATAATGTGCCCCCCCCCCCCACTATATATTATAATTACAGCTTTGGTCTCCCCTTCAGTGCTGACTCGACTACGGCCTTGAGTTAAGGTGAACTGTAGAGTGTCTATTATAAAAGTATGTATTATTATAAAAACAGTAACGAAACATAAAACAGAAAAGTGTTGGGACAAAGCATCCACATCTTGACATGGGCCAGTGTTAAACAAATGAAAAAAAAATGAATCATTCATATAATACTTCACAACACCCAAAGGACTTTTCAGAAGCAATGGGGAACCACTTCAACCACCACTATTGGATAGTACCCATCTGAATGATGCGACAGCAGCCATTCTGCACCAGTATGCCCGCCACGCAGTAACGCATGCACTGAAGGGGCAGGATGGAATTTGCCAATGAGACAGAGGGGATGATTAGGAGGTTAAATTTGAAAGGGCCATAGTGGGCTATCTAGTCAGGACATCCGGGTACCCTACTCCAGATGCCCAGTGATCTTTTATGACCTCAGACTTACATCTTATGCAAAGGGAAGCACCATTTCTACAGCATAGCAGCCTCATCACTACACTTGAGTATTGAGATCCACACTCAGCACAGGATAGGCTAACCTATAGTCCACAACAAGACCTCTTCTAACAGCAAGCTTTCCTAGCTGGCCTCCCATCCAAATACTGGACAGGCCCAAACCTGCTTAGGTTCAGGGGGATTAACCAGTGTGAAAAACAGGTGGCATGGCTGCTGACAACACAGACGTCTGCTTTGGTCCCCTCTGTCCCCCTAGCAATGGCAGCTCAGTCACCTAACCATCACCGATGCCCTGTTGTCGTCATTGATGGTCAAGAGTTGAGATTTATGGCATTCATGATTTTTTTTTTCACTCAGAGACATTATTTTCCATGCATAGGGAATAATTTTCTAGTTTTTAACAGCACTGGGTTTTCGATTCTCTCTGGAAAAATGATTATAATGTGATTTGCGGCTGCAATGAATGAATGCGGCTCATTGATTATAGAGAGCTGAAAATGGTGGAAGATACCAGGGCATGGAAAAGCAAGGAGTGATTACAATAGGTGCCAGAAAAAAGGCCCGGAAAGAGAAAGGAAGAAAATGAAGTGGAACAGGGAAGATGCTGGTGAAAGGACAGTTAGGTATTCTGTAACCCGACACCCATCCCTGTGGTTCCCCTTTTAACATTGGCTCCTTCTGGTGTCATTGTCATCCTGCTCTCTTGCCAGGGCTTCTCAGTAACATTCCATCTTTTGTTTAAACCCTCTCTCCAAGCCACCGTGGCCTTGTAAGGAGAAGTACCCCCCCACAGCCCCACCCCCCGACTCTCCATTCTGTCGCTTCCACGGTGGGGCCACCTCTGGGTTCTGGACAGATGTGCATCAGGAGGTTTATGGGGGGGCTTATAGAGGCGTGTGGGGAAGCCAATGCTGACATGGTGCACACAGGTTAGAGTGAAATTCAATCGTTCCTTTTCAGGTTAATGGTCAGAGAGAGAATACAGGCGTGAGGCTATGGGGTCATTTTTCATTTCAACTCACAAGTCAGAATTTCTGAGTTCAAAGTTGGAAATTTCCACTCGAACAGCCTCTAAGTCAGAGCTGCCTCTAGAAAAGTTGGAGGAACCTCTGCAACCCGACCTCAGAATTCAAGATGGATGCACCCTTCATCTACAGGAGTGAAAGCTGGAGTTATATTCAGTTCATTAGCACTTATGTCTTATTTGTGGCTGATTAAATTGGTCGTATGCACAGTAGAGTCCAAAGGCTAAATGTGGACATTTTTCTAAGGTGTCTAAATGTGCAAAACACCATTTTGTGTCATTATTAACTGATATTGCTAATAATGCCGAACAAAGAACCTGGCTGGAACTGGCTGGAACCTGCCTGTTTCAGAAAGCAGGATTTCTTGCTTAGCTAGATAACTTGTCAGATTTAAGGTAGTTTGGGCTGAGTAAAGAAAGATAAAGGACATTTAAAATTGGGTCCCTTGTATTGCTAAATGACTTTCAACCTCCAAGATAAACAGAATGCAGCATATATTTTGGTGTGTACTTGACCCATAAAGCAAACATGAATAAAACCTCTCCAGACTCCAAAAAGTCACTAACATGGGAGCATTAACAGCCATTAAAGCTATCTGTATGTTATCTGTAACCCACAATAAATGATATATGTGTGACTTTCATTTGGGGCAGCATGTGGCTCAGTGGGCTAAGACTGTGTGCGCCTGTAATTACAAGGTCACAGATTCAAATCCAGCCTCACCAGACTCTACAAAGAGCAAGTTGAGGGAGGTGTAAAGAAGAGTTTCCCCACAAGGATCAATGAAGTTGTGATTAAAAAATGTAACATACTACACATTTACTGTGTATCTAACATACTACCCTTCTGATACAAAGCAAAGGCACTATTTCTGAAAATTCAACCTTATGCCAGATGTTGCTTCTTCCATCCATCCACCTTCCAACCTCTTAGCTGCAACAGGTGACAGGGAGTCTCTACTCCAAGCAGCACACACACACCCTCACAAGATCACACACTATCAGAGGTTTAAAGACACAGTTTGCCTAACTACATGTGTTTAGAGAGATTTATTAGAATTGCATTAGTCTATAAAATGAACATGACATCCAGGCGTGTGATGGGTTACTGCACCAAGAACGCACAGGTGAGAGACGGAAACACTGAAGAAGTTTGAGCAAATAGATGACAGCCGAAAAACGTCACTTCAGCAATTATTTAATGAGAAGAGATCTGTGTTTCAGTACACACATCACATTAAACACTCATACCGCGCGGTATCCAGAATGGATGAATCATTGACACAGTCGAGCCTATGTCTATGTCACACCTCACACACAATCACACACTCACACATCTCCAACTTTCTGTTTTCACGCCCTACTCTTCACTCCCAACTCACCCACATCTCTTAAGTGTGCAGCATGTGCATATTCACATCCAAGCTGAACAAACAGCCATGAAACACTCCAGACACAAGAAGTTCCCAGCATCCGCTCAGGGCCCAGGAAGGAGTCGCATCCTTAGCTGTGCTGCCCGGCGATTATGGCCATCACCGTGTCCATGTGCCAGTGGCAACTGAACTCCAGAAAACCAAACCAGAAATGATAATGTCAGTAATAATTGTTGTGCATTATGGTCCTGACTTTGCATTTTTATGTTCTGGAGCGTCTATCATCCCTAGGAGGGCGGGGGGCAGATGGTAATGTCCCACACTAGCATCTCTGGTTCCTCACCACCCATCTCCAGCCTTGTCTGCCAAATCTAACCCTGACAGTGGCTTTTGCTTATACATACATACTCCCTCCCACCCATCTCACATAGTAACACTGCCTGCTCCCCCTCCCCCTGATAATTCACTGGCCCTCTCTACCATCAAGCCCCACCCCCTTCACCATCCCATCAGCCACACCATTGGGCTGGCGATTAGGGGAGGTGCCTAGCTCCTGTTCCGGCTCTTGCTCTGCTGCCAAGGTGGACTGTCTTGGTGGCCCTTTGAGCCTTATCTTTAGTAGCAACTTGGCCTCCATTTCCGCGTTCCTCGCAGCTTCTTCTTCAGCAGCCTGTCTCTCTTCTTCCAACTTTTGTTCCCTTGTATCCCTGAGATCACGCGCCCCCGCTCCCACCAGCACCACCCCTTCGCGCACTTTGGGGGGGACCTTGACAGGATTTAGGTCATAGGAGAACAGATGCAGGGCAGGAAGGTGGTCTAGATCAGGCAAGGAAGGGATCTGATTGTGGTCTAAGTCCAGGATCTCCAAGTACTCCATATGCATCAGTACTTTCGGGAACTTGGTGAAGCGGTTGCCATAGAGCCAGAGGCCCCGTAGCTGTTCCATGCGCGACAGATTGCTGGGCAGATCCCTTATCATATTGTCCCCCAGCTGCAGTGAGCTAAGGTTGGGCAATTTTATGAGGAGCTGGGGGAAATGCTGGAAGTAGTTACCGTCCAACCAGAGGCAGCGCAGGTTCTCCAGGTTGAGCATCTCTACAGGCACAGTCAGGAGCTTGTTGTTGCTCAAGTAGAGGTGGGTGAGGTTGACCAGCTCGCACACGACTAACGGTATATCGTCAAACTTGTTCTGGTCAAGACCCAGCACACGCAGCCTTTCCAGCTTGGCAAAGGCATTTGGTAGCTTCTGCAAACGGTTGTTAGAGAGGAACAGCTTCTCCAGTTGTGTTAGTGAGCAGATGCGGGTCGGCAGGTTGCTCAGGCCTAGGAAGGTCAGGCCTAGCATTGATTCCCCAGATTCAACACTATCCTCCACCTGTGGTGGCAGTTCCTGGTCATAATACGGCTCATCCTCCTCTTTTTTCTTCTGCTCTGTCCCCTCCTCACCCTCCCCTGCCACCTCACCATCCTCTCCCCCTTCTGTGGCCTCCTTCTTAGACGAGTTGCCCATGTCCTCTCCCTGCGTCCTTCCTCCCCTCCCCTGTCAGCACCGGGACACAAACAGACGGCAGGACGGCACCGGGGCTCCGCTTGCCCTTCACTACAGCCACGCTCAGCTGCTGGAGTAACCCGGCCACAAAGCAGGTGGCCACCGGGGGCATGGTGGCTGCAGCACTCAGGACGTTCACATTTTCAGGACACTCATTAGTATACAGAAGCAAAACCTTAGGGACAAATCCAGCTCACGTTTTGTGCACGAGTTTAACTGTGATGTAGTTCACGGTCAGCTCTATGCGGGTTTTTCTTCTGTCTCCAATAAACATGCACCTACCCAGGTACATATAATGTCAGCAAGAATAATTATAATAATATTATAATGAAATCGGCTTCCTCACACACCCAATATATTCGCCAGTTCGCCTTGTCCTTCACCAAGCGGGGGCTGACGGATTGTAAGGAGTTTGTTCTTAAAGCGCGGCAGGTCCGAGATTTGCCTTCATGTACTTTAAATCCCCCATGTGGCGCCAGCAGCCCGTCCCGGAGTTTTACTTTATATTCCAGTTCTTGCTTCGTACAAGCTATTTCTGCAAACTTATCTTAAGATATTTCATCTTCGGCGCCGCTTTAAAATTTCCAGAAGAGCTTGTCAGACGTCTAACCGGACTGCCTGAAACTCACCAAAAGAATCAGCGGCTCACGCCCCCCGACGTGCAGCTTTCAGCCCCCCTGTGCGACCAGACAGACAGCAAACAGTTCAGCCAAAAGTCCGCGACTTCCAGTCCGTTTCTGCCGTAAATGCGCTGGAAATGTCTCGGTGGAAAAACGACTTCTACCGGCAATCTTTAATTTAAATGTTTTGTTTTTGCCTTGCTTTTTCTCATTTTCTCGTTTTATGGCCAAACATATAACGCCAATCGGGACCACACCAGATGCCGGAGGACAGTCCCGTCCCAGTCGGACTCCCCGTACCGGTCTGTTTCACTTTCTGCCGACCTCTGGCGTTTTGGGTTTGCGGAAAGCGTCGCTTAGGACATGCTCCCCCTAGCAACTGGAGCAGGGAAACGGGAGCCAGTGCGATCACATGGCAGAGGAAGAGACCGGTAGAGGCGAGCAAGTGGGGATAACAGACAGGGGATATGTTGTATGTGCTAGTAGAGCACATTCAGTTTCCGTAAAATGTCAAAAACCGCCCGCGTTTTTACAACATCCTGTATTTATTTGGTCGAGAATAGTTTACTGTTCAAATAGTATTATGATATTGCCTGCATCGTAAAAACACCATTCACAGCTATGAAAGAAAAACAATATTTTGTTTAATTTATTTTTTGCTTTTATTAACAGCACTACATTGCTATTGCTAAGTAGACTTGATCAATAAAGCTTTATGGGTAATGTCTGATGTTGTTCTAAACCTGTCTTATTCTAGCTGATGTTGCCCTCTGGTGAGATTCCATTCTCAGTACACAAAGATTAAAGTGTTTACACTTCCGTGACAAAGGAGACACACAGAGACATACTGTGGCTCTCACGCTAGGGACGCTATCTGCACTGTCATGAATGGCATACATCATCAGATTTAGGGGATGGTTTGAGTGATATGTATCCTGTAAAATCTGGCATAAAGTCACAAATCTATAAAGAACAGGTAACAGCTGGGAGTTAACGACTGGGAGATAAGGCTAAATTCACAGATGAGAGCTGAACTCCAGGAAGAGTTAAAGATTATACGCCTTCTGTAACACCTCAAACCCACCAAATGTACATTTGAGGACTTTCTGTTGTCACACAGATGCATTCATGTGTGTCCACACAGACACAGACACAGCCACACACACACACACACAAAGCAAGAGAGACCTGTCATTATATCATTCTGAGGACTATTCGTTCATTTTTCTGGGGAAAATGCTAATGTTAACAATGACACCCTTAACCCTTACCCATCCATAACCATAAGTAACCAAGCAAAATGTTTTTGTATTTTTAGGTTTTTGATTGGAGTCACAAATGTTTTATAAAATTGATTTTCCTGGTCCCCTTAATGTAAAAAAATGGGTATTCATCACGTTGTGGGGACATTTAGTTCTCACAAGGTAAGGTATATCTGGATCACTCACCCACACACACGTACATATATGTATGCAGAGTCACATTCTAAACTGATTCCCAAATTGTCCTTTTGTCACTTTGTCTTCATGAATGTCTTAATCTCCTTGGTTTTAAATAAATATATTAAGTTCTCTAAATACAGTGGTATGAAAAAGTTTGGGCACCCCTGATAATTTTCATGCTTTTCCTTTATGAATATCTGGTTGTTTGGATCAGCAATTTCAGTTAAATATATCATATAGCAGACAAACACAGTGATATTTGAAAAGTAAAATTAAGTTTATAGAATTTATAGAAAGTGTGCAATAATTATTTAAACAAAATTAGGCAGGTGCATAAATCTGGGCACCCCAACAAAAAATTACATTAATATTTAGTAGATCCTCCTTTTGCAGAAATAACAGCCTCTAAACGCTTCCTATAGCTTCCAATGAGAGTCTGATTCTGGTTGAAGGTATTTTGGACCATTCTTCCTTACAAAACATCTCCAGTTCAGTCAGGTTTGATGGTTTCCGAGCATGGACAGCCCGCTTTAAATAACACCAGATTTTCAATAATATTCAGATCTGGGGACTGAGATGGCCATTCCAGAACGTTGTACTTGTTCCTCTGCATTGAATGCCTAGGTAGATTTTGAGCAGTGTTTAGGGTCGTTGTCTTGTTGAAGTATTCAGCCCCGGCGCAACTTCAACTTTGTCACTGATTCTTGAACATTGTTCTCAAGAATCTGCTGATATTGACTGTAATCCATGTGACCCTCAACGTTAACAAGATTCCCAGTACCTGCACTGTACCTGCACTGGCCACACAGCCCCACAGCATGATGGAACCGCCACCAAGTTTCACTGTAGGTAGCAGGTGTTTGTCTTGGAATGCTGTGTTCTTTTTCCGCCATGCATTCCGCCCATTTTTATGTCCAAATAAATCAATTTTAGTTTCATCAGTCCACAGCACCTTATTCCAAAATGAAGCTGGCTTGTCCAAACGTGCTTTAGCAGACCTCAAGCGACTGTTTGTGTTGTGGGCGCAGAAAAGGCTTCTTCTGCATCACTCTCCCATACAGCATCACCTTGTGCAAAGTGCACTGAATAGTTGAACGATGCACAGTGACACCATCAGCAGCTAGATGATGATGTAGGTCTGGAGATGGTCTGTGGGTTGACTGTGACTCTTCTCACCATCCTTCGCCTCTTTGCTTATATCATATTTTTCTTGGCCAGCCACTTCGGACCTTAACTTGAACTGTGCCTGTGTTCTTCCATTTCCTCACTATGTTCCTCACAGTGGAAACTGACAGCCGAAATCTCTGAAACAGCTTTTTGTATCCTTCCCCTAAACCAAGATGTTGAACAATCTTTCTTTTCAGGTCATTTGTCAGTTGTTTTGAGGCTCCCATGTTGCCGCTCTTCAGAGAAGATGCGAAGAGGAGAAAAACTTGCAGTCGGCCACCTTAAACACCCTTTCTCATGATTGGATTCACCTGTGTATGTAGGTCAAGGGTCAATGAGCGTACCAAACAAATTTTGTGTTCCAATAATTAGTGCTAAAATTATTCATATCGATGAAACGACAAGGGTGCCCAAATTTATGCAACTGCCTAATTTTAAGTAATTATTGCACACTTTCTGTAAATCCTATAAACTTCATTTCACTTGTCAAATATCACTGTGTTCGTCTGCTATATGATATATTTATCTGAAATTGCCAGTGATTCATAAAGGAAAAGCATACCACTGTAAGTGCCTCCTCAGAAATTCGCGCCCAAGGCAGCTGACTTTCCCTGTTCAAAATTATTTGTATTTATACCTAACTCAAAAAATAGTTTGAAGATCCACACAGGCCACTGACTACAAACCAACCCTAAGATTTATACAGATCACTAGTTCTATGTCTAAAATCCCTGAAATATCCCTAAGAACACTGCTCAACCAATTACAAGGAACACCAAAGACTTTGATTTTCTCTGGAATACCCTAATTTTACTCTCCATTCATTTTTTTAATTTTTTCATTCAAGTTTATCATGATTTTATTCTGTACTTCCTGTGGGAAGTACAAGACAAGTACATTTTCAGAAGCAACCAGTAGGGGGAGCACTCACCCTTGCACTAGTCACTAATTACTGAACCACCACCCGTGAGCTACACCCCTTTTTGTGATTAATTAATTTTGACATGAAAACACGAAATTTTTTTCTTCAGTGATGTGAGGCATCAAGGAGATTGAATTTAATTTTACATTTTATGCTTGCTTTGTGCAATTTATAGTGCAAAATTCATGCCAAAAATGGAACACATCTTCACCATTAATAATAATGTTCATTAACAAAATAACAACAGGCAGTGTGGCTGTATTTATAGCAGAAGATATTATAATTCAAAGTGATAAGTCTGAGTTTTAATCTGTGTGGGAAAAGGGAAAGTGACTTGGTTTCAAATTATTCTCTAAAATCAGCTGTTAAAATCAGCTCCAATTTGTCATCAGAATCACTTCCACTGTGTGGTTCTTGGTGTCTAAGTGCCATTGGACACACAGTCGGCACTGATCAAAGACTCCTATA
>JAABNX020000008.1:14235821-14250076 GCA_015163995.2 Mormyrus lacerda
CAGAAGAGACTGCAGCCCCAGCACATCTGGAGGAAGCGGGGAAGTGGGCAGGAATGCAAAGGAGCTTCAGGTGAGAGGGTGACATACATGCAGAGATCTGCACGAACCACTGACACCAATGTCTATGTCACACCCCGCACACAAACACACACCTGCACATCTCTGGGATTCTGTTACACGTCCCGGCCTTCCCTGCCAACTCTCCCACATCTCTAATGTACGCAAGGTGTGCATATTTACATCTAAGCTAAATAAATAGTGGTCAAACCCTCCAGATATAAGAAATGCAGTTCCCAGCATCTACTTAGGGCCCAGGAAGGAGTCGCATCCTTAACTGTGCTGCCCGGTGATAATGACCATTACCATATCCATGTCCAAGTGACAACTGAACTCCAGAAAACCAAACTGAAAAAAATAATAATGTCAATAATGATAAGCAAATAGCTTTACTTGGCATTATATTTTATCCTGATTTTGTATTTTGATGCTCTGGGCTTTTTATCATCCCCGGAGGTTGGGGGGGATTTAAGTTCCTCATTAACTTGTCTCTGGTTCCTCACCTTCCTTCTCTAGCCTTGCTTGCCAAGTGGAACCCTGATATGCCAGCCGCTCTTGCTCATGCTTATTCCCTGCCACCCACATCATATAGTAACTCCTCCTGCTCCCCCTCCCCCTGATAATCCATTGGCCCTCTTCCTCCATCTAGCCTCACCCCCTCCATCATCGCATCAGCTACAGCATTGTTCCGCCGGTAAGAGGAGGTGGAGTTTTTCAGGATTCCGTGTATGACCGGCTCTGGCTCTGGCTCCGGCTCCCGCTCCCACTCCCACTCCGACTCCAGCTCCGGCACCACGCGGGATGGCACAGGCAGCCCCGTGAGCCTTATCTTGAGGAACATCTTGGCCTCTATTTTGGCCTGTTTCATGGCTTCCTTTGCTGCAGCCTGTTTCTCTGCTTTCAACTTCCGGTTCATTGCGTCCCTGAGATCACGCGCCCCCACTCCCACCAGCACCACCCCTTCACGCACTTTAGGAGGGACCTTGATAGGATTTTTATCGTAGCAGAACATGTGCAGGGCAGGCAGGTGGTCTAGGTCGGGAAAGGAGGACATCTTATTATGGGCCATGTCCAGTGATTCCAAGTTCTCCATACGCATCAGCACTTTCGGGAACTTGGTGAAGCGGTTGCCATAAAGCCAGAGGCCCCGTAGATGTTCCATGCGCCACATATTGTTGGGCAGATCTTTTATCATATTGTCCCCCAGCTGCAGAGCATTCAGGTTGGGCAATTTCATGAGTAGCCGGGGGAAATGCAGGAAGTAGTTACCGTCCAACCAGAGGCAGTGTAGTTTGCGCAGCTTGACCATCTCCACAGGCAAAGTCATGAGCTTGTTGTTGCTCACGTAGAGGTGGGTGAGGTTGACCAGCTCGCACACGACCACTGGCAGATCATCCAATTTGTTCTGATCGAGCGCCAGCAGGCGTAATCCTTGCAGACGGGCCAGGCACTTCGGCAAAGTCTGCAGGCGGTTATTACATAGGAACAGCTTCTCCAGGTATGCTAGCGAGCAGATGCGATTCGGCAGATTGGTCATTTTAATGTAGCTCAGGTCCAGATATGGTTCCTCAGATGTAATACTATCCTCCGTCCGTGGCGGCAGTTCCAGGTCCCAGTGTCGCTCATCATCCTCTTTCTTCTTCACCACTGCCTCCTCCTCTGCCACCTCCTCACCTCCTCCTCCCATCTCCTCTTCCACCCCACCATCCTCTCCCCCTTCCGCGGCCTCCTTCTTAGATGAGTTGCCCATGTCCTCTCCCTGCGTCCTTCCTCCCCTCCCCTGTCAGCACCGGGACACAAACAGACGGCAGGACGGCACCGGGGCTCCGCTTGCCCTTCACTACAGCCACGCTCAGCTGCTGGAGTAACCCGGCCACAAAGCAGGTAGCCACCGGGGGCATGGTGGCTGCAGCACTCAGGACGTTCACATTTTCAGGACACTCATTAGTATACAGAAGTAAAACCTCAGGGACAATTCCAGCTTACGTTTTGTGAACGACTTTACAACTGTGATACTGTTCACAGTCAGCTTTATGTTGGTTTTTCTTCTGTCTCCAATGAAAATTCACCTACCCAGGTACATATAATGTCGGCAAGAACAATAATAATAATATGATCAAATCGTCTTCCACACAAGCCCAATATATCCGCAAGCTCTCTTTGTACTTCACCAAACGGGGGCTGGCGGATGGGACGCGGATAATCTTTAAAGCGCTTTCATGTAGCCAACTTTAACTCCTTTTTGTTGCCCCGCCAGCCGGTGCCGGTGTTTTACTTTATATCCCAATTCTTGATTCGTTGTGGCTACTTTAGCAAACTTAAGATCAATTTCAGCGCCGCTTTATAATTTCCAGGACATGTTGTCAGACGTCTAACCGGACTGCCCAAAACTCACCAACCGATATCCGCAGCTCACGCCCCCCGAGGTGCAGCTTTCAGCACCCCAATGCCACCAGGCAGACAGCAAAGTGAAACAGCCAAAAGTCCGCGACTTCCAGTCCGCTTCTGCCGTAAATGCGCTGGAAATGTCTCGGTGGAAAAACGACTTCTACCCGCAATCTTTAATTTAAATGTTTTGGTTTTGCCTGCTTTTACTCATTTTCCCGTTTTATTGTTTGACATATAACGCCAATCGGGACCACACCAGATGCCGGAGGACAGTCCCGTCCAGGTCGGACTCCCCGTACCGGTCTGTTTCACGTTCTGCCGACCTCTGGCTTTTTGGGTTTGCGTAAAGCGTTGCTTAGGACATGCTCCCCCTAGCAACTGGCGCAGGGAAACGGGAGCCAGTGCGATCACATGGCAGAGGAAGAGACCGGTAGAGGCGAGCAAGTGGGGATAACAGACAGGGGATATGTTGTATGTGCTAGTAGAGAACATTCAGTTGCTTTAAAACGCCAACAACCAGATATGGGCAAAAATAAATCAAAATGCATTTTGATACAAAATACCTTAATTGTATGTGTATCAAAATAAACTGTAAAATGCAGCCACCAAGCAAAGTATCAAGATAATTTACGGTATTTTGCATACTGAAAATACATTTGCATACTAGAATACATTTCACATATTTCTATTCTATATCAATCTTTTCCTTCACAAACACACTGACTCAAATGGCCAAACGTAAGAGCAACTTTTTTTCAGTGCTTAATGAGACACGATACAAATGCGAAACCAAGCAAAACAGTAACTATACTCAAGTGTCTGAAATACAACTCTGGGAAAAACTAAGAGACCACTTCATACTATAGAAAAATCAGCATTTTCGAATCCTGGTTTAATGCTGGTTCTGGTGGCAGAAGACTACACTGCGAGACAGGCTGCTTCCAGGCTCAAAGTTCCTAAGACAGCAGTACAGAAGAACAAGGTGAAGCAGGAGACACTGGGAAGAATGAAACACAAGTCAGGTGTCATCAAAAAGCTATAACTTTCTAATGCCAGAGACGACAGCAATGGCTGATGAATCGGAGGATAACATCAAGTGACCTTCAAAGGGAATGGGAAACATTAAATGGGGGTAAGTGGACTGCTAGGGCATTTATAACAGGTTCCTATAAGGAGAAGTGAGGACCCAAAAAGCAAGAAAAAAGCATTTCATTAATGAGAAGCAGAGAAGAACCAGGCTGCAGTTTGCAAAACAATGTATATTTTACACAGACACATAATCATAAATTGAAAAATAAGTGAAACTGAAAATTTTGCTGTAGTCTCTTCTTTTTTTTCCAGAATTTTTTTTTATATTCTCTAAGCCTAATGATATTAAAATCAACAAGATTTGTTTTGTTTTTGTTTTTTGTAATTTAACTCACAAATTTGCATCCTTTTTTGCACCACCGATACAAAAAACTCAAAACACCAAAATTTAAAACAACAGGGATCCAGCAGCTATAACGTAGCTTGGATCCCTAAAGATTAAAAATGACAAAAAAAATTTAAGCACTTCACTCAGCAACATCTTAAAAATGTTAAACATGAACAGGCCTAAGTGGAGTTTGTACGTCTAGTAAGTTATGATCAGCTGTTGGATCTACTGACCATTCATTCAAATGTCATTAAAAAACTAAACTTCCTCCTTATGTTTGCACTTGCCTTGTGCACTGGGGCACAGTCATGCAGGAACAGAACAGGGCCTTCTCCAAACTATACCCACAAAATTTGAAGCACAGGATTGTCCAAAATGTCCTGGCATGCATGATGTGCCCCAGTGCACAAAGAAAGATTCATAAGGACACGGCTGCGTGAATTTCGACTGCAAGAACTTTATTGATCCACACAGAGCCCTGATCTCAACCCCAAGCAGCTTTGGGAACTAGAATGGAGATTTTGAGCCAGACCTTCACATCCAATATCAGGGCCTGAACTCACAAATGCTCTTCTGGATGAATGAGCAAAAATTCCCACAGAACCACATCAAAATCTTGTCGAAAGCCTTTCCAGAGACTGGCAAAAGGGGGGGCAGAGTGACTTCACTGTGACTTTACTAGACTTACAAGCTACCTGCAAAAGGGGGGACCAACTCCATACTGATTCCTATGGATTTAGAACAGGATGTTATTAAAGTTCCTGTGTGAGTAATGACCAGGTGTCCGTATAATTTATTTCTTATATTTTCAAAATACTTAACATTAAAGTATTTTGATAGAATTTTTTATGAAGTCAAATACAAATTACAAAATAAAATTTTGTATTTAAAATAAAATTCATTTATCAGAAATATTGCCCATCCCTGCCTATAACTGCCCACATTTTTATGATATTGGTCCACAATAGTTCTTCTGTAATAAAACAGTATTATTTACAATTACATGCAAGCTTATGAAAAAAAACTATATTCTGTTTATTTCTTACTTTTAGAAAGAAAGAAATGAAAAATGTTGATGTCTCATTCTACCTGGTGAAACTTCATTCTCAGTAGAAAGAAAATAAAAAATTCACACTGCTCTGACAAATGAGACATATAGGGAAGTTCCATTGTTCCTGTGTTGGGGATGGTTTCCGCATTGTCTTGAATGATATTCATTGTCAGGTTTCAAGGAAGGGTACGTATGATAGGCATCCCGTGAAGTCTTGCATGAAGTGACAATTCTATAAAGGACAGGTAACAACTGGGAGACAAAGGCTGGGGGTGTGGCAGAATTCATAGACGAGAACTGAACGATGGGAAGAGTTAAAGGTTATACGTCTTCTGTAACACCCCAAACATGCCCAATGTACATTTGAGGACTTGAGGCTAGTCACACTGATGTACGTACGCACACACACAAACTGATTCCTTTTGTGACCTTATTGTCCCGAATAGCTTAATGTCTTTGGTTTTGGAGCAAAGAACCCAATAGTGTAGTCACTCTGCCCGCCATGGGATTTGAACTGGTAACCTTCTGATAACAGCCGCAGCAACCTAACCCGCTAACACTGCCCTCCGGATCATCAATCATGTGGTCTTCCAGTAAAGCAGCCAAAGCCTTGAAAAATACTCTTACAAGCAAAAAAGAAGCGCGCAAATAATGTATGCATTCAGGGTAATGTATTTGCAGAGTGGGTAATTGCTTTAATCATTTAATGGACGCTGAAATTTGGCTTTAGTTTTATATCTGGTCATTCTCTCTTGCTTCTAAGCCAAATCAGCATTTCTGAAAACAGCCCAAAAAAATTCACTTTAAGATAAAACCATGTTAAATATCACAATGAGGATTTATCATGGAAACAATCCAATAACAATGAGAGCACTGTGTGGAAATTAATATTTTCTTTGTAGCAGGGAAGCTAATTGTAGGTAATTTGTCCCACTGTAAATTGTGATTCCTTCCTCATGCAGGCGGTAGAAGCTTTTTCAGCTTAGTTGAAGGTCATATTCACCCCAGTCTGTTGCACTAAGTTGACTTACTAACTGTATTCTTCTCACACACTTTTTCTTAACGAAATCATTTATACTTTGTAAAGGCTTATTAAATATCTAGGAATCACACAGACAACTGGCTCAAGGGTTACAGCTCTCAGATCCACACAGGCTGCTAAGAAGCAGCTCTAAGATTCACACAGATCACTGAGTACTAGGGGTGTGACTGTACACAAAATTAATGATTCAGAACAAACCTCGGTTTAGCGTTCACGGTTCATGCAATTTCAGCACAACAAGGAAAATTATTTATTATTAAAGCTGCAAACACAGTTAGGAACAGATGCAGACAAAAGGTAATGCGTCAATGTGACTGAAAAACAAAACCTAAGAGATGCTTATTTGCGCATTTTAAAACTAAATATGTAAAATACGTTTCTTTATTTTTTAAAATCATAATAATAATAACACCACAACAATCCCATTGAACTAAATCCCGTCTAAATTTTGTCCTGTACGTCCTGTGTGAGGGCATGAAAAGTACATTTTCAGAACAAACCAGAAGGGGGAGTACTCACCCTTGCACTATTCACTAATTAGTGAATACCACCCTTGAGCTACACCCCTTTGCCTAATTTTGATATGAAAACACAAAATTAATTTTCTTCACTCATGTGAGATTGAATTTAATCTACATTTTTAAATATTTTAGAGGTTTTTCAATCTGGCTTTAAATCTTTGCATAGTATGGAATCAGCCCTTTTAAAGGTTTTTAACGACATATTTTTAGCCACAGACTCTGAAGATTGTGTTATTCTTGTACTTTTAGACTTGACTGTGGCTTTTGATACAGTGGATTGTGCTATTTTACTCTCCCGTTTGGAGCAGTGGGTGGGCATCAGCGGGTTAGCTTTGGAGTGGGTTAAATCATATTTGGTGGATCGAACATTTTGTGTCAGCTTAGGTGACCATGTGTCCTCCTCGCTCCCCTCCTATGCGGGGTCCCACAGGGTTCAATTTTAGGTCCCTTGCTGTTTCTTTTATATATGCTCCCACTTGGATCCATATTTAGGAAGTATGATATAGCTTTTCATTGCTATGCAGATGACTGCCAGATCTATGTACCTTTAAAAAAGAAAGACTCTCATTCTATATTGCCATTACTAAAGTGTCTTGAAGATATTAAGGCCTGGCTGTCTCATAATTTCTTAAAATGTAATGATAAGACAGAGGTGATGGTTTTGGTAGCTTCACAGAGACTCCCAATCTAGACTTTGGCTCTTTGGCAAAATATATTAAGCCAATTGTCACTAATTTGGGGGTCAAGGTTGATGCTGACCTTAAATTTGACTGCCAAATTAGGGCTGTGGTCAAATCTAGCTTTTTTGACTTGAGGAAGTTGGCTAAATTAAAGCCAATTCTCTCCAAGCAGCTTTTTGAGACAGTAATCCACGCTTTTACAGTATTACCACTCGGCTTGATTACTGTAATGCGCTTTACGTAGGGGTAGGTGCATCCGTTATTACTGAACTTCAAAGGGTGCGAAATGCTGCTACACGCCTTCTGACGGGCACACGGAAATATGGTCACATTTCGCCGGTTTTATCAAGGCTCCATTGGTTGCCTGTACATTTTAGGATTCAATTTAAAATTCTTTTATTTGCTTTTAAGGCTCTTAATGGTCTCACCCCTCCCTACCTCTTGAAGCGGTTACACCCTTACACACCCCTCTCAGGTCAACTGGCCAATTGCTCCTGAGTGTATCTAAACTAAGCGTAAGCTTAGAGGGGACCACGCTTTCGCTGCTGCAGCTCCAAAATGTGGAATGATCTGCCCTCGCGTGTTAGACAGGCTTCTTCTCTGTCTGTTTTTAACTTTTGATTCCTTATGAGATGTTGATTTTAGTTTATTTTCATTTGTTGGTGTATTATCTTATTTGTATTATTTTATGAACTTTTATTTAATAAACTTTTATCTACCTAATTCTAGTTTCATTATTCTCTGTACAGCACTCTGGGCCTGTGTGGTTGTTTTAAAGTGCTTTATAAATAAAGTTGGTATGGTACATTTTATGCTATCTGTGTGTAATTTACAGTTTAAAATGTGCACTGGTTCAGAAGTGAAGGGCCAAGCAATTTGCTTGTGAGTAATAAAGAACAATTCTCAGTGTTCTGATGACTATGTGTACGTGGTGCTAAACGGTGGGCTGTCAGTGGAGGGTGACACCCACTGTCCCGGCTTCCTCAGAGGCAGAAGTGACTGCAGCCCCAGCACATCTGGAGGAAGCGGGGAAGTGGGCAGTTATGAAAAGGAGCTTCAGGTGAGAGTGTGACATACATGCAGAGACGTGTCCCAAACATGTTGAGATTTGGGAACGTCAGCTTGAATTAGACAAATCATCATTATCACCGGATACAGAATTTACATCCAGCAAAATCAAAATTTCAATGAAATAAATTCAAATTCCCATGGTCTTTCCTATAGCATTCCAATAAACAAATAGAGTGTCATTAGGAATGAAGATATGTACTGAGGTTTGCGCCCATAGCCTCAGGGACAGGCTCCAGAATGCCCCCAATGACCCTGAATAGGACAAGGGGTTACAGAAAATGGATGGATGGATGGATGGATGGATGGACGGACGGACATGTACTAGGGTTGCACAATATTGGAAAAATTCACATTAAGATATGTGAATTTTATCTATGAAACGTAAAAGGGGCAGAAAACATACCAAATTAAACTATATGTGTGTGTCAAATGAACAAATCAGTGCTGGCAAATCACATGCTTTTCTTCAGTATCATCTCCACGCAACCTTAAATATTTCTATACTGCAGAAGATTAATGGGTTTTGGTGACCAGTTCTTGTTTGCTTTTCCACTCCTCGCTTATTTTTGATAATTTCTCAATGCATCACACTGTCTATGAGTGAGTTCAACAATAAGGACAAAAATGATTATTACTGGCAAAAGCATCGAAAGTAAACTTTAGACTGATTTCAAAATATATACTAGATATTCTTATAAAAGGAATTATCATTGAAATTGCAAAGCTTTCTAAGTTGTTTCCTCTGACAGAGTAAACATGTTTTCTTTTTAACAATCTCAGCCCAGCTGACTATCACAGTCCTTGCAACATGATAATTATAAGTGCGTAACATATAATGTCCATATTAACATTGCACATCATTCAGGCCTAACATGTACATAATAAATGCTGAAACATTCTTTTGGGCCGTAGCAAAGTACTCAAGTCATCCACAGAATTGCAATGCCTTCCTGATAAATGATATATATATAAGTTCATAAAAATGCGTAGAGAGCAAATAACTTTATGGACATTAGGCAATTTGGTGTTTCATTCATGTATTTAATTCCAACAAAATGATCAACAAACTACATTTTCTGTTCTAAAGAAAGTAAGCTATATATATATATATATATATATATAACACAAGAAACTAACAAAATATAGCTTTACAATTTAATATTGCTAACTAATCTTAATTTGAATAATAGTTGAAATTATTCAAGTTCCACTAACACAAAGTGGGATGACCAGTACTGCCATACAAAGGCAAAACTGAAGCTGGGAAAATGTTGAACCAAGATATTTTGTCATGAGACAAAAAAGTGTAAGAGACCCGATTTTGGTCATAGCGCAATTTCGATAAAATATGCAATGATTTCCTTTTGCACGGCGAAATACTAATAATTTTGTAGCATCCAGAATACATGAATCATCTACGTCACACCCCACACAGAAACACACAGTTGAACATCTCTAGCTCTCGGGTTCACACCCTGCTCTTCCTTCCCAGCTCACCCAAGTGTCTAAATTGTACAGCATGTGCACATATTTACATCCAGGCTGCTAAGGGACCGGGAAGGAGTCGCATCCTTAGCTGTGCTGCCCGGCGATAGTGACCATCGCCATGCCCATGTGCCAGTGGCAACTGAACTCCAGAAAACCAAAAGCAAAAGTAATGTCAATAATGATAAACAAACAGCTGTTGCTGGGTATTATGGTTTTTGCTCATTTTATACTTTGATACTCTGGGCCTTCATCATCCCCAGGAGGGGCAGGGGGGTGTCATGTCCCCCACTAGCGCCTCTCTGGTTCCTCACCTTCCTTCGCCAGCCTTGTCTGCCGAGTCGAACCCTGATACACCAGTAGGTCTTGCTCGTACTCCATGCCATCCTCATCATACAGTAGCTCCTCCTGCTCCCCATGATATTTCATTCGCCCCATACCCTCTGCCGTCCCATCAGCCACGCCATTGGGCCGCCGGTCAAAGGAAGCAGAGTTTTTCAGGATTCCATGGATAATTGGCTCCTGCTCTTGCTCTGGCCCCATGCCAGATGACATGGTGCTGGACTTCATGAGCATCATCTTGAAAAACTTCTTCTGCTCCATCTCAGCCTTCCTCTTGGCCTCCTCTTCGGCAGCCATCCTCAGATCATCCTTCTCCTTCCGCCTTTTCTCCATGTATATATCTGCCCCCCTTCCCACCAACAAAGTCTCCTCACACACAAGAGGGGGATATTTGACCATATTATGGTCGTAGGAGAACAGACGCAGGGCCAGCATGTGATCTAGATTGGGCAACTTGGTAAGCTTGTTGTTGTCAAAGTCCAGGATCTCTAGGGCCACCATGCGCAGTACCACTTTTGGAAGCTTCTCGAAGCGGTTGCCATAGAGCCAGAGGCAGCGCAGTGCTGACATGCACCACATGTCATTTGGCAGTTCCCTTATCATATTGTCCCCCAGATGCAGAGCATTCAGGTTGGGCAATTTCATGAGTAGCCGGGGGAAATGCAGGAAGTAGTTACCGTCCAACCAGAGGCAGTGTAGTTTGCGCAGCTTGACCATCTCCACAGGCAAGCACGTGAGTCTGTTGTTGCTCACGTAGAGGTGGGTGAGGTTGACCAGCTCGCACACGACCACTGGCAGATCTTCCATTCTGTTCTGATCGAGCGCCAGCAGGCGTAATCCTTGCAGCCGGGCCAGGCACTTCGGCAAAGTCTGCAGGCGGTTATTACATAGGTACAGTTTCACCAGGTATGTTAGCGAGCAGATGCGATTCGGCAGGTTGTACATTCTACAGTAGGTCATGTTCAAAATCACTTCTTTAGATTCAATATCATCCTCTACCCGTATAGGCAGTTCTTGGTCCCAATGCGGTTCTTCCTCTTCTTTTGCTGTAATTTCATCCTCCTCTTCCTCATTCTCTTCTACCCGCATCTCACCCTGTCTGCCATCCTCTTCCACCTCACCATCCTCTCCCCCTTCCGCGGCCTCCTTCTTAGACGAGTTGCCCATGTCCTCTCCCTGCGTCCTTCCTCCCCTCCCCTGTCAGCACCGGGACACAAACAGACGGCAGGACGGCACCGGGGCTCCGCTTGCCCTTCACTACAGCCACGCTCAGCTGCTGGAGTAACCCGGCCACAAAGCAGGTGGCCACCGGGGGCATGGTGGCTGCAGCACTCAGGACGTTCACATTTTCAGGACCCTCATTAGCATACACAAGTAAAACCTCAAGGATAATTCCAGCTCACGTTTTCTGCACGACTTTAACTGTTATGTAGTTCACGGTCAGCTCTATGCTGGTTTTATTCTGTCTCCAATGAACATGCACCTACCCAGGTACATATACATAGCCTAATCGATGGGAGGGAGCTTAATTTTAAAGCGCGGCAGGTCCATGTACTGTCTCCCATTTGTTTCGCCGGCAGCCCGTCCCGATGTTTTATGTTCTATCCCAATTGTTGCTTCGTACAGGCTACTTTTGCAAACTTATCTTAAGATATTTCATCTTCAGCGCCGCTTTATAATTTTCAGAAGAGCTTGTCAGAAGTCTAACCCGACTGCCCAAAACTCACCAAAAGAAATCTGGCTCACACCCATCGCCGTGCAGCTTTCAGCTCCCTCAGTGTGACTTGGCAGAAGGCATAGTGAAACTGTTCAAAAGTCTTCCAGTCCGCTTCTCCTGTAAATGTGCTCAAACAGCTCCGTGCAAAGCGATTTCTGCTCCTTGTCTTTAATTATGATTTCTTGTTTTTGCTTTTTAATATTTTCCCCCAGTTTATGATTTGAAATATAACGACAGGTGACGGAGGACGGTCCCGGTCCCGTTCCAGGCGGGCTCCTGTTCGCTCTGTCGTACTTTATGCCGACCTCTCTGTTTTTTGGGTTTGCTTAAAGCGTTGCCTAGGACAGGCTCCCTCCTAGCAACCGGAGCAGGGAAACAGGAATCACTGCGATCACATGGCAGAGGAGAGCAACTGGTGATGACAGGTTGTATGTAGAGCCACCCATTCCCAGTTAAAAAGGTATTTTATTTTCATTTGCTCCATAATAGTTTACTGCTTTAGTCAAATGGCATTATTTATGATTGCATGTCTGGTTAAAGCACGGTACACAGTTGTGGGGGAAAAAAACAATTTTGCTAAATTTATTTATTACTTTTTATAACAATACTCCATTGCTGTTGTTTGAAACAGAAAGCATCCTGTCTCATATTTTCTTCCAGATAGGTATATGATAGGTTACTCAGTACACCCTGTCCTGACAAAAGAGACATCCATGCAGATACTGAGGTTCCCATCAGTCAGATGAACATGCATGTTCTTATCCCATTACCAAGTACCAAATTTAATAATTTAATCTAATAATAAAGATGGAGGACGGAGGATAAAATCAGCCAGGGTATGTTTACTAGCTTCTCCATAATCTGTTTGTTGCAAATGACACATTGCTGATCCACTGCATCTCTGATTATTCCGCACAAAGGCGTACGATTAGCAATCTGAAAAGATTAGAGGATAAATTAATGGAACAAACATGCATTATCTAGTTTTTTGCTTCACTTCCCAACAGGAGTAGAGACATCATGGTCGAAATAGGCTGATTTAAAACTGGAATTCTGATTCTTAAAATGCTTATTAAAAATGTACCTGTTGTCATTTTTGACAAAAGTCTTCGCGGAGCCCTAAACTTCACTGCTGGTGCCAATGCCATCACCCTCGGTGGCCCCCTCCACCCCCCCCCACCATCGGCATCCGAGACAAAGTGAAATTGTCTTGCTAAGTCGACACCATGTCGCATAATGGGTTGCCTGGCACTGAAGACAATACATCCAAAGCAGGTCATCTCTGTTAGAAGGAACATTGTTCATGCTTGGAAACATGAGCAGGAGTTTCAGCTATGCTTTTCTGTGTTGTCCTGAATGACATTTACTGTCAGGTTTGTGGGATGGGTTTGAGTGACATGTCAAGTCTAGCATAAAGTCAGAAATCTATAAAGGTCCTGGAACAGCTGGGAGACAAAGGCTGGGGGTGTGGCAGAATTCATAGACGAGAACTGAACGATGGGAAGAGTTAAAGGTTATACGTCTTCTGTAACACCCCAAACACGCCCAACGTACATTTGAGGACTTGCGGCTTGTCACACGGATGTATGTGTGCACACACAAACACAAACCCACACACACACACACACACACACACACACACACACACACACATAACACAATACAGCACACCTACACATATAGGGAGTCAGAGTCCCGTTCAAGAACTATTATGTAAAGCAGCATAACCCTTCAAGAAAGTAGCATTTTTGTAGCATTTTGTGTGAAGCTATTGCTTAGTACAACTAAGATAATGGCCTTTACCTTTGTCACGGTGCTGTATTCTCAGTAATTGTTCGTTTGCTTTCATGGTTAATTTACATGATGTCATCATATTGTTGATTTGCAAACTGACACCACACATTGTGCCCTGTAATCTTTAACAAACCTTTCCATGACACAATCAACCCATGTATTCATGCATTTACGGATCATTCATCTATATTAACAGTGCACTTTTGCTTCCAACTCATCTTCAAAATTCCCATGTAAGGTATGCATTTATATAGTTTAATGCACTTACCTATAATTGCTTTAAATCATCTCATAAATGCACATTGAAATATAGCTTCAAGTTTATATCTGGCTGTTCTGGCTGGCTTTGGATTTAAATTTGCATTTATGAAGACAGTCCATAAAGAACCACACGAAAATAAGCTCATGTTAAATATCACCATGGGGACGTAGCGTGGCAGCAGTCCAATCACAGTGAAAAAGCTGCATTCCATCACATTGATAAAATGGTTCAAGGTCTTAAGTCAGAATTTCAACTCTCTTTACTCTGAGTCAGATGGGAAGTGATTTGGTTTCAAACCATTCTGTTCTGTCATCTCCCTATAATAGTAAAATCAGTTCTGAATTTTTGTCTGAATCACTTCCACTGTGTGGTTCTTGGTGTCTAAGTGCCATTGGACACACAGTCGGCACTGATCAAAGACTCCTATA
>JAABNX020000008.1:14250220-14318498 GCA_015163995.2 Mormyrus lacerda
CACTGGTTCAGAAGTGAAGGGCCAAGCAATTTGCTTGTGAGTAATAAAGAACAATTCTCAGTGTTCTGATGACTATGGCTACGTGGTGCTAAACGGTGGGCTGTCAGTGGAGGGTGACACCCACTGTCCCGGCTTCCTCAGAGGCAGAAGAGACTGCAGCCCCAGCACATCTGGAGGAAGCGGGGAAGTGGGCAGGAATGCAAAGGAGCTTCAGGTGAGAGTGTGACATACATGCAGAGAATTATTTCAAGAGAAAACGGGGAACCAAGAAAATATAGATTAACGATTAAATAATGCTTTATCATTTTAACTAGTTTGGCTCAAATTATTTCAGTTATAGGGGGTGTTTCATAACTGGATGACCTGTAACACTCTGGTTTCCTTCAGCCATCCAAACCATGCATCTATAGTAATTGGATCGCTAAATTGCCCACAGTGTCTCACTGAGTGTGTGCTTGCCTCGTGCTCAGCTTGCATCCCAAGTCGGGGTGTGTCCTGCCGTCTGCCTTATGCAGCCCCAGGATCCAGGCCCGCACCCCCACCCTGTACTGAATGAGCGCTGTAGAAGATGCCAGGAGAGCTAGATAACCATACTGACTGACTGAATAGCCTAAACACATGGCAAAATGAGTAATATATCCTTTAGGGGGAAAATAATTGTTAAAACAAACCTGATCGTCAGAGGAAAGTTATCCCACTAATGAGGTTGTGGAATGCTACCTCTGTCAGTGGACAGTAACTACTTTGCTTTTTGTTTTCTGAGAAGCCATTGAGGCTTACAGAAATGTGCTCATAAATCACATCATTCATTTTAGCATGCAAAACGTGGTTGTGGATATAGAACTAATCAAGTGACATTTCAAAAAGTTGGAAAGCTATTAAACCATCGTTCATAAAGGTTGCCAATCTATATTCTAAACTGTTTGCTTTACTAGAACTAATGTTTTGGAGATTGCGCCTTAGAAACTATTAAATATAAATGGTTTGGATAGACTAGTGGGAAGGAAAGTAAATAAGCTTAGGGTAGAGTAACAGGCAGATCCATTTAAGCGTTCAAGTAACCAGTCATTAATCTGGCTTAATGGGGTGTGCTAACTGGAGAGTGCAGTGGTGCGGAGTTTTCTGGAGCTTTTCAGCCATGACAGTCCTGCTGTAGCGACGAAGCCCTCAGTTCACAGTGCATCTGCCTCTCGCATCACTAACTGGCCATAACTATTGTTTTGCGTTATGAGTCATGTCCATGAAGCATTTTAACTGGAATGAGAGGAGGCAGCGAAAGGGATTTTCAGTAGTGTGCAATGACTTCGTGTGTTGCCGTCTCTGGGATTACAGTATTGATATCCAGTCTATCCATGAAATAGAAAATAGATCATGATGTTCGTCAATGGTAGCCAGTCCGCGCCTGCCTGACACTTAGCAAGGCATTGTTTAGCATTGGTTTTGTGTGACTTTTTTCCATTTTATTCTAAAACCATTTATTAACCTGTTAGAAAATTGTTTAATAAAATTATACCTGGGTTCAGTAATACACTCCTCCTTGGATTTTCCAGATCATTACTTTTGCTGTCGTCACCTCTCAAGCCCAGACTGTCCCCGTAAACAGGCCCTAAGCAAAACATTACCTCAGGCAGTCAGTTGAGCCGCCTTGTGATAGTAGCTCTCTATAAAGGTTTAATGACAAACACTAACTAAAGCACCACAGGCTGAACAACATGGCTCAAAGTGAAGAGAAAAAAAGCATCACAGTCACAGAAAGAGGCAGAGCAAGGGAAGACAGAGGAGGAAGTCTGACGATGAAGGTGCTTAGTAGTCTGGGGGATTGGTACAATTTAAAGGAAAGCCTTTACAATGAAAATTAAGAGAGCAGAGCTTAGAGAGGCGAGGAGTTAAACTTTTAGCAAGGTTGATAAGCACAAAAACACAGTGACAAAGGGGTAATCACACAATGAAACAGAAAAGAGTGTTTGATGGGCCTGAATCAGCTATGTTTGCAGAATAATTAATGAATAATTAAGTTTTTTTGGTGCCTGACACTTCTCAGTGGAACATGATACCACTGTGGTAATCATTATAGCTCCACATACACATGCATTTTAACCTTCCATTTCATTCTGAACCCACTGATTTCCTCTGTGACAACAATTTACAATATTTGCAAAAATAGTCACACTATATTTGAGGAAAATGTAAGTCAAGATTATCGATTTATAGCGCCCTCTTCTGGTAAAGCATGTTGCTAACATTATATGCACCTCCACTTACATTTATTTATTTATTTATTTATTTATCAGACACTAGTGTCCAAAGTGACAAAGAAGTGGCACATAATACATCGCAAACATACCGCTGTCAAGGAGTCAACTTACGTACGATTGATGCTGGGCTAAGCTTCCAGTGAGTGACCAGTAACAACTGCATGATAGCACAGTGTTGCAACAAGAGCTACACAAAATAGCACGGAAAATGAGCATCAGAGAATGCAAGAATAGTGCATGCAGTAATGCCAAGTGAAACTATTGCAATGGAACAGTCTGCAAAAACAGCGAGATGGGGAAGGTTACCGTGATGCGTGGATGAGGTTAAGTATAGGTGTTCCTGTGACTTGGCTTTTTGGGAACAGATACTGCCAGAAGGCTTTGCTTCACCTGTCACATTCTAGACTGTAGATGGAGGTTTGACATTACAATGCATTTATATGTATTTCATACATTTTCTGCAATGAGCCTGGACCACACAGGACAGCCCACAGGGCACACGTGTGGATAGCAATTCACAAAAGTGTTAAAAGAAAACATCTACACATAACAAATAACACACACACACATACACACACACAGGTTTGTAATTATATCTTTGTGGAGACTCTCCATTCGTTTACATTGGGAAAATTGTAATCCCAACATTACGACCTTAACCACTACCCAGCCCTAACCTTAACCATGAGTAACTAGACAAAATACAAGACTTTTGGCAATTTTAATTTTTTACACCCACAGAGAGAGAGAGAGAGAGAGAGAGAGAGACTAGGGCATGATTCACACCCCAGCGAGTTCCACCCATGAGGCGAGGCACCATCCTATACTGTAAGTACCCCCATCAGGTACAGGGTCACGTCGCTTACAGTCAGCATGGGGTTGGACCCAGCAAGCCCAGTGCATAAGGCTGGGGACACCTTGGATAGCCTGTACATTGTTAACTATTCATCTTAAAGATACCACATAATGACAAAGAAGAACTGGCTGTTTACAGATGAAGGAATAGAACACCTACACTATTAAGTTCATTTTATTAATTGTGAGGCTACGTCTAAATGAACATGCTGTTCTCTCCTTGGTGATTTACCTAATGAGCTAACAGCATGACTTTAATGAAATCACTCAAAAAGTAAACATTTATCAACTCATTAGACAGTTTTGGGAAAGACGTGGTATCACTAACACTTCTGTAAACGGAAGTAGTCAGGGTTTTGTGAAATTTACATAGTAATTAAAAAAGATCCAGCTAATTATATGCATTCTCCAATGAGCTCTGAACGTAGAGAGTATATAGCAGTTCACACTTTTGTGTTTGTAGGTATCACAAGAGGAAATCGAAGTGAGAAAACTTTGGCGAGGCATTTACTAAGATGATAAGATTTCCTCAGTCGACATCGATTTTCTCCTTCGGTAAACATGCAGATGGGTCACTGCATACCGTGTAGGTGGATAGATGGATAGACGTACTAATTTGTCATTACGCGTCTGGTGTAACTCACGCTTTCAGACTGACACTGGCGAAAGATATTTTACGGCAAATCCATGTTATTAAATATTACTAAAAAATAGCTGCATCAACAGCGTTGGGTAGTTGCATACCCTACAGACTTTTTCATAAAATTCATACGTGCATATAATCCGTGTGCAAAATTGTCTCGAATAAAAAATCTCACTACAGCCAGCTGCTATTGATGGCTGTTATTGAGCTGTTATTGATTGCATACTTATGCTTATTTGTATAGTTGCACTGTAATTACCGACGGGTTCTTAACATTTTACCTTCAGGTGCATGTATTTATAAATACTTACGAAATGTACATATAGGCCCACTAGCAGGGATTGTTTGTATTACTGATACGCATTCCAAATACAAATTTCGTATTTGATATAATGAAAACGATAAGGTAATTCCATCGAAATACTTTGATGTTTAGTATTTTTGTATTTTGAAAACACAAGAAATATTTCCCCATAAAGTATGCGTGATGACATCACGTTTGCATACACAAGGAGGGATCGAGTTTCGTTTTTTCTTATATTGTAGGTCTAATGGAAGGACAATAGATAACTTGCGTTGAACTGAAAGACTTACAAGCTTTACTTAAGCCTATTCGTGTTTAAGGTTTTTAAGATGTCGCTGAGTGAAGTGTTTAAATTGGGTTTGTCATTTTTCCATTTTAAATTGTGTTATTTGAGTTATTTGGACATTTTTACCCAATTAAATTACTAAAAAGCATTTTGAATTTCTTTATCGTTATCATTTTTAAATTAGATTGACTTACCATTACCCGAGTGTTCCCGTAAGTAGCTGGGAAATATTTAACACAGAATATTTTGATGTTTTGTTTGGTTTCATAATTGCATTGTGTCTTATTATGAAGTGGAAAAATTGCTGTTATGCTTGGTAATTTTAGTCAGTGTGCCTGTGAAGGAATAGGCGAATATAGAATAGAACTAGTATATAGTATTTTTAAAATACAAAATACTGTAGCTTATGTTGATACTTTGCCTGGTGGCTGTATTTCGATACACCTACAAATACTGTAAGGTATTTTGTATCGAAGTACATTTTGATGTATTTTTGCCCATCTCTCTGTATATGCATCTGAATAACATTAAGAAAAACTGAACATTAAGAACAATATTTGACGCTATGAGACTATGACACTATGCATTGCTTACTGGGGAGATGCATAGGAGCAGCCGATCGAATTGTATGATGTTGTTGGTTTGGTCTTTCCAGGTAAAGAGGTCTTTGCGCTCCTAGGTGGACAGGCTGAACTACAGGTAAATCCCAAAGTGGGTCATAAACAAATCTCGAGTATCACTAATTGGAAGTCTGGTCCACACAAGGCAGCGGAAAGGGACGGTCCTGATAATCAAATAGATTATTATAAGATATGTGAACACAGATGTGAAATGAATAACATTATCGGGGCGCTAAAAATTAAATTACTAATGGCAGATGATAACAAGAATTATTCTGTTGAAATAAATGGAGCAGGACCTCCAATACATTTTCAACTAACTATCTAACTATTTTATTTTTCTTTATTTAAAAAATCCGGTTTGCTTTTGCTGTAATTGCTTGTATAAAATTGCAGCAAATCATATGATACTAGCTGAAAACTGAAGATCACCTCTTTCGTTTTTATTTATCACCCGGTAGTTGTAAATCTTTTTGTTTTTTTTTTTATTTTTCAAGAAATATGTCTTAGCCTTTGCTCTGATGTTTGCAAAAACTGCCAAGGTAATCGGTTAACCCACAGTTAAGAGGTGGAGTACATGAGTAAGGGTGTAGATCTGGGTATGAACTGTAGGGCATGACCCTCCCAATACTGTGGGAGTGCTGTGTGTGTTTAGGGGATGGGGGCTGACAAAGCCAAACCTACATCTTTGTTCATAAGAAATGTAACAAATTACTCTTCTCACTTCCTTAATGTTTCCTATACCAGGTACTTTTATTGTAAACTTTTACTTTTCGTGACTAAATGGTTATTTCAGTTAGTAATTCCATTACTGGTCTTTATTTTTATGTCAGACTTTCCTTTACAGACTGTCTCCACCAGGGGTGTCACCAGGAGCTCGGTGTTCAGAACCATTTTGATTCTGGTGCCACAGGTGAGAAACAAAGTTCTGCTATGAAATTTGTACACACAGTGTCGGCAGGGTCAAATGACTGCATGGTTAACTATGTTATTGTCATCATTTAAATACTGTCTCCAGAATATATGAACAAGAATTGCTCCATGATTTTTGTCATTGGCCTTGGAAGCGATCATCTCAAAATGTTGATGCTTAATGATTGATAATGTGTTCTTAGGACTATCTCACCGTGCATGTTTTTGTTGTAATTTTTGTTGTGCAGAAGCTACGAACATTATCTATGAAAATACAAAGGAGCTCCGTGTTCAGAACAGTTATCGATCTGGTGTCACAGGTGAGGAACAGTTATGCTATGAAATGTATGTTCTTATTTTGTGTACCACAAGACAGAAGGGGGAATGCAGCAAAGAGCCTTTAGCAATTAGCTTCTTATTTTAAAGGTGCAGGACAACTGGTCATCTCCAGAAGTTAGTGCTTTACAATTTGTCCTGACGGCATTTTGTGAAGCTCTGATTGCTCAGTATAGTTTTTGAAGGAACCAAATTGCTTAACACACCACATTTTGACATAGGAACGGATGTCACAGGTGAGAAACAAACAGTTTTTGCAACAAAAATTGTTTCTTTGTGCCGTAAGAGAAATTGTCATGAAGCTGAGATAAAGTAACTTCCAGCTTCCTATTTTATACTTGTATTATGCCTCTGTTATGCAGGTTATTCCTGCTGTCCAGACTGTAGGATTGGGTACACTCCCCCACCTTATAGGTAGTAAAAGTTGACCTTAAACAGTTCAACACAAATAAGAATTTTATGGCATTAATGGGGAACGTTACTGACGCTGGTAATTTTGCAATGCATTTTAGTTCTCATTAGTTTCAGATTTCAAATATTCTGCATAACTAAGTAAACATGCACCTTAATTAATGGCTTTTTAATACATCTAACCTTTGTGCTGGTTAGAGGACCAGAATAAAAATAGAGAAGTTTTCTATAATCTGCTCAGCACTTTTCCCTTACTGATGTCACCAGAATACTTGACACTCAGTCCACGTACACTGAAAGCGGGGTTCAAAGAAAGTTCCGGCAAACTTGCAGCACAGAAATCAACAATATGTACCAACTTAAATTCTAAAGGGATTAACCTAGCAGTTGCTTTTTGAATTTCTTTATCATTAAAGGCTGTTTTTTTGTAGTGTGACCACTTCCTTTAACACCAAACCAAAGGCATTTTCTGCATGGCTACTGCATGCTGTAAGGGTTCTCTCTGCAAGGCTGTAGCAGCTTATATTTGCATTTATTTAGAAGGCACTTCTCTCCAAAGTGATATACAAGCATGAGAAATAGTGCATTACAAATTACAAACTTTGGCTATATTTGGGAGGCCAGGTGGACTGTATTACTGCATTTAGGTACTTTTTCCTAGAACTCTGAAACTGTCTCATATATTTTCACGCAATTCTTGCAAAGCTTCTCACAAGTGCACATGAAATGCTTGTATTCGGAGATGATTTAAGCTTCAACACTGTAATAATACTTGCAGTTATAGTGTCAGCTATGACATAGAGCTCTGGAAAAAGCCACTCATTTTTTATTTTATACATTTTTTAATTCTAGTTTAATACTGGTTCTGTTGGCAGAAGACTACAATGCAGGTTGCCTGAACATTCAAAAAGTCAAAGACAGCAGTACACTGGGAATGACCAGAAACCAGCCAGGTAGGGGGCAGAAGTGACTCTCTAATTCCAGAGATGATGATCAACTTATCCGACAGTCTATCATGAATCAGATGGGTGACACTTTCAAAAAGAATGGGAAACATTAAGTGCAGGTGTGAAGTGCACTGCTAGGACAGTTCATATCAATGGTGGTTTAGTGGTTAGGGATGCATGAATGACAATTAATCACTAAATTTTAATTCTAATCAGACTCCTAGAAGCAGGACTGAAGCAAGGAAGATGATTTTCATAAATGAGAAATGGAACAATCAGGCTGCAATTTGCAAAAAACATTTTATTCGCACACCCATAAATGGAGAAATGAGTGAAACAAAAAATTGTGCTGCGGTCCCAATTTTTTCCAGAGCTGTACTAGTCTCCATCGCCTCTGCTGGCCTCTCAATGAGTCCAAACCCAAATCCACTGATGCCAAAATGCTCTCTACTGTTTAAACTACCTTGGCAATTATTTTCACATTCGGAATTTATTTTTACTTATGATTTATTCTTTTGCAAAGGAAAAAAATATATGGTATAAAGGTAAATGTATCTTGCTTGAAATAATTGTGATATAAATGCCTATTACAATTACATTTACTTTGTTATTCATTTATAGAAACTGGCCTATTTTTTGCTGGCTGAAGGCAGTAGACATTAATCCGACATCTACAGTGATGCAACACGGAAAGTACATCCATCAGTGTTTGAGGTACGGCATAACCTCTACAGGGCCATGGAGATCCCAGGACACACAGTGCCTGAGGCAGGGGACACTGTGTACAGGCTGCCCGTCCACTGTAGGGCCACATCTGGAATAGCTGCAAACACTCTCCATCATACTTCAACTTCATCACATCACATTCACCCCCATTTAGAAACACATAACCACCAACAAAAAGCTGCCTTTTACAGTAAGTTCTACACAAGTTCTGAAAGACACAATTCCGAAAACTTTATTTAATCATTACAAACTGTACAGATAAATGGGAAGAAGGATTACATTTACAGCAGGTGTCCCATGGTGCACTGATAGACGTGACGCCCCTAGGGTCACCAGGAGGCCCATGGTGCACTGATGGACGTGACGCCCCTAGGGTCACCAGGAGGCTCCCAGGGTTCTTCACTTCTCCAAGGGGGCGTAGTTGAGCAGTTTCTCAATGAGGTCCACATGTGACAGCAGCATCCTGCGACAGCAGTACCTCTTTAAGCCCAAGGCATCCAGGGCATCACTGCCAACAAGCAGGAGAGAACACATTAACATACCAGGATAAATGGGAGAGGCACAGATGAGATGGCATGCAAGTCCGGGTTTAATAACCGGTAAACACTAAATACCCAAAATGCTGCTGAATACCACAAGACACATAAAGTTAATGTACATGTTTTTGCTTCTGACATGCATTTAAAAACATGTAATCAGGGATGCACATAACTGGTACGCATTTGCCGTACCAAGTCTAAATTGTAGTTCTGCTAATAAATGTTTTTGCTCACTGAACGTGAAAATGACGTCTTCAAGTACCAATATGCAATGGTACAAGCCACGTAGTGTTGGGAGGTCTCACCTTTGCAGCTGTGCATTTGAAAGCATATAATGCAGTGTTGTCAACTTTGTTCAGCTGGATGGTGTGACACTTTCAAGTCTGCACACACGTTTACATGCACGTAACAGTTTTTTACAATATAAATAGTCTGTAGGGTTTGCAAACTATCCCAACGTTTTTGATGCAGCTTATGTCAGGTTTATAACAGAATACTAAAGATTTGCTGCAAGATTTCTTGCAGAACCACGAGAGTCTGGACGTGTGAGTGTCACGTCAGATGTGTGAGAATTGGCAACCCTGATGATGCATGGCTTGTCGTGCATTGTCCGTTACTTAACCATCAAAGCAGGGACTACTTAATATCTCTTTATAGGCCATTATTCATGGAGATAAACAGAGCAACAAACAATTATTGAACATTAAGATAACTAGAACTTGAAATATTTGGGCAGACTAGGCTGAAGGTAAGTGGAATGGAATAAAATCCATTTATCCCAGACTACCTTAAATGTGACAAGGAAGAAATCCTGCTTCGTGAAACAGGCCCCTGGTGTCACTGTCTGACAGTGACTGACTGGCAATTAAAAAAAACACACATATGGTGTTTATACCCTTGTACACATCTAACAGCTTCTTTAAAGTTTGTGAACTTTGTTCACTTTAGACCAGTGGCTCTCAAAATGTGGGGCGTGAAGGTGTCAGTGTATGTATACGTCAATCATAGTACATGGTTAAATCTTACTGTCATCACCCTCCACGCCCAACAAAATCATTTTTGCCACTGGTACACCAGAAGTGTAATATTTTCCAAGGCGGTGTTTAGTGTAAGAAGTTTGAGCCCCAACCAGTCTTGAGTGTTTAGCGGAATATCTGTCTATTGGTTTTTTCCCAGCTTTCACATTTTCCCTTCAGCTAAAAAAAAAAAAAAAAAAAAACTAAGCGGCCCAAATGATGCTGCATGCTGTGTGCCTGTTGCATTCCACGAAGCAGGATTTTTTGCTTAGCCAGATAACTTCTTTAATTTAAGGTAGTCTGGGCTAAATTGACTATCATTTAGCACAGACTACCTTAAATCCGGTTATATGGCTAAGCAAGAAATCCTGCTTCGTGGAACAGCCTCAGACTCAATTGTACTAGTAACGCAAACAAAAAAAATGGCTGTGCTTTGAGCGATGGAACATGTTACTTGTGTTACCCTCTCTCACAGGAATCGTTTTCTAAGTTCACATTTGACTTAATCCGATTTCAGTAGTGCTTGCTGAGGCCAAAATACGACCAAACAATTGCGTCTTTTTTATGTACAAAATCGCCTTCCTTAGCTGGCAGAACAAATAAATATACTTACTGACACAGGTGAAATCTACATTCACAAGCAGATGTTAAACACAATAACATGCTAATTGTGGCTGTGAGTTGATCACGGACAATACTGGTTAGAGTCAATCATAATCGGCAGCTTGGGAAACCAAAATGTTCCCAATCTGCTGATTATGACTAACTGTATTAAGCGGTATGATCAGCACTGCCAAAGTCACCACGAGTGTGTAGTGGAATATCACAAGTTGAGTTTAGTTTAATATCGCACCAGCACTGGAGAGAAAACAGTTGATTAGAGCAAGTTGGCTTTTTCATACTGAACTCGGATATGCTGCCAGATACACAATTTCATTCATTCCTCATCATTTTCATTGCGCTGTAATATAATAACACAACTCAGGAATACGTCACCGGAGGACTGAAGTTTGTACCTATGCAAACAAATATTCGTTAAGATAAATGTATATGCGCCATTCACTGATATTTTTTAAAAAACGTCGATGTCACGTTGGCTTCCACTGTGCATTTAACTCAATGTCAACAATTGAACAAAACGGTTACGCGACAACGAATATCAGCAAAAAAAAGACCAATTCCGCTTTTGGGGGGCTACACTGCATTTGCCTCGGCGCAGGCATGCTGTTTCCCACAGCAAAGAAACGAGAATGTTTCTTACCCCTCGGTGTACTCGGCCTGTAATAAGCCAAGATAAGCCTCCCATTTGTTTCCCACGATTTTTCCACATGTGAAGCAGCGCACAGGGATAATCATTGCGCCGTCCCTAACACATGGGAAGACAAACGGCACACAGTGAGACACACGGCACAACCACGCGAAGCATTTTTAGCTAAACGCCAATAAACTACAAGGATAACTTCTCATAAAACGCTGGGCAGCTACACCAGGTAATAAAGGTAAAAATATTACATAATAAAATCCAACTACTTACGGATATGTATTGCCTTGTGTAAAAGGTACAAGATAATATATTCAACAACTAAAGCTAGCAGCTTTCCTCGCGAAACACACTGCCGTACACTTCCGGTTAGTACCAAGTTACGTAATACCGCGGGTACGCACCAAGATGACAAGATTTTGTATTAACTTAAAATCGATTACTTAAAAGACACTATCATGCCTTAAATTTCAAAAAGTTTTAAATTATGAGCATCCTAATTATTTTAAACTATGAAAACAAGACAATCTTAAATATTATCAATAAAGTTACATTCACCCGTCTGTTTTGAAATCGCCGTAAGATATGGTGGCTCCAGATGTTCAAAATTCATATTTTTATGCGTTTCGTTTGTTTCCCAGTGACTTGGGGCTAGTTGCCATTTCGGTCGTATGTGTACATATTTAATCTGTAAACGTCAAATACATAATTCAGTAATTCAGTGGTCGAGTTTATTGTCCTGTGGTGAATGACAGTGAACTGAATCATGAAATAACACCTTCAGTTACATTGCTTTTTTCGTTGATTTGTTAATATTAATATCAAAGTTCATTTTAATCAGGTTGTAAAAGTGAAAATGAGATTTTGTTGCTTGGGGAATTCAGTTTCATGAGTGTGATCCATGAGTTCTGTAGCCACAGCTCATCATGGTGATCAGTGTGGAGTCACCCTCCTTCCTTCCAGTCTTCTACTACTGTTAATGTGTTGTATCCACTGTCACTCTTCTGTACCCAGTGCCAGTGCTGATTGAAGCCCATGTGGTGTCTAGGTGTTATAACATGATTGTATATATTATAACCAGTGCTTGAAGTGGGAAAAAATAAGTGCAGGAATTCTAATTTTCCAACATTTGTGTGGTGAAAAAAGAAAAAAGTGGCGGAACCCAAAAGACGAAAATACAGAAGTTCCGGAACTGTGTTCCGCTGCGTTCCGGCCCACTTCAAGCACTGATTATAACATGATTGTATATCTGATCATTCACCAAGGTATGTGATTAATCACAATTTAAAAAATCATTTGCCAGCCCAATTAATTAACAATCTTTGCTTCTTCGTTTTAAAATATCAATCTGCTTGACACTACTTCATTTACAGTGTTTTCTTTTTGGTCCCACATGCTAACCTATCAGAGGCCTTGACACTTTCCCCTTCACCCACACTGGATAGCTGTTCTGCATGTCACTGAAGGGGTTGATTGGCCCAGAGCTCCTATATCATATCCCAACGAAAATGGCACAACATTGTCGACATGTCGATATTAACAAAGACCACACAATGATAGGTTAACCCTGCTTGTATTTATTCACCATTCTCCACGACACCTATATACAATAAGTACTTTATTCAGTACATTGTTAAAGACCATTTTAAGATAATATTAATGTGTCATCATATGCCCCAACTAGATATAATGCATCCCAAGTGGAGCTAAGGATCATTGGGCATCACAGGGTAGAGTCAATATATAGACCATGTTTATGTCCTACTTAGTCTTAAACTAGAGCATCAATGTCTGTTCTGTGAGGTTTCAGACAGGGAAATCATACTAATGATTGCTGAGCTAATTTACAGGTATTTTTACTTTCTATTCTGAAACTGAGATAAGGCAAATGAAATAAATATCTAGATTTGCTCACTTGTCCCACAGAACTCTCCAGAGATAGAGAACTGGGTCTTCAAAACTGAACCGACTTCAAACCAGGTTGCTCCATTTCAGCACCCAGCGACAAGGTTAAAGTTACTATAATGGAAATCTTAACGCATTTCCCTTCTAAACAAAATCTGCATAATATACAGATTTTTTTATGGGTAATCTGAACATAGTAAAGAGATTCTGAACCAGGGTCTGGTGTCACAGATACTTTTGAGTTTATCATGATATTACTAGACATCTACTTTATTTTCCCATTTGTGTCATTTTGTCTTGTCTTCAGATCTTGATGTCTGTTTGCTACTCACAGAAGAAACCTCTCTTTTCTCTCTGGAACATCACTGGTATAACCAAATGGTCTAAGATGTAAATTTATCTATGAATGTGACAGTGATGATTTATATATAAATGTCCTACAAAGTGATTCAGTAATATTTACATGTATATAGCCCGGTGTTTAAAAGTTATTTGTACAGATGCAGTCTAAATCAGCTGTAATTGATACCCCACAAGAAAATCACTGGGACATACACAACAGGGACACACATCATACATGCATCATACACACAACATACATCTGACATACAAATACAGACACAAAAAGTGAATGTCAAAATGTCAAAAAGGCAGGCAAAGTGTGAAATGGAAATAATGTAAATTATAATGAGAAATAAGCAAATAATAAAAATAAAATAAATATACAATTTAAAAACATAATATATCACAATATTTTAGTGTCTAACTACATCCAGCAAAGAAAACTAACTGGAAGAGTGGAGGTCCAAGAGGAAAAGGAAAAATAAAAGACAATATTTTGTGGAGAGGTGGAGGTTTGGGCAAGATGGTCCATGATGCAATTGTGATGATGATGTAATGACTGCAGCAGCGTGGGTAATTGGCCAGCCTCAGTTCTGGGCGGATGAGTTAATTTTCTCTTGCTGCCTTTTCATGATCTCCTGGAGCTCAGAGCTCCCACGGCTCTTCTGTAAGAGACAGGACCTCGGTTAGGAGTGAAGCCTATACTTATGTATAAGCCGTGTGTGCAACAGGGTCATTATTCCACACATTTGTGGTTCTGAGTAATACGGAGAAGCATCTGTACTAACTAATAGTGGGAAAGTATCAGTGTGTCCACAAATGAACAGACCTCCAGCTGAGCTTTCTGCACTGTGATCTTGCTGTAGACCCTGGCGCCCTCATCCCCACACACCGCCTTCAGCTCCTCCTTGTTGAGCGAAAAGAGCTGGGCCCCGGTAAGGATGCCCAGGCAGTCCACGGTCCTGGCAGGCCAGGGAGGAGGAGCAGGCACGAAGGACAGAGGGAGACCGGGACGAGACACAGACCACGAAGGACAGAGGGAGACCGGGACGAGACACAGACCACGGAGGACAGAGGGAGACCGGGACGAGACACAGACCACGAAGGACAGAGGGAGACCGGGATGAGACACAGACAGCCGAACAGTGAGACAGAGTGGGCAGAGAAAAGAAACAGAAATTGCATTATTATTCATACTTCAATGTATCATTAACCATTTATCAAAACCAAACAGTAAAGATCTGAACAGTCAGGCACTTTTAACATTTGTGTGACTGACTCACACACGCACATACACATTTGTATTCATATCTTTGTGGACTTTGGGGACTGTCCATTCATTTTGATGGGAAAACCCTAATCCCAACATGACCACGTTAACCCCTACCCAGCGCAAACAAATAAGCAATCAAACAAAATACAAGACTATTGACATTCTTATTTTTTTGATCGCAGTGACAGATTTTTATAAAATTGAGTTTCCCTTATGAGGGCCAAAAAAAATGGTCCCCACAAAGTCAAAATAACAGATTTTTGTCACATTGACACAACTCACACGCGCACTCATTCATGCTGGCAACTCACGGTTTGGTGAAACCCATGGAGTTCAGCCACGTGGTGACCTGTTCCGGGGGCGACTCGAAGTTCAGCGGGACAGAGTGGCCGGAAGGCCGCTCGACGCGGAAGTTTCGCGCCGGAGGCTGCGTCTTGTTGGTGGTGATCCTCTTTAGCAGCTCATCGTTCACCTCATTCATGTGCTGATTCCGTGCTGGAAGAGGGTGAGAAAGGCCAGATGTGGAAATGAGACTCCCAAGCACAAACTGAGTGAGATTTAATTTCTCCTTATATATTATATTTCTCACTATATACTGATGCCAAAAGGGTTCAGAGAAGCATACATTGCTTCCTTGTTTAAAAAGCTCTCCAATGTTACATCAACGGGAAGAAGGGACCAAAAGGGGACCTCACCAACTTTGTCCCGGGGGTTTCTCTCTGTGTCGAAACTGTCCCCAAGACCTATAGGGCTGGGGGAGGCGGGGCCTCGGTAAGGCTGGCCAGGCTAGTTACAGGGAAAGAGAGAGAGGTTACATCTACTTTGAAATGTATCCAGATTGTTACAGGGGAAAAGATGATTGTCAGATGTCCTACTGATAGCCTGCCTCAGCTTTCGCTACAATCCAGTGCCTGTTTTTTTCTTTTGTTCACTTTTCTGCTAACACTGAAATGGCTTCCTTCTGTTCTGCTTCCTCTACTCTGCTTTTGTTAAACCATCCCTACGCTCCACCACACATCACGTCCCCATTTCCTGGTTCTATTCTCCATCCAATCTTTGTCCCTTTATACACAAGAGTTCTATGATGACTGTGAATCATGGAGAAGCTGCTTAGTATATGTAACAAGAATCATTTATCGCAGCAAAATTTCCTGTTATGATTTAATACTGATTTAATAATATTCAGGGATGTGCATATTTATTTTATATAGCAGACACTTTTGTCCAAAGTGATGTACAAGTGAAGGAAGCAGCACATGACAAATATATGGCTGTTATGGAGTTGACCGGGCATAAGTGCAGCTGAGTGGCATGTCCAATGAATGGCCTGTCCAATGAATGGCCGAACAAAGTGAGAACCTAATAAGGCTACAGTTCAGTGAGCAGAAATTGCAACATTGGGGCAGCACAAAGTGGAATCTGGATAGTAAAGGCATCCCTGGGATAGCTGGGTGTGGTTATGTGTGTTTACCTGGCTGTACAGGGGCTCTGACATGCTGGGGGGCTCCTCCAGCTTCACCACGTCCAGGATGTTGTACGGCACGTAGCCCGACTGGCCGCTGCGGTTCCGGAGCTTCCACCACTGCTTGTCATCCTCTAACACCTGAAGGAAGACAAGGCAATGTGACTTGATCTGAAACAGGCCCCAGTTCTCACCAGGTAGCCATTGTTAGCAATATCAGTTGATAACACATTACGTGGTATTTTGCACGCAAAAACGCAGCAGCAACACGTCCTCAGATAGCGGTCGGACAGTACTGTGTGTACAACCGATTTAATGAGCCACAGATAAGATGTAAGTGCTAATAAACAGTATAAAATCACTTCAGTTGATAAAGGGTGCAGCCTTCTTGAATTCTGAGGTTGGGGTTGCGAGATTCGTCCAAGTTCACAGGTCGGAATTCCAACC
Source organism: Mormyrus lacerda (assembly GCA_015163995.2). Classification (NCBI taxonomy): domain Eukaryota; kingdom Metazoa; phylum Chordata; class Actinopteri; order Osteoglossiformes; family Mormyridae; genus Mormyrus; species Mormyrus lacerda. The sequence continues at coordinate 14,266,761 of JAABNX020000008.1, forward strand.
TCTGGGGTTACTGCTGTTCAAATTTTCAGATAGGAACTTGGAATTTCCGAGTTACGGATTTAAACGTAACGCAGCACAACGATCACAGATGAACATCGCTACAGACACCATGTCCCTGTCACTCCCACCCCAACGCCCACCCAGTCTGTACCTCCAGCACCTCGTCCTGCAGTACCGACAGCTCATTGGCGTTGCGAGCCACAAAGTGGTAGCGGATCTTGGCATATTTGCGTGGATGGAGTGTGCTGTCATACATCCTGGAGGGAAGCAGGAAGACATGCCTTTGTTGGGGCAGAAGGAGGTCTAGACACAGACAATCTTAGAATAGCTGGAAACTTACATCTTTTAGGTTTAACACCTCAATGAGTTTCTGATAGCTTTAGTAATTGCTCTACTATTAGGTGTCAATAGTGCCAGGAAAGGGGGGGGGTGGAATATCATGCTGGAGGATTGATCGGTCAAATTTAAGAAATTTATATGTTCTCTCTTTTGCTAGGTCTTGAATTTTTGCATATGTTTGTTTATTTTCTCTCCACATCTCTTCACAAGTTGCCTGTCACTCTAGTGACACAGTATCACACAAGGGAGATGCAATGTTAGTCGTGTATCTTTGTTTTTCTTCTTGCCACTTTGTGCCAGCTCGCTCGGCAGTGAACAACCAGGAGACTCCAGTGGTAAAAGAAAGCTGGGTAATGTTTAGTCTGAAAGTAGAATAGTCCATTACAGCTGGCACAGGGGGCAACTTTGACTATCCTGAAAACTGTCGCCAAAAATTCAAATATTGCTATCATTTAAATGATCATATTATTTTATATTTTTAAATGTAACCTCCAGGAAATTTTGTCTTCATGGGGCCTCTAGTTCTCGAGGGCCCCAGGCAGCTGCCTACACTGGCCTTATGGTACGTCCACCCCTGCTTTCAAGGCTCCAGAAGGAAAATTGGAGGGCGACACTCAAGCAGGACAGGAATAACGGAAGTTTGAGAGTTCCATAACCGGCTCTCAGAGTAAATAAACCATATCCCATTACAATATATTCATTACAATATAATAAAGGGTCACTTAACCTACCCATTGGAGGGGCTGTAGGGCGGTGAACCATAAAACTGAAAGAGAGCGTGAGAATATATTAACTGTTGACCAAAGAATGTGATGAAGTGTCACGGTTTTACACAGCTGCAATTTTCTACTAATAACAGGATCTTGATGTGAGTTTCATAAATAAATTTGCAGCTTTTGTATATTGATGCTTAGTGAGCTGCTGGATGAGGGCCCTTTGCAGGTCCTGCACCAAAAGCACAGCTGAAAGATCGTTCAGTTCTTCCATCGTTTTCCAAATATGTACCTCCTCAGATGGTTTCCTGTAAACTGGCTGACTGACTGGCGGGAGAGCTTGGGTAGAGCCTTCTGTTTCCCATGGTGAGGTCCGGAAAATCTCTGCAGGAGGCTCCCAGCCATTGCGAAACTTGGGAAAGTAGGGAGGGGCGAGCTGATCTTTCGGCCAATCCGCTCTGAGATATAGAAATGACGACATGAGTTCTGTCTCCTATGTCATGACAATCAGTTACCTAGTTGTTTTTGGCAGATAGACATAAATAGATATGTGTTGTTTACAGATATAGAGTAAATCTCAGTAGTTACATGTACACTCACCTGGGTCTGGTCCAGTAATCTCCCAGCAGCTCAAAGACAGTCATTTCCTTGGGGCTAAGATGTCCCCTCAAAAATTCAACAGTATCCCGGCACAGGTGAGGGGAGGTAATGGACCGGGCCAGATCTGGACTCCCACAGCTTTGTAGCACCTGGAAGTCAAACTCTGTACTAGTCCAAATGCTCTAATTGCAGAGATGATCACAAGTCCTCTTTTGCAAGTCCAAGTCAAATCTCAAGTTTTTCACTTTAAGCCCAAATCAACTCTTCTAGGTTTGCTTGAAAATCATTTTAGTGAAGAAAATTAGAGTACATACTTTCAAACTTTTAATAACACTACTTAATAGGTTAAATGGAACAATTAAACTTTTAATGTAAAATTAAGAAAATAACACAAACACTGGATGAAGCTAGGCTACTGAATGCATATCTGCATAACTGCACCTCACACCCAATAATTTTAGCCAGTTAATGTTAGTTGTAATGTTGGATGAATAGAGCATTTAACATTATTCTAATTACCAATGGCATTATGAAAGACAATATTATTAATGGCCACAGTGCATTCCTTACACATCATTTGTTTCCATATGCTTTTTAATCTATGCATACAATAGCGATGATTTATGGTGCAGATATAATGGTAGCTAAATGTACATTACTGACCTGTTTCGTTCACTTTATGTGAGAGAACAAAGAAACCTTTTGTTCACAAGTTCTAAGACCCAAGGCCAAGTTGAGTCTAAAGTGGCAGGTATGAGAGAGTTTGAATCCCTGCCTCAAGTGACCCGACTCCGGTGCTCAGTGTATCAGTGTTCCAGCATCTCAGATTGCGTGTGAGTCAATGTGTCTACATATTACGTAGTGTGTTTACCTACATCAATATCTATCTCAGGGTCACGATGCATCAGTGTATCGGTGTGTCCGTGTCTCGGTGGGTGAAATGGTCAGTGAATTTCACAGTCACTTTGTTGCCCAGTGAGTCCTTTTTCCTTACCAGCTCCAAAGGACCAAACAAAAAGTGAACCAGCTCAGCTGCACTTGGATTCTGGATGTGCTTCTTTAGTTTGGCCTGCAGGGGGCAATAAACACTAGGTCAAGACCTTGGAAAGCTAGCAGTAGACCTAACAAAATTGCAGTGTTAGTTATATTGATGAATAATAAATTTTAACTTATGGAAGAAATGATATACTAAGTGGAAGCTAGTTTGAATGGAAGGTCATCAATGTGAAAGCAGATTGCTTAAGCTAACTGAAAGACCCACCAGCAGGTTAAAGGCAAGTTTTATCTTCTGCAGGCTATCTGTGAATTCGGCCTCTGACGGTGGTTTGGCTCGTAAGGTCAGCATGCCCTCTGGAAACATCAGACAATCATCAACACAGACCCTGGAAACACTCTCCAGCAGCACTTGACAAGCAGCAAAACTCTGCCTAATAGCTGTGCACAACACAGGGCCATGCTTTCAGGCACACGTGGGGTCATCGAGGGATCATGGAGTCACTTACCTGCTGGGCCTCTCTTCTTGCCCTTCTTGCTCTTGTTCCGCTGGTTAAGCTGAGCAAACGCCTCAGCGGCCTTCTGCAGCCGTGCCACAAAAATTTCAATGTCGTCCAGAGCACAGTTGAGAATTTGCTAAAAAAAAACAAGCAGGAGTCAAATTCAGCAAGCAAGGTACCGTACAGTCAATGCAGTGCTGCACATTGCAGGACCAGAGGGTTAGATTGTATGCAGTGATTCAGTGTGTATGCAGAATATCACAGTGACACATACCACAGTACCAGAGGATCAGTCTGTATGCAATGATTCAGTCTACATACAGATTATCAAAATGCTACACATTACAACACCAGAGGGCTGGTTTATATACAATGACGTAATATCACAGCATTGTAAAGCATCAGAACTCACCACATCCTTTTCAATGCGCTGTGCCAGCTTTTCATTAGACTCCTGGTCGTGTTGAATAGAACTCCGTTTTTCAATATCTGTCCAGCAGACATTCTGTAAGTTCCTGCAGTACGTATGCTTGTGTGTGTGTGTGTGTGTGTGTGTGTAGATTATGTTTACATTACATCATGGGGACCAAATGTCCCCCACAATGTAATAAAAACTTGTTATTTTGACATTGTGGGGTCCATTTTTCAGGTCTCCACAAAGATTGAATGCAATCACAAAAGTAAAAATGCCATAAGTCTCGTATTTTGTTTGGTTACTTATGGTTTAGACCTGGATAGGGGTTAAGGTCATCATGTTAGGATTAGAGTTTTCCTCATAGAAATGAATGGAGAGTCCCCACAAAAATATAACTACCGACCTGTGTGTGTGAGTGAGTGTGTGTGTGCGCGTGTGTGTGTGTATGTCTTGGATCACCTTTCATGTTCGTGGCAGCCACTCTGCCCTTGACGGCCGGGGCTTGTTCTTTGGAGGCCGAAGGGGGGATGATGGTCTCCCTGTGGCGTTTCATCTTCTCTTGATTAACCCTGTGGGGAAAGGGTTATATCTGTGAGGTCAGTGGACAGGTAGGCATGGCACATGGGTGCGGGGGAGCCGGACACATGCTTACTTCAGGGTCTGCGGCCGCATCTTCTTGCCATGTTTGTTGTCTCCGAGGGCACTGTCAATGTCAGCATGCACCATTTCAGCCTATAGGAGCGAGGATAGCAGCATGCGTTATGTTGCACAGAATAATGTCGGTAAAAAACACAAATAATAATACCGATCTCTGATGCTCATGAGTGCATATTTGGGAATCTGAATCAAAGTTATGGACCAAGTGTCATAGTCCCGTGTGTGTGTGTGTGTGTCATGCCCGATCGACTGATCCTCCTGTGTGCCACGCCCCCTCGTTAACCTTGTGTGGAATCCTGACTGTTGCCAGCTGTTTCGTGTTATTTCCATTAAGTCCTGTGTATTTCAGTCTGCGTTTGAGTACGTTTCCCCAGTCCTGTCATTAACGTCCCCCAGTCACTCATGCTTTGTCGTGCTCCTGGCTGTGTTCTACCCTCATTAAACCCTGAGTTTCCCTGTATCCTGGACTCCTGTGCCTCCCTTCCCGCCGTGCTTCCAGCGATCGTGACAGTTTGTGTCTGTGTCTGCATTAGCATAAAGCGGTTGTGAGATTTCATCCCAATGCAGAGCGTGTATGTTTCTGTTTGGAATAGCATTAGGGTGCTACTGGACCGTGTCACAGTGAATTGCATATGTATGGATTTGCATTAGGCGCTTCTCAATACAGGCCGTATCCCAATACAGGGCGTATGTGTTTCTGTTTGGGTTAGCATTAGGGAGCTATTGGACTGTGTCACAGTGTATCGTGTGTGTCTGGGTTAGTATTAGTGACCTACTGGACTGTGTCACAGTGTATTGTCTGTGTCTGGGTTAACATTAGGGAGTTACTGGACTGTGTTACAGTGTATTGTTTACGTCCGGATTAGCATTAGAGAGCTACTGGACTGTGTCACAATGTGGGGCGTGTGTGTGTCTGGGTCAGCTTCAGTGAAAGGACTCACCTCCACCTCGTCACAGTGGAAGAAATGGATGTCGGGCCGGTGCTGCTCATTGTCCTGGCACACAAGCAGCAGCACCGAGGGGTAGCGAGTCTGATTCAGCACCGTCTGGCACATGTGCACCGTGGACAGTGGGAAGTTCTCCAGCTCCTCCTGACAGGGCCAGAGGAAGATGTTCAGTTTATACACTGTCACACTTACCCCGTCGTGTGTACTGGAAACCCCAGCACCTGGGCAATATCAACAACAAACATTCTCTTAATAGTCTTACAGATCTTATCATTTACAATGACGATGGATCCTATGTACTTGAACTCCCATAGTGATTTGTCAACAGGATATATAATTGAAATACCAAAAAAATCCCACACAACATGAAATTACAGTACATACACTATATTGACAAAAGGATTGGGTCACCTAGCCACTACACCTACAGGAATTTTTACAGGATTTTATAGGATTTTGACATCCTATTCAAAATCCATCAATACGGAATTGGTTCCACCTTTTGCAGCTAAAACAGCTGTCACTCTTCTGGGATGGCTTTCCACAAGATTATGGAGTGTGTCCGTATGTCTTTGCTCATTGATCCGTTTGTGAGGTCAGGAACTGATGTTGGAATGAAGATTTGGCTCACAATCTACATTCTAGTTCATCCCAAAGATGTTTGACAGGATTTGAGGTCAGGGCTCTGTGCAGGCCAGCCAAGGTCTTCCACTCCAAACTGAACAAACCATGTCTTTATGGACCTTGCTTTGTGCACTGGGGCACAGTTATGCTGGAACAGAAAATGGCCATCCTCAAACTATTCCCACAAGGTCCAAAATGTCTAGGAATGCTGAAGCATTAAGAGTTCCCTTCACTGGAACTAAGGGGCCCAGCCTAACCCCTGAAAAACAACCCCGTACCATTATCTCTCCTCCACCAATCTTTACAGGTGGCACAATGCAGGCAGGTAACGTTCTCCTGGAATCCGCCAAACCCAGACTGTCCATCAGACTGCCAGACAGAGAAGTGTGATGTGTCACTCCACAGATCACGTTTCCACTGCTTCAGAATCCAGTGGTGGTGTGCTCTGGTGGCACCACTCCATTGGCCGCTTGGCATTGTGCTAGATAATGTGAGGCTTGCATACAACTGCTCGGCCATGGAAGCCCATTCCATGAAGCTCCCAGCACACAGCTTTTCTGCTGGGGTTAATGCCAGAGTAAGTTTGAACTCTGCAGTTATTGAGTCAATAGAGCACTGGCGACTTTTGCACACTACATGCCTCTGCACTCGGCAAACCCGCTTTATGTGGTCCGCCACTTCATGGCTGAGTTTCTACTGTTCTGAAAAACTTCCACTTTGCCATAATACCACTTACAGCTGACCATGAAATATCTAGCAGGGGAGACATTTCACAAACTAACTTACTGCAAAGGTGGTATCCTATAACAGTTCTACAATTCATAAATGTTTGTAACCCTGACTGCATGGCCAGGTGCTCAATTTTACACACCTGTGGCAATGGCTCTGAATGAAACACATGAATTCTGTGATTAAGAAGTGTGTCCCAATACTTCCGTCCTTAGAGTGTATAACCAGTTATATTCTATGTAATTTATGTACAGTTCAAACATATTCAAACATGTATATGCAGGGATAATGCATAATAGACATTGTGTTATTCCAGGCTATTGCATTTACAAACCATCACAAAGTCACAATTCTGTTCTCTCACTGATACGTAACGTGTCTCATGCCTGGTTTCATAGCATCATCCCTATTTTTCCATTAGATGGTGCTCTCAACACACACAGCTGTTACTGTGTCTCCCAAAGTCAATTATTGACATGTACCTCTTGGAACTGAAATTGCCTAAAGATGTTCTGTTTTTCATACAAGATCAGTTTAGCATCTTATTTATACACATACAGCCTGGGTTTCTAAACCTGAAGCTCAGCAACCCAATAAAGGCCCCAGTGTTGACCAATAGCGAACACGCTCCAAACCAGGCCCATCTGTTAATATCTTTTAGTGTTTTATTGTTTTTTTGTTATTAGGTGCCGTAAAGTCAAGGTCAACTCCTAATGACCATACAGGCAGCATTCCTCCAGAACATTCTTCTGTCAAGGTCTTTAAGCCTCCCAAAGGCATGTTTATTATTGTGTTGGTTATTCTCTTCCTCATATTCCTCCCATACGTGAACTTTTCCAGACATTATGGTCTTCACATTGCACTTGTCTTATAATAAACTAAAAATAATACGGATTCTTGCTGGTTACTTGTGCTTTAAGTGAAAGTTAAATATTGATATGATCAATAATGCACTTGTCTGTTATCCCTGCAGTCACAGTACAGTGGTACCTCAGTACTCAAACTCTTAAAATTTTTTCTTAAAAGTCGAACCAACCACTTGGAAAAAAATTGACCTAGAGCTTGATTTGAATCTCAGAAGTCGAACCGTGAATGCTTACCTAAGATAAATTGTACGTGCGGGGAAATGAGTCACGCGGCACGTCTCTCAGCGGAAACAAAGGGTAACGATGCAGTCTGAGCCGCGCATTCACTATGACAGCATCATTTGTTGGTTACAGTGCTTTTTTATTGAAAATATCAATAAAATCATACTTTATATCATTTTGGTAGTCATTGCTCACCAAAAAGTTACGCAATAGTTGTACAAATGCTACAACTTAAAAGTTTGCAATTTACGAACAAATTAACAAACACAGAGCAATAATAAAAATAAACAATGGACCGCATGGCATAGTTGATTGTTGGTGCAGTGTTGGGGTTTGTTGGAGTGTTGGGATACATTCTTTATCGTTTTGAAAGCCATTAAGTAAAAAATGTTATGTACGGCGTTTATTTTCTTACTTTACAAATTACTGCTTTGATAAATGTGCTTAGATGTGTTTAGTATATGATCTTCACATTTTATTCTGTTGAATTTGTGTTTGAATGCTAAAAAAACAAATCATATTTAGGTGTAATTTTTTGGGGCCCGGGAATCAATTAATTGGTTTTCCATTATTTCTTATGGGGGAAATTTGATCAGAACTCGAACTTTTTAGAATTCGAAGCCGTGTTCGGAACGGATTAAGTTCGAGTTCTGAGGTACCACTGTTTTATGAAAAGTCTTCACCGACAGAAAATCTTCATGTCTGACACTACATTTATCTGTTCCCGATGTCATAACGTATATTTTTATCACATTTAGCCACAGTGTCATCTTTCCACTTTGTTCTTTAACTTTCTATATGCCTTCGGGTCTTATTTTCCTGTCTACGTGTAGTGCGGTTAGCATGCATTAAGGAGAGGTTACTTTAAAGCTTTATTAATGCACTTATCATGATAATGTCATACAATTCATGTGTCCTTCCAAAGAGTGAGACACTGAATACTCAAAATACTTGGTCACTGCTGTCAAACTAACTCAGTAAGTAGCTAAACTAAGTGAGTGGAGCAGAATCAAACTTCAACAGCAGCATCTATTACGGGTTGTTATTATTAATGCTGTTTGGAGGGAAGTATTCTTCTGGCTCACACTAATGTTAGGGACGGGTGCAAAAAACACTAACATGGTAGACATACCTGTGAGTCACAATCCAGGAGGCGTATGGCCTTGTCAGTAACCTGCAGCAGCATCTCCTGGGTCCAGATCTTGTCTTTGGAGTCAAGAAAGATAAGCTTCTTGATGGCATCATCAACTGTGGCAATAGACTCGGTTTTATCCATCACAAAGGTGGAGAGGTGCTGGAGAGAGAGGTGTTTGGGACATACTTCAGGATGAACTTAAGTAGAGTTAGAATTAATGAATGACTGACAGGGAGAATAGCTATGATTTAAAACTTTCCATTTGAATTTGAAGCTAAATTATCTTGGTCCAATACCTGGTCGTCAGCTAAAAAAATATTTCCATATATTTTTTAGTTATATTTTTCCTGACCTGAAACCAAAAATAATTGTGACTCCTTAAATGAAAAACATACACAAAGGGAAGAGCAAGTCCTAAATTAGGACTGCGCTTACAATGACATATATGTTCATATTCATCCTTTTAAACTGATATTAACATGTGGATTTACAACCGACAAAAAGTCACGTGAACATAATGAGAACATGAAATCTCTAAATGCAGTTCAACGCTGAGAACATGCATCGTATAAGTCACATAGCATTAGCATCAGAATCTACTGCAATACCTAGGAAAGAAAAATAGTCCAGACTACTAATAGGTCCATATTACATAGAGTTTAGCACATTAGTCACAGAATACATGGATATTATTACAATATCAGAAGCATTGTTGATTACACATGAATTAGTACATACTAGAGACAGTCTAATGTTCACGTTCTAACACCTAATTATCACTAATCACTATTACATGAATCATGCATCAGTGTCCAACATAAGCGACACGAGCAGCAGGTAAAATCCCGGACTCAGACTGCTCTGCCTCCTGTCTCCTAAGCTACGGATAGAGGCCGAAATGAAGCCACTTTATTTCCTGGACACGTAACAAATTAAGCAATGAAAAAAATCAGGCGTCTGTGAGGAGGATGACCGGGTGTGAGATTTCAGTATGGGCCTTATGGATATTCGCCCGGGAGAAAGGGGAAGAACAGCCAAAGCACTACTCCGCAGCCACTAGACCGGGTTGCGCACTGCAGGGTTTGGACAGCAGTGAATAGGAGATCTGAAATGTGAAAATGTTTAGATGGTGTGGGTGTTGGCTTTGATCAGGCTGAGCTCTCTGCCTGTTTTATCACAGGTGGAAGAAAGCAAAGGTCATACTGCAAAGAAACCTTCACAGCCCGTGTGCTTTCCACTCTGTCTGGGTAGGGAAATGAATAGGTACTTATATACATATGTGTTTTTTAGCATATTCAGCTTGTATAGTTTTTTAATTTGTTTGCACCATATTTCCTTGTTTGTACTATGTTTACTGTCTTTGCCCTGTTTTGCAGTACATGTGTGTTGGTCCATGCTCTGTTATGTACAGACAGTTGCATCCTTCAATTCATGTTACATATACATTAATGACTATTACATACATGAATATCTGGCCGCTATATTCCTGTTGCTATATTATACACACTTTATTCATGTATACTTTGTTCATACTGTGCGTCTGCCCTCCTGTCATGTCATGTGCACTATGTGTTAATCTGCACTTCACCCCTGTCACTGAGCACATACAGTCCCCCATGTGTCTTATGTTGCACCGTGGTCTGTGGGGAATGATGTATTCTGACACTGTATACTAGTGTATGGCTGGCACTACAATAAAGTCCCACTGGAATACTGGAATACATAATTGTTGTTGTTAAGCGCACAAATTTCCTCCTGGGATCAATAAAGTTTTTCTTAATCTTAGATGCGTGCGTTCCAGTGTTTTTTCCATGTAGCGCATAATTTTAGAAAATGTCACCACAGAAACTGTGGCTTCTCTTCTCGAGGAGGGTTCCAAATAAACCCAGCTTCTGTTTTAAGAACTTTATCTTGATTTTAGAAAAGGCAATATTTTGTTATCACATCTAAAAGTTTTGTTTGATAAGTAATCTGGCGCTTAAAAAAATCATTAATCAAATCAAATTAAGAGTGTCAGATAAACATGTACATAAACACACTCCTGGGCCCAGCTCATGGACCATGATCCTGCACATAACTGGAGGACCGCACTGATACACCCTATTCTACTTATGTTTAACTGCACACCCGTAAAGGCTTCTTAATGACACTCTCTCGTTATGGCTGAAACCGTGCCGTGCCTGAAACCAGCTTTACAGCACATTGGCAATAAAAAAAAAAACAAAAAACAAACGGACAATCAAAAATTAACCCACATGGCGGCTCTGATTGGTTTTTATGGAGGTCAGATAGAATCTAGTTGCCCTTTATAAACCAGATCCTATATATTACTGGTACAAAACAGTGCACTGGTGATTGGCATTGATCGATTGCTGGAATGAGTGTGAATAGAGACAGAGAAGGCTCTTACCTGCACATGATACTGGGACGTTTCATGCATGATGATGTTGGAGTTGGAGTACTTTTTCCTCTGCTCTGTGAAGTGCATGAGGGAGGAATGTGAAGCACACACACCGTAAATGTGACTGTTCTGACAGAAACCAGGACGGCCACCACATAAACAAACAAATGCCGGCACAGGTCCCGTCCAACGACGTGCAACAGCTCAGTCCATGTTTTTCCAACACTCAAAATATAACAGACACATTTTCCATATTAAGATACACAGAAGCTCACACAGGTTACACCTTAAGGTTCCCACCACTGTCTGTTCACTCGACAGAACCCATCATATCTGCAGTAATAATATCGTCCACCTCCCCACAAAAATAAATGACGTTGACAGACTGACCCCCCAGTGTGACCCAACCTGCTATTACCTCTCTCTTTCCAGCTCAGCATTGCTCCTAATGATTGCCGTACTCCCTCTGCCCAGATCTGGGTGAGTATGACCTGTCACTGTCACGGTAGGAGTGCGCTGTGACCCATAGCCCCACCCACCCATCCACCTCACTCTCCTATCTATCAGCAGGGTTAAAGGTCAGCTGCCACACACCGAGCAATGCCTTTACTTGCAAGAAATATGTTACTTCCATACTAGCTTTACATGTTTGAGCGCAGACATTTAAACGTAATGCTGTTTTTTTGGTAGATCCTCACTGGAGGTAAATCCTCACACACACAAGCCATTATTCCAGTGTTATTCCACTCCAGTGCCTTTTACGTGATGTTCTCACTGCAATAAAATCACTGGCAGAATACTAAACTCATAGATTTACGTCATATCCATACACATCACGCATGCTAGTTAGTGAACCTTACTGAGTGCTTATTGATTCAGTTACTGGCACAACCCTCTTATGGACCTTACTACATTTCAATCTAAGCTCGTTTAGAGTAATTGACCAATCTTTTATTTGGATAACATTCAACACAATGCAAATGAACGCCATAATTGTCATAAAATACCAGTGTGAGAGAGGAATACCTGTGTCATATCTCCCATGACAAAGTGGCACAACAAGTTATGTATAATTCCCCATTCAAATGTTTTCTTCCTTCTCTTAACACAAAGACTTTACAGTTCCTGTGTCTGGTGGACTGATCCTCATTCATTATACTGCCAAGACTTCTCTCTTTGACTGTCCTTGTTTTATAGGCCCAGTGGCTGGATAAACAGATCTCCTTTGTGTTTTCTATGGTGTGACATAATTTCTGCCCTCTGCTTTCTACCTTACAACAATTTCATGATATATATATAGTACATACACATAAGTGGCTGGTTTATTAAGTATGCCTGCTTGATAATGCAAACAGCCTGCTCATCTATACCGCAAATCATGGGGCTGCAATTGCAACTGCAATGCATACAGGATGAAGAGGGTCAGGGTTTGTGTTGTTAAGCAGAGAGCAGTTAAGACGTGTTATGATCTTATACTGTAGACCAATGTGTCCCAATCTGGTCCTCGGGGACCCACAGACAGTCCACATTTTTGCTCCCTCTGAGCTCACTACTGGGAGCAAAGATGTGGCCTGTCTGTGGGTCCTTAGGACCGGATTAGGAAACACTGTCATAGAGAGTGCGTAACTGCTGCTGCCGGGTGTGGTGACTACAGCATCTAAGAAACAGCAGGGCCACCTGGGATTTTCACAACCGTGTCATGACTTAATGACCAAGGAAAAATGAGCTTCAGTGGCTGAACCAGTTGACAAACACTGGTATAAAGTTTAGAGAAAATATTGTAATAAATGAAAAACAACTAGTTAGTGGCAGTACTATTGCCAAAAACACGTCATTAATGAGAGGTCAGAGGAGAATGGCCAGACTCGTTAAAGCTAACAAAAAGGCCACAAGTGCAAAGATAACAGCTCATTGCATCAAAGGTGTACAGAATGGCTTCTCTGAAGATAAAATTCATCCACCTCTGAAGAGGTTCTGGAGGCCAAAGTGGGCCCCATTTGGTACTAATACAGTGGCCACAGAGCGCAGATATACAAAGATATATCCAGGCAGTGAACACTGATCGCCTCAGTAACTGTAGGTCTACCTTTAAGTTCCCTTTGCCGCTCTCGGTCACATTGAGTCTGCTTCTTCACCTCACTGTACTACCTTCTGTACTGGTCACTACCCATCTACATTTTAGTCACCTATCTCATTTATCCCTTTGTTGCAGGCTGAAACTCTATCCAACTCCTGCCTCTCCTCCAAGTTCTCCCTGCCTCTTTGCTCTATCGCTCTTTTGCTTCCATTCTACCCCCAACCCCCCCTTAGAAAAGGAAATGGTGATACTTCCCCATTTCCTGCCCTACCTCCCACCTCGGCTCCTGGAAGGTGAAACACAAGCACAGGTGTCTCTGAAAGCTGACCACCTCGTGGCTTATTAATGCATGGCATTACTGGAAGCCTGTCCGCAGGGCCCACCGTGATGAGAGCGGCCCGGGCGGCAGATGGTTTAAACGGCTTCAAAGTTACTTTTTGGATATTTTTGACTTCTGCTGGACGAAGTTTTGCTAGGACAGAGAAATGTGAAATGGCCCAAAGCACAAAAAGTGAATGCAAGTAATTGTGTTTCTTTTTAACTGGAATAGAATATGGAATTTGTATATGTGTGTGTGAGTGTGTGTGTGTGTGTGTGTGTGGGGGGGGGGGGGGGTTAGGTATACAGTATTTGTTGGGATTAGGGTTTTTCCCATGGAAATGAATGGATGGTCCTCACAAAGATATGAATACAAACAACGCCAAACCAAACACATCAATATTAGTACTTCGACCTCATTTCATCTTTAATTTCGACACACGCTGCATCTGAAATGTAACTCGAAGACCTGTTCAGCAGCTTCTATCTACTGTGGCATGTTTACAAACATACTTATCTTCCTCACAAAGCAGGAAGAAAGGTGAGGCTTTGTTTACACTACAGCACCCCATGACTGACACAGGTTTTAGGAGTCATGCCAGAGTCACAGTGTTGCCAGTCACGGATGAGTCTTTTCTGGGACTCTTGTGCGGTGTGCTCTTCAGTCACACTCAGTGTCAAACTTAATGTCAGGCTCACACATACCTGGTGTCAGTATCATATTCAGCATCTCAGAATAACCAGCTGCACAAAAGCATGTCTTTGGCAACTATACCCATCCAGCACCAGGCTTCCTTAGTACAAAGACTTCAATTTACAAGGCTGCATTATCACCTCATTCTGAGTAGATAATGGTACCTTATCAACAGTTAGGATAATTGCCTTCTTAGTAAAGGAATGACCGGGCCCTCATTCCAAACACATGTCTTTATATCATACACAGGAAGGATCAGCACCTCATACAAACACATGTCTTTATATCATACACAGGAAGGATCAGCACCTCATTCCAAACACATGTCTTTATATCATACACAGAAACAGTGACCACCTCATTCCAAACAGACTTTTTTATATCATACACAGGAAAAATCAGCACCTCATTCCAAACAAATGTCTTTATATCATACACAGAAACAGTGACCACCTCATTCCAAGCAGACTTCTTTATATCATACACAGGAAGGGTCAGAACCTCATTCCGAACAAACGTTAACACAATGAGGCTCAGTCACAGCTTTCTCTACGACTCAGCTAGAATCGCCATATCAGTCTTTTACACAGAATGAAATAAGAAGCACACTGACATCATATATAAAAAAACCCTCAAACACACATTACTCACAGTTTGTATTTGCCAAACACAATGGAGAGGACAGAGCAACTCATTTGCACAGAGAGGCGAATTAGCGGGCCAGAATGGAAAACAGCAAACAAAGAAATGAACAAATAACAGAGGTGATAAGATGAGGAGCACAAAAAGACACTGTTAAATAGACACTGTTTCCAAGCTTACAGATCTGACAGCTTAAACGCAATTCCTCACGCTTGGGCCTTCACAAAGCCAGTGCCTGTATTAAAGACCGTAGTACCTGAATGTGCCATGTTGCTCCCAAAACAGACACTGCAGAAATATCAGTGTATGTGTGAGTCCTTCTCTTCCACTCCTCAGGACACAACCTGTGCAAACCAAGGCCCCTTCATCTCAGCTCCTCACAGCAGCCCCTCCTGCCCATCCAGCACAAGCGGATGCTAAGCAGGACAGCAGGGAAGGCCCAGTGTCCATTTGCATAGCTTACCTGCTAAACGGCACGGCCAGAGTGATTATAAGATTTTTGCATGAAGGCAAACTTACTGTAGGTATTGAAAAGGAAAGTGATCTGTGTAAGGACAGGCCTTTCTTCCTGGACCATGCAAACACTCTCCTGCCTGTGCACACACATGAAGTCCTTAGCTATATCACTGTATCAAGATTCTGTACAGGAACCCGCCAATGGTATTTTATCCAAAATGTTATTGCACATATTTAAGTGTAGTTGTGTGTGGTAAGTGTCTGGATATAGTGGAACATCTGGAGCAGTATTGCTCATAGTCTGGTGCTATGAACTCGTAGCCAATATGAATATGTAGCCGACTTAAATTATCTTTCACAGCACTTTACACAGCCAGCATAGTGACACATCAGTGAATTGTCACACAGCACAGCTTCTCAAACAGATAGCACATATCAGTGTCCACCCTCCACACATTGCCACACAGGGAACAGCATTTCACACAGTCAGTGCAGTGTCTCACATACCGAACACAAGCTCACACGGTCAAAATATCATCTGGAACAGGCAGCACAGTGTCTTATACAGCCAACACAAGGTCTCATACAACAGAGGCTCAGACAGTCAGCACAGGTGTACGCTGTCAGCACAGGCTCATATGCCAGAACTTCATCTTCCACAGAAAGCTCAATGTTAGCTGCACAGTGAGTGCAGGGCATCAGACACAGGGTCCTGGAAAGGGCCTCAGCTTGTAGTTGCAGCAGACAGTGGGGGTGCAGCCACATGAGGAGTTTAAGGCAGCCGCATCTGTGCCGGATGGGCGGGGAGTGCTAGTGCTGCCATGCTGATGGGGCACCTCACACCGCAGCCCCCACCTCCAAATCAATGGCCCTTTTCATCCACCTGTAACTAGGAGGACACACCCTGTTCCTGCCACACACCCATAACACACACGCCTCTTCTCCTTGCATAACACATGCAATCACACATTCTCACACACCCTTTCTCCTTTATTGCTCTATTTGCTTTATTTTTTATTTTTATCTTTTTATCTTAGGGAGTCATATACCTTTCAGGCATTCATATATCCATTTATATATGCATTCCCCATTAACATATACCAGTAATTTACCAAAGCAGAATGGCACCTTTCAATAACGAGTCCGGCTCCTCGGCAGTGTAGTTCTCTGAAGTTATCACCCTAGATACACGAATATCTGCCCATGGCTTAGTTAAGCCCCTGGAATTCTCTCCATCCTCCAGAGTATCTCACAATCAGCACACAGTCTCACACAGTCATCACAGTGTTTTACACAGTCATCAGAGCATCTTATAATCCGCAGTGTCTCAATCAGCACAGTGTTTTATGCAGTCATCAGAACATCTTACAATCAGAAGTGTCTCACACAGTCAACACAGTGTCTCACACAGTCAATACACTGTTTCACCCCAGTCATCATAATGTCTCACACATGAAACTCAGCATCTCACAGTTATCACAGCACCTCACACTATTAGCACATCGTCTTGCGCAGCCAGCATGGCATCTCATAGTCAGCACAGACTACACGCACAGTCAGCACAGACTACACGCACAGTCAGCACAGACTACACGCACAGTCAGCACAGCGGGTTAGCGCACCTGATGGCTGATAATGACTGAGAGCTGATTTATCATTCTGAAACCTTTGTCCCACCTTATCAGACTACGCTGCTGTTCTGGGGGAGCAATCATAACAGATCCTGGATTTCCTGGCAGAGACATTTGACTTGCAAATCCGTCCATGACCTGGTTATTTGATTTTAAAAAATTCCATACCTAATAGGTGACTGAGGAAATGTGCACTTTAGACATAACCAACATGGTGGTTTACAGCAATTGTTTTATTGTGCAAAGATTTCTGTATCACATAACCTTTAAACCTTAATTATGGTGTTGCACACTGAACCCCGTCCTCCCTGATCTGAGCCTCTCAGCTTGGCTTCTGGCTCTGCGACAGGAGCTCCTTTTCCTAGGTCTGTACCGGAAAGCCCAATAACCGTAGCAACACCATGAATGGAAAAAGAGAAACATACATACAGGCAAAACTGCAAACAACTCAAGCGCACATAAACACAGATCTCTTATAGCTATATTTGCCATGACTTCCTGCTGATTCCCGTTTTTTTGTAATTAATGATCCATCAAAACAAAAAAACTGACAAATAATAAAAGTGGCTACTGATGTCATGTGGGGACGTCCGTTTTGTTCCCGAAGGCAGCTGAACAAGTAGATACAGATATACACTTACCATAAAGGGCCTTGGCACTCATCTTGCTGTCTGATCTAGCCACCCCACTGTGAAGAGAGGAAGAGGATGCCTTACAGTGGCTGTGCTTCATCCTGCACCCCCACGCTGTCAGTGTCTCATATGCAGACCCCTGCTGCTGTCCAGTGTACTGGACAGGACTCGTGTCCTGAGAAGGACTGTGTGGGGGAGTGTAGGGGAGGGGTCTGGAGGGTGGGGTCTGGAGGTCTCCAAGCAGAGCAAATATTCCCCAACAGAGCTGCACTGTTAACTGGAACACCCCACCCCACAGATCCCAAAACCACACAAGGGGGGGGACCAAAGTGTGTGGGTAAATGTCAGTAAAAGGGGAGTGTGTGTGTGTGTGTGTGTGTGTGTTTCTGTCGGTGTGAAATGCACATCAGATGTTATAGCTGAGGCCCAAGCTGAGAACTGCGTATGACTGTAAACACTTACGATTGTTTTTCGGAGCATTTTTATGTGTAGAGGTGAGTGGAGAAAGTGTGTCAGACTGTGTGCGTGTACTTAAGTAATGAAAATGCATTTGTGTGCGTAGGAACAGAAAAGCCTCAGACAGCATTTGTCAGTATCCCTGCGTCACTACAGAATATGAGACAGGATATGTGTGTGTTAGAGAGAGGAAAAAAGGACTGTGTTTGTAGCTGTGTGCATATATAAATAGGTGTATGTGGGAGTAAGAGTGAGTGTGACTGTGTGTACACACGTGTGTGTGATCATCGCACCCACTTGGTGTTTTTTGTTGGGGCTCCCTGGAGACTCATGACTTAAGACATCCACCTGTCAGAAAGAGAGGAAAACAGTCAGGACTGAAAAGTGTTTGTCTAGACCTCAAACACTCCAACTAGGTCTTAGGGTGTACTCACACTAGGTAATCGGTACCATGCCCAAGCACATTTGACCCCCAAATTCTTGTCCATTTCATTAGTGCGATCACTGCGTACTGCGCCTGGGAATGGTATGCTTCAACATGCATGGCAAGGTTCAGGCGGACTCAGGCACGGCATACATCCAGTGTGAACACAGGCATGACATCAGTGATGAGACTGGCACACGCATGTGCACATGTACACTATACATAAACTCAACCATAAAATCAATGGATCGGGGAGGCTGTACAGACCGGGTAGCAACAAACATTTAACACTGTGGCAATGGGATTACTTTGGTCTACAGCAAAGGTGAAGTTTTTGTTGGAAATTTCTTTCTTCCACACAAAAAGTCACATGGTGATGACAAAAATGTCCCAGCTAAACTGGTTTTAACTCCTAAAGTCCCCATTATCGCCAGTCACAGTGAATATTGCCCATGTTGCAGAATGCACAAATTCGCAGCGTTACCAACAGTAAATGTCTGAACAGGACATTATTAGTGAGGCAACAGCTTGTAACAGATATGGAAGACACAGAGATAATTCATATATAATTCATATATTCAGATAAACAATTTCCCTTTCAAATGCGTCTCATGAGTGCAATTGGGAATATTATCAGCCAATATTATCAGACGGTAAAACTTCAACATATAAACACCCACTTTCCAAGGGGTACATAAAAACATCCGTCCATCTTCCATCCATCCATCTTCACTGACCAGACCTGGGGCCTAAACCCGGTAACAATGGGCATAAAGCTGAGATACACTATAGACACAACACCAGTCTATCACAGGACATACACACACAATCACACACTGGTCAATTTAAAAATGTCAGGTAAAATTAAGATTAAGATTAAGAGTAAGATTAAGATTAAAATTAAGATTAACTTTATTGACCCCCAGGAAGAAATTGAGGTGCATCGAGCAGCTAGAATCTAGTGCACAGATGAACATCCATATAGTGTCAAACAGACAAGACGCAGAGAGAGTACACACAGCGCAAACAAGTAAACATGGTGCAAACAAGTTTATAGAGTACACAGTACCCAAATAGAATATCCTGAAAAACAGGATATTGTAATATTATAGAAATAAACATTTAAAGTTTATAATAATAATAATATCAATATAATAATAATAATAATAATAAAACAATAGGGATGCAGCAGCTATGCTGCTTGGATGCCTAATTAGCGGATGGCATATGTGCAATTAAAGTAAACTGCAAGTGATTGGCGCAGAAGAAGGAAACTCGGGTACTTGGAGATAAGGCTGCATGAGATGAACAGAATACAGAAGCTCCTCCCACAGAGTGAAGGTGAGATTCAAGCCCCAAACAATGCAGTTACCCAAAGAGCTGCCATGTATAAGGATTGGGGGGGGGGGAAATAAAGAACACACCATTTGTAAAACAATTTTAAAGTAATAAAAGCAAAATTACAAACACAGTTATCACAGTGAAACATACTACAGTGAATACTGTATCAATTAGCATTAGCTATAACAGTGGTCTCTGAGCAAATTAATGTATGACTCTTCAAAGCACCAGGCAACTAACAGAGTTCTAAAGGGGCCATAGATTTGGTGCCTGAAATGCAGGGGCATTGGTCACAAAAACCTGCAAAAATATTCACTACTGTATGTGTCAAAAAGAACAGACTCAAAAAACATAACAACATGTACTAAGTACAGACAAACTGGCTTAGCAGTCATCACTATGCTTGGACACAGCTAACATAACTCTCAATGTTTCTAAACTGCGAAAACTGAATCAGCACCCGTGTGAGCATCACAATGCTGGATTTCATGGCAAGGCTGCTCTTTGGAAACAACTTACACACAAGGCCAGCACACAAACATTTAAACATACAACCCTGTGCACAAAACCTGGACCCCAGAGCAGATGCAAAAAAAACATAATTGTAATCTTTCATATGTTTTCCTACATGCAAACAGGTTTATGTTTGGAATAAGTCAATGGATTCCCACAAACAAAAATGTCAGCAAAACAACTTCAGGGGTGGTTATCTGAACACCAGGATGAAGCCAAATCCCTGGCACTCCCAATAACCAGATCCATACATCTGTGAACCATTAAGCACCGAGTGAAAAATAGGCTTATATCTTCATTCCCCAAAAAACTAGGGGTTTTGAAAAATTGTCCAATGCACATTTCAGGACATGTACGACAGCATTCCGATAAAAACTGAAGCTGTTCTGAGTGCAACGGATGATTAAGATATCATTAAGTGTTTCTGTTGTTTTGTCCCTATATATATGGCTATGGTGGCCCCAGTGAGAAGCAGCATTGCCACCAACGTTTCCGGGTCACTTCTTGCCTCCAAGTATGTGGTATGTGGATGAACCTTGCTCTAATACCGCTCATTGTGTGTGTCTGCCCTAAAATAGACTGGCATCCTATCCAGGGTGTGCCCTGCATTTCCTGGAATCCCAGAGGCTCATAGCATTGTTAATTGCAACACAGTTTTGTGTAAAGATTTATAGTAAATGCACAGATGTATATTTATTAACCTTTCAGCAGCAGGACGAAACTCTCTGCATCATAGATGTTTCTAACTGCTGTTTTTTTTTTTCTTACCAATTTTTTCTTACTTACACATTTATTTGCTTATGTATCTTGTTTGGTTTGTGCACATGTGACATAAGCACAGTACATTCTCTGTGCAGACTGTGTGAATTCTTCTAACAGACCGTTTCACTTGCTTCATGAACATTTTGTGCCTCTGATAAAGGCAGATATGCCCTGTGCACCACCCCATAGTTTATACAAGCAAAAAAAATCTATGCCCAGAAGAGAGATCATTATTCACATGAGTAGGGCAGTGAGCTCAGTGGTCACTCCCCGTTACAGCCAGAGCTTTTTTCTACAGCTTATTCCAAGATAGGATCACCCTGTATAGGATGTTCTCTTCAGCTGCCTTTCTGATGTGCACATTTGGGCAAATAACAAAATGCTCATTCAGCTGCACTTAAGTGGTCTTTGTCAGCAGCTGCTGGTAAATAACAGCACTCCGAGAGCCCAGCTAGTGAGTTAAAAAGGACATTCAACTACAAACGCTAGCAAACCGACAACAAAAAAAACTGTTTCTTTGTTAAACACTGGCTGTAGACAAGGACCGGCTGCTGCTCTTTCAGAAAGGTCCCACATCTACCCAGACGCACAGCGATACCAGGGGAGGGGGAAAGAGAGTGCAGGCCGACAGGTGTTGCCGATCTCTAAACACCCACGATGCAGGTCCATGGCAGAAGCAGTGCCCCACCCAGGAGATATAGCACCAGGCATTACTGACACAAAACACGAGGGGCACTATGGGAGAACAAGCCACAGGGTTCATCCTTCTAGGGGAGAAACTGACCCCTCCCACCGCACACTGAGATATCTGTCCACTGCCAACTGAATGCCAACACCCACAGATGTAAAGATACAAAAATCATTCTTACCTCATCATCAATTTTAATCTTTAATCTGAAACAAGCATTGTCATTCAAAACATATATGAATGAGAATGTAGCTTTAAGACAATGTCCAGGTCTATGTCAAGCTACTCCTCTTACTGACCAAAAAATGATCGCCACAAAATCATAGCAGATTTTTATCACATTGTGGAGACCAAATGTCCCCACAATGTAATATATATGTAACCCACACAACACTTGTTTATAATGTGCAGGTGGGTGCTGGACTACCTTCTACAGTGCACTGCTGTGTACTCTCTAGCAGGTATCATATTGCAAGGAATGAAGGACTCAAGGACAGGCGTTGAGGAAAACAAAAGGGTCTTTATTATCAAAACAGGAGCAGGGAAACAAACAGGACCGCGAGGGGTCAAAACAGGAAGACTAACTTTGGGAGAGGCAAAGGCAACAGGAGGACTGCCGTTAATGACTAGACTGGAGCTGACAAGATAAACAGGTACTGAAGTAGAAAAGACTAACAAGGGGCTAATGACAGGTAGCTGGGAGTGATCGCCAAATGAGGGTTAGAAACAAGAGACAAGAGGGGTACATGCGTAACAGGCGTGGCTTGTTAGGGCTATAACAGGGAGGAGATGGGCAGGGATATGACAGTACACCCCCCCCCCCCCCCCCCCCCCCGAAGTGTGCCTTGTGGGCATGAAAGACGAAGGGGGGGGACAAAGGGAACCAAATGCGAAGGCAGCCAAACGGGGCCGGGAACAGAAGGGACACCGGGTTGGACAGAGCAGAACCAACGGGGCACACAGGGTAAATAGCATGCAAGCCCCGAGGGGCAGGACCACCAGACAGGTCAGGACAGGACACACGGCACAACCCAGACATGGAACAGGCAGGGGATAGATCAGGGACCAAGAGAACAGCAGGAGAAAACACCAAAGGGAACCACACAGACGGAACGGGCAAAACACCAGGCAGTAGGAACACACCAGGGATCAGGAGGATGAAGATTAAACATCAACTGGGTCTAGGGAGCAGAAGAGAGAGACAGAGACCGACAGAACACGGCAAACCAGAACAGGGGAACAGTGGAGGGGATAATAAAGGATACAGGCCAGAGTAAAACAAAGGTAGGATAGGGCACTGGGACAGGGACTGAGGCACGAAAACAGGGGGTGTCTGAGGAGTCTTCTGGACCGTGGGGAACTGGGTGACAATCCTGGGACGCAGACTAGTTCACTTGCGAAGCACAGCCCACCTGGACCCGAGGGCACCAAAGGGCCAATGAGGTCGGGACAGACTGTCACAAAGGGGACTGCAGTACTAAAGTACAAAATATTAACAAGGGACTAATGAGAGGCAGCTGTGAGTGATTTCCACATGATGGTTAGGAACAAGAGGCAAGACAAGAGAGGTTGGTGAGTAAGCTTGTTAGGGTTATGACAAAGACGAGACGGCAGGGATATGACAGCAGGCTCTTGATCAGAGATGGGAGAGCACTTCACACACCCTGTTTTGATGATGTGATGTTTATTGTATCTTTCCAAAGAAACCCAAATACTGTAAATATATGAATACATATATCCATTCATTTTCTATAAATGCTTATCAAACCCTTATGTTCGACCGAGTCACTAAAAGTTCTTAAAATAAAATATAAAATATATCCACCACATCACAACCGCACCAGTACAAATGAATGCTGTGAAAATGTGAAAATACTGGTGCAGGGCAGTGACAAGCCTGCAGCCCATCCCAGGGCATATTGGACGGGGTGCCAGTGAGCCAATATGAGTGAATAAATTATAAAAGTATTTTTTGATTATTCCCTGTTATTTGCCTGTTTAAATGCCTGTGACAACTTGAAGCTCGATATGAGTATGGGTGACCTGTGGTTAGGTTTGTTTTGCGTTCTGGGGATTTATGTCTACGACAGTCTGCAGGAAACACAAAAGCCTTTGTACAGAGATGTGCTTCTTTCCTGAATGTTATCGCGTCTGTGTCCGCACCGTGCTGCCCCCCAGACCCGGCCCCCCGCCCGCCTGCCCTCCCCCCACCTCACGGCCGACCGCACGTCAGCCATTTAAATCACACTCAACTCCATACAAATGTGCCTTTACAAACCACATGGCACGCAGCTCGTATTTCACAGCCTGCCCTCCCAGGCAGCACTTTTCTGTCTGGGCGCGGGCCGTTCTTATTTGGCACACAATACCATGGGTCTGGACTCAACCCCCAGTCCAATGGCTCTGCCATTCACAATACAGCCAATGGGTTTTACAGCCATCCGGACAAGCAGCTGCATTTAATGTCCAGAGCATAGACAAAAGAACAATTTCCACTGTATTCTCTTATCTCTCCATTCGTCTTTATTTTCCGTTGTTTTCTGCACTGGCCCGAGTCCAGGTTTCAGGCAGGTGATACTAGGGGCGGGACTTGTCATTTCCCCTGATGAGAGACACTGGTCCCTGGTCCTGTTAATCAAATGCTATTAAAATACATCATCCATACAATGTGGGTGGTATCATAACAAACTGGCACACTCTGCTGCCAACTGCCAACTTTGCATGTCCCCCAGTGTCACAGGGGTTGCCTCCAGGTAGCGTACTCTGGTTCCCTCTCAAATACATTTAGACTAATTGGCATCTCTAAATTGCCTGTAGGGTATGATGATGTTGTGTGCGTGTGCGTATGTGTGCATGTCCTGTGTTGGACTGGCATCCTGTCCAGAGTGTACCCCAGCCCTGTGCTACTTTATATTTACAAGCCCACCTCCCGTCTCTGTAATGACTTGAATAAGCAGGAATTTGTATGAATAATAATAATAATGAGTATTATTGTATTTGAGGATCTTCAGGCTTGGGGGGGGGGGTGCAGAATCACACAGACAGCCGCCCCTAAATCATTACATGGTCATGTGATGTCACTCTGTAGAAATCTAACACTAAGTACGTAAAAGTCATCCCTGGCCTCTCAGGTTTGTGTAATAGCCCACGAAACCGCATCCTACCACACGGAACATTTGCTTAGTTGGCCCTTGGAATTGCTTTCGTTTTGCATGCTCCCCATTTAAGCAGCACCACCTGGGCCTCCTTGGCACCTGGCGGACGGCACCTCTGTTCACACTCCCGAAACTCACACAGAAAAAGCTGAACGGTAGGGAGGGGAAAACAGGCCTGTGCCGAGCAGAGGGGGAGGGTCCTGCTTCTCCAGATTCCACCCACATTCCAAAAGCGTGCTGAGGTTAATTAGAGTCACCCATTGCACATGGGTGTGAATGGTGTGTGAGTTCACACTCTGTGATTGGTTGGTACCCCATCCCTGGGTTGTTCGTTGCCTATCACCCATATGCTCCAGACCCCCCGCAACCCTGAACAGGACAAGCACTTATAGAAAATGGATGTATGGACATTTTCATGGTCGTTATGATCTCAAGCCAAATATGGAGCCCAAGGACAGTGGTCCTTTTTAAACACTACACCACCTGTGTCAGTGAACATTCCCTCCGGACCTGCTCCCTCATGCATGGTGCATGCAGATGCTGCAGATGTTTGCACCCTGAGGCTGTACCTGTCCGTCGCTCCCGCAAGAATGACCAAGAAGCAGAGGCGATGAATCTGCTGTGAGTCCCTCTGTTTCCTTTATAGCTTTTCCATGCTAGATGAACCCTGATTTGGTGTTTAGCTACATCTGGCCACACGGCTACCTTCGTACTAAATAGGGCTCCGAAAAAGAGACACAAAGGTACATTCCTTTTGTTTTTTAACTGAACCAAGTTTCCAAAATTAGATAGCTGAAACTGTTAAGAATAATACATTATATTAATGCTTTCTAGTCAGAAATACTGACTTTTAAAATAACACAAATTTGTGTCTGTGTAAAGTTGACAAACAGTTAGGAAAAATCTAGCCCTAGTAAATTGCTGATTTGCTTATGCAAACGCCCCTGGGTGACTTACTGACCCCTGATCTGCACTGACCAGGCTGACTCCAGTGTGACACCGACCGCTGACACAAACTGAGCACTCACTGTACACTGACTTCTGTGACACACAGAATGCTCACATAGAAATTGTCCAAAATTGTCCTAAAAAGCACATAAACTCATTGACAAGTTTCACACACACACAAAACACTTTCATCGGTACTAAACTAACCAATCAGTGTGTTGATAAAACAATGTCGCAATTATTTGTATATGGTGTGTGCAGAAAATCACAACTATTGGGGCAAAACAAAACAAATCTAACTATTACGTCTGATCTTTCTTGCTTTATATATCCATTGGCTACACCTCAGAAAACAGTCATAAGAATACAACTTTTTATAAAAGGAAATCCTGCAAAACATTACTGGATTTGACAACAGGGGACAGACAAATCATCAACCAAATCCTTACTACGGCCCATAAAAGGCTGATCTAGTATACCTTTAAAAACAATACCTCAGTATTTTATTTGGTAGTTGTAGGGCTACTATAGGTTATAATAAGTCACAGGAGCTCCA
Organism: Mormyrus lacerda; assembly: GCA_015163995.2. Taxonomy (NCBI): domain Eukaryota; kingdom Metazoa; phylum Chordata; class Actinopteri; order Osteoglossiformes; family Mormyridae; genus Mormyrus; species Mormyrus lacerda. Next base: position 14,293,195 of record JAABNX020000008.1, read on the forward strand.
CTACACCAATAGAAAGACATCAAATCTGAACCTCTTCTCCTTATCTCTGCTTCATATGATACGCTGCATATGTCAGTAAAATGTGTTTATTGTATGTGTGTGTGTGTGTATGTGGGGGGTGATCTATTCTATGCCAGATCTATTTTCTCCTAAATGGCAAGCTGCATTTAGACTTTGATCCTTTCTCTCTTTTTTATTAGTTGTTCCTTTATTTCCCCTACTCTCTACCCTGTTCCTTTCCTATCCCTGAAAAGGATCATTTAATTATCAGACCCCTGGGCGACTGCTGACTCCCTGCAATATCGCATGACTCGTAAGCAGAACAGCTACGCTTAGGGGCTTTTCTGCAGTTCCCTCAAATTAAATTTTTTACATCGGGAAATAAATACTGAAAACAACCATCTCTGCTATTCACATTGCGTAGTTCAAAACGAGCTGGGCTTACGTCCACACATTACACTGCTGAGGTATTAATGGGGGATCAAATTAATTAAAAATCTCTTATTACCCATTTGGGCCCAATGACATCAGGCCATTGCAACAATTCATTTTAAATATGATTTATTTCATATATTCCTGAATGTTACTTAACTTATATTTTCTTAACTCTATTGACTGTTTAGAAAACAGTTATTGAGGAAACTGGAAAATGATGTACACAAAGAACATACAAAGGGTACAAGGGTTGGGCTTTTACGTAAAATGATGTCATCGCATTCCAGACTGACTCACACAGTTAAGCTACTATGCGTTAGCAAAAATGTGGCTCGTACATGCTCCCTGACACCGTGGGTGGAGTGTCACACCTGGACCATTGTAGTTATCATGGGTGTGATGCTTTCTGCGTGTCACCTTCGCTAGGTGCTAAGTGTGTCGCACGATTGATGCGTCCCAGTGCTGGTATGGCAACGATCTAGTATTTCAGATGTGTCTTTAACCCGTAACTGAATACTAAGCGACATCACATGCAGTCCAGCACTCCATTCTGCAGGATCTCCACTGCATTCATTTTCGAATAGCTGGTCTCTATACCTGGATTCACATTGTGGAACGTTAACTAGAGCCCCGAGGAACGTGGACACCGTAGATACCTCAGCGGATCCCTTTAAACGCAACCCAACAGCTCGCTGAACTATTTCCTTGAAAAACATCAACACATGACTGTAGAGTCTCTTTGTGAATCTACAGTGAGACCAATCAATGATTAAAGAAGAATAATGCACGAATGTTTGATAAAAGAGGGAAAAAAATCACAAAATATGTGACCAAATGCACAGGACTGGAGACTGGCTTCTTGAGATGTTCTTAGTACCAGTGAATTTACACATCCATTTTTACAAAATATTCTCTTGCTTTAAATGAAACTATAAAGTTTACGTGCAGTATAATCTTTTAGTTTATCATGTATTTAGCTACTTTGGGTAACTGGATTATAGCCAAATATATAGTGACCTCACAGTTACCTTGCTACTAACTGTGTTGTTTCTGAAGTGTTTCTTGAAGAGACACTAAGAAAATAGAAAATGACTTATGATGTTCTTCAACCAAGGTCAGCAGCCTGAGACTCCAGCTCAGTGGGTCTGATGGAAAATAGCTGAGAGCCATGCAAAAGTCCACTTGTGGAGCTGAAGCGACAAGCAAGAAGATCCCAGAAAGACCTGCTTGGTTACAGCCCTCAGCAGGCACAAGGTCTTATTGTTTATCCTCCAGCCCTGCCCGTAGGGTGCACTGTGATGGGGGAACGCAGCCCCCGTGCCACTGAGCAGCAGCCAAATGCAGCAGGACTCGCCCATGCTCCCTCGCAGGCTGTCTCAGCCATCTGGGAAGGTGCGTATTTGGGGCTGCACTGCCTGACTACGCATCTGCACAGCAGCGCCATACGTTGGCCATGAGTTTGCAGGCCTACAGAGGGGATGGCACATTCTCCCAACACGGACACGGCTTCACGACTAGCAAGCCAGCGGACCTTTCAGGAAATCTGTACGCAATGAAGACCAAACTCCCAGATGACCCTATCGAAACGCTGCACCTCCCCAGGTATTTTCCCAAAGGGTCAAATTTCATCAGTAACACAAAGACAAGGGCCTATGCATCTGAAAGAGTTTGTTGACCTGAGCGTTCCGATGCAGGAACTGGCCAGGGAATGGGAATTAATAGCAGCTTAGATTCAATAGTATTTCTGTCTGCCAGTTCATCACCACTGATTTAATGAATAATGAACTTACATACCACAATCTAAGCACTATCTGCAGCTTGCTTTAGCTTATATTTGCCATTTTTATCTACAAACATTTATTTATATAATAAATAATTACCTGACATTACCTGTCAATTAGCAATCTTCTCAATAGATTGTGCTACATAAAGAATGTTGACTAATTTTGTGATTGTAGCGCCTCAGTGGACAGTACAAGCGTACAATAATCATCTCCCTTAGGAATTTAAGCTCCAACTTTGGTTTGGGGTCAAACATCCCTTAACTATTTGGTTCACTTTGCAAGTGTTCACTGCAGGTCAGTTCACATAAGCGGGGGTGGGTAAGTGCTGGAAAAGTGACGACTCAGAAGAAATAAGGAAGCATCACAGCAGCCAAATGTCACAGGCAGCCCTCAGTCAGTCAGGTACCTCCTGCCCCCTGGCTGCGGCTGTTCTAAGTAATTCAGCTTATTATTGTACCGTGTTTTTAATGTCTGAACAACAGGTGAAACCCAAGGAACACCGGATCCCATGAACTGTCAGGCTGATGATGTTCTGCGAGACATAAAGATTACATGTTCGCTCAAACAAGGTGCCCCAGTCGTTCGTGTCTGAGGTATGACTGGGTCACAGCCTGAAGACGTCGGGTCCCCTGCTGAGCTGCTGAATGAACACGCATCCAGGGCAGATTTGGCATGCTTCTGCGGGTCATTCCTTTCCACGACCGTCACTTCCGTGACAGTTTTTTGTGACAGTCATTAGCGAAAAGCAGGACTGACGGACTAGCCAGCACTGGAGGAACTACAGACAGTGCAACCGTGCTGGGGGCACAGAAACAAGCCATTTATCTATTAGTTTAAATTACTGAAGTACATTACATTGCGTTATGAAACACCAGAAACCAAATGATATATATATATATATATATATATACCCTTTATCTGACTGGACAATCTGTCTCACTCAGTGTTAAAAACTATAAAAGTCCATATTGAATAGCTTCAGGATATTTCTCAAATATACAGGGCACATCTATAACATTTAACCATTAAGATCAGAGGCTTTGCTGGTCGTTTCTTTGTATGTCTGATTTTGGCTTTATATGAAACATCTCTGCTATTCACTGGGACCCTTCATAAGGAGCTTTACTGCTAGCTGTTTACCTGGAAGTGCGTCTTTGACATATATGGCTTATTCTTAAATTTCATTCAGATTGTACTACTGGTATAATAGTGCATGGGGCGCTGTAACACAGACAGGTGTATTGCTAATGGGTCAATGTAAAAGTGTAAGACAACTAACATGTTCTTTGGTGTTACTACCACAGCAACGAAGGTAATCATAAAGCATTTATAAAGGTTTAACACGCATCCCTACGACCTTTCTGTCGCTAGGGCACACAGGTTAGGATCCTCTCTGTGAGAAATGCCCCAGGGAGTTGCGTTGCACGCTACACGGCGACCCAAAGAAAAATTTCTTATAGCAAGACGCTCACGGGGGTTTATCCAAAATCCAGCCCCCCGGTGAGAACACTGTTCAGCTGGACGTCCGGACACATGATCCGGGAGCCATGCAACTTTTACAGGCGGCTCAGGTGGCTTTGCTGTCGCACAAATGCATGGGGGGGGGCTGTTTAAACCTAAACGCAGCAGCTTTGGGGACATATCGCTTTCGGTCTTCATACACTGATTAACTATACAGTATTTCACACGGTCATTGCTTAAGCATTATTTAATTATCCGGGCACATGAGGCTTTACGTATTATTTGCCTGAACGGATCACATTTACTGAAATAATTGTTTCTACCCTCAGTGCGTTTCTATCCTGTTTTTTAATTGCTGTATAATAATTAGTTTAAAAGCAGACGCTTTCCGGCGTTGTCGCAGCTTGGGAACGCCTTTAGATCAGCAGGAAGAGTTATTTTAGTACTGCGAGGTGCAGGCAGCGAAACCCCTCTGGCGTAATGCTTACACTGATGAAAATGTGGAAGAACGAGTCTGCGCGGAAAATTCTCATGCCACATGTTCGACTGGTCCCTGATTTACAGTATGAAGCTACAATTTTAACTTTAATTATCTGCGCCATATTTCTATGCCATGCAGTGTCGTTGTCAGTAAAGAAACGCCACTTAAATGACATTACGTTACTTTAACAGCTGTAAAACTACAGGCTATTCTGTTTCTCTTACGAAGTTCAGACTATTCGTTTGTGTTTGGTTCACCGTGAATTACTCACTGTGAATTACTACTTAAAGCATTAGTAACTGGACTTTGAATCAAAGCGCACTCACCTGTCTCAGATCCAGAAACGGGGTCCTGTCTTGAATAGCTGCTTGGATATCAATGTAAAAATATAAATGTGGGTATACTTTGTCCCCAGTTTCTGAAGGCTGACAGGCGCCTCAAAGTGTCATTTCAGCCCCCAGGCAACAAATGGTCTGTTTCCAGGCGTCAGTCTGAACTTTGTCACTTGAGTTGGGAATACTGGACTTCCAGTGACTTTTCCTCGAATGGGAGCGTATTCAAGTCACATGTAAACACATTATAGGTGGAGCGCGTTGCTACAGGCTTTTTGTTGTCGGATGGTGCTTGCCGACCGACTATTCGGGAGGCTCTGCTGACGCGGAGGGGGGGGGGGGTGACAGGTGACTGTAGATAAACTTACCTGCGAAGCGAAAGGGGAGGAGTTTCGACTCGATCTGATATACATCACAGTTGAATGACGGCAGTGACACGTTCAACTCCGAGTGGTTTACACCCATTTTGTGTTTAATTGTCGTTTGAAAAACCGCAATCATCACAGTCATGCTTAAAGTATCCTAAGGGGAAATTCGCCGGAACTATTATGCTATTTAATGTGCAATGCGATAATGGCGGTATATGTTTTCAGCGTTTGACCTTTGTGCCGTTGACACCGTGCTCTGCCAACTGGGTAGAAGTGAACTCTGGTGGTCACAGTGCAGGGTTTGGGGTGTGGAAATCATCAAACGTATGATCTTAATAAAATGCTGTCCCTACGTGCAAACTCCAGCTTAATCTACAAGGGCCTCTTGTAACACTGTGCAAAGGCCAGCAATAACTCTGAACAGGTTGGCAACTGATTAAATATTATCAATTACACTGTAGGCATACCAAAAATTCTATTCGAGTCTAAATCAAATAGCACCACAGCACCCTCTGGATGGGTTGTGTAGTGAGACATTGTTTTAGGACAGTTAACAATAACAGAACGGTGCCAGTTTTGGTTGTTAATCTGTAACCCACGTTTAACACAATTTATGTGTTTGGGATATAGTGTGTTGTGGGGGACCCGAGGGGGCAGCCTCAATATTCCTTCTGGTCTACGAATGGAGATCAGAATAGCCTCACTACTGCTTTTTCAAGTTATACAGTAGAGCCTGGCTCACTGAATCGTAGCTTCTCTTCGGTAGAGTATGAAGGAGTATTAGAAAAGCAGTTTCTCGGTGGCTTGTGAGCGGCCGATGAACTCAAACACTCCAGATGGCCTTGACCCAAGAGCACAGAGCTGTGTGTGCCCACATTTGTCCAGGACATTGTACCTATGCAACACTAATGTGCTTCAGGGAAACCTTGGAACCCTGCAATAACCCAGTCCCTCATTGGCTGTTAATTAACCCAACCTGTCACAGTACTGAGATGTGTTACATGAGCTTGGATTCTGGGGGTTTGGAAAGAATGCAACTTTGTAAGAATGTGATTAGAGACAAGTATTGAACATGAACTTTACCAGCCTGAAGCACATAATCTTTGACACCATTTGATTTCCATTTTTAATATACTTTGCTGTAAAATTTAATAATAGACATTTAGCATGACTCTGTGAAGGAATATCATCTTCTACATTTACTTTCCGCTGTTCACATCTTTCTCTGGGGGCCATTATAGACAACAATTCAAGTGTCCAATTGTAATGTTGAATCCACCTAATGTCCTAATAGTGCTTAAGCCTAAAACTATTTTGTTTCCTACCCTGTTAGATCTGTTGGGCTGGATTTGGTACCTGTGTTGTTTTCTATCAGTATTTCTAGTAATAAATAATCCACTTAGCCTATATTGAAACTGTAACTGACTAGTCTTACATGGGAGTGAGTATAGTCATAGTTCTTCACAGAGTCATGCTATTACACAATAGCCAAAAAAATGTAGATGATATGAAGTTAGCCTAGTTCATCTGCACTGCTCCTCTGTTTCAGAATTCTCCGCTCTATTTCGGACAGAATGTCATGATATTTTTGTAAGCACAACAGCAGAGATGTGTTATGGCACTCTGATTACATTAAAAGGATGAACCAATTTGTTATGGTACTCCCGAGAGCCCCCACGAGCGAGAAGGATAAGAGGTTTGGAAAATGGATGGATAGATGGATGGTTTTAGATCAATTTAACATGTAGTGAAGTGTCCTCCTTCTAAAGTAAATCCATTCTAAATGTCGTATTATTTTTTTATTCACTGTATTTATTGTGCATCGCGAAAATCATCTTAAAATCTAGGCCACTGAATTTGACCATGAGATCTCGAAATACTACGGTGATATGCAGCAACGGAGGTAAAGATTTGTGACAGCTGTATCGATTTTGAAGAAATTTCAATAAATGCAGCAATACCTCAAACATTTGTATCAGATTTCCGATTTGAATCGTGTTTTCATAACGTTAAAAAAATAACTGCGAAAAACATGATTACAGAAAATGAACACATACTAAAGCCTTCGGAGACCTTGATTGATTTACATTCCAACTCTTCCCTCTAGTGGGCAACACTGGCTAGGACAACAATTATACAAGCAATATCCTCTTCAAGTTGACCTGTGCTTAGCATTTTTGTTTCATGAAACTCAAAAAAGTAGAAAATTTAATGAAAGCTTCCAAATAAATATTTAACACAGTAGTGTTCATTTTAATGGGTTAATTACTTAAAAAAAAATATATATATATATATATATATATATATATATAAAATTCTCTGAGAAAGAGCACAAACAACAATAACTGTCAATAATGTCGGCGGGATTTAACAATTTTTTTTCCAGCAGATCAGGCAGTCGGAGCACCAAAGAGAAAGAGAAGCGGAGCCTTACTTCTGACATTGTATGATTCAAAGGGCCAGCAGTCGCATTTTTAATGACACTTTTCTATTAGTAAATGCACGGAAGTTCCTGACCCTATATCTAGTCTGTTGTTCACCACAAAGGCTAAGGAAGGATCACAGAAGCCCTTATACAGAACGATATAAATACACATAGAGAACATGATCAATAAGAACTGACATGGCCATTTGTCGTGTCACTAACAATATAAGGTATTTGAATGCTCAAAACTACAAAAGCCCTTAATTTCTGCATCTCTTCACACTTGTGCTTCTACAGACTAACTGCCTGTCAGTGGTGCTTATGATCCAGGTCCATCCGATCCTTAGGTTCATGATCTCCGGGCACACAGCAGATCTCCTTCAGCTTGTTTTATGGATGGGAAGCCAGAGCAGATGTTCCACAGGCAGTATTCACAAGGCACAGGGGCAGAACGCAGACACAAAGCTCTCATGAGTAGGCACTGTAAGACACAAGAGCATTGCGACATGCTATAATACCAAACCAGACTTAGTTCTCCACTGAGGGCTGCATTCATCTGTTGCATCATACTGTAAAGTAATAAGGTTACACTCATTCTGATATCACTTTGCATGCATCACAGCACGTCAAGTCTATCTATCTATCTATCTATCTATCTATCTTCCATCCATGTATTTAATTTTAATTATTTATCCATGAGATGGTATATTTTCTGTATGCTATGTTTTTCTGGGGGGTAGCATATTGCTCCTCTATGCCTGTCACCAGTTTAAGCCCAGCTTTGGCACGTATGCGGGTACTTGAGCAAAGCCCTTAACCCCCAGCTCCCTGGGCAGAGCACCCAGTGGCTGCATTTCATGGCCAGCTTGCTGAAGCCTACAGTGAGCAAGTTGGGGGAGGCAGGAAGAGAATATCCCCATGGGAATCAACAGAAATATCAATTATTTATGATTTTATTATTATTAAAGAGCTAGAGCCAGCTGCTCATGTAAAACCACTGAATGTTTCATTAATAAAACACAGCACCAGTTTGTCCCATAAACTTCTTTCTGTGGAATTTTGAAGTCCAGCCCTCTATATAGTGGTCTGACCTCATGAATCGGGCCAGGGTGACGAGCCCCAGGACACCGGACAGCCCGTAGAGGACCAACAGCACGGTGCCAATGATGATGTCTGCTTGCAAGACGTAAGCCTGCCACAGCAGGAAGTAGACGGCAAACAGTGTGGTGATCAGAGTCAGGGCGAGACTGAACCCCACACAGCGCTCGCTTTCCTGCAAGTTACCTCTCACACCTACGAGGGTGAGGGTGGAAAAAATGACAAAGAGTGAAAATACAGAATGCAGGAAAGTATAGAGGAGCACCACTGAATCACAGTATGATATTCCTGTAATAATATATAGCATAATTAACTGCTAGTAATGTACATTTTTTTTATATTTTGCTTATATTTGTTAATTATGGATTTATTCTGATATACAGGTGTCAGTCAACTTCCAGTCCAGTTGCATTTACATCCGGGGTTTACGTTTGAAAGTAAATAATATACACGGATCGAGAGACACCTAAACACAGTAGGATATTAGCGGGTGTATCTTTTTTTTTTATATAAAGCATTGTGCTTTTATATTTACATTATTATGTGTAAATAATGTAAATACTGTGAGTATATTACAGCACTATATTTAATATCTCGGCTCTCCCCTTTAACTAACAAAATAAGCCCAAATTGACTCACGCATGTAAGTTGACGGATACCTGCATTTGAGGTTGGCAGGCAGATACTTCAACACCAGAAACACAGAGCCAGTGGACTCACCAATCAAATAAATCTTTGAAAGGTTTTTAAAATTGAAAGCATTAAAATCTTAAAAGAGTCTCATTCTGGCCTGGTTCTAACTGGCCTCCCTTGATGGTCCAGGCCTCACCCCAGTACAGTCGGAGGGTCTCCAGCACAGCCATAAGGAGCAGCAGACACACATCTAGGAGTAAAATCTTGCCTGGGTAGCTCAGTGCCTGGCCTGGGACAGATGACATGTTACTACACCCATCTGGCACACACAGAGTAGCAGAGTACCCCCTTCCCATCTTACTCACTCTTGTAGATAATCATGCTGAGTGTGCCCAGGAAGTAGAAGAGGGAGTAAACAGCTGAGAGGTAAAGGAGCAGTTGCAGGGACACTGAGGACAGCTGGGATGGTAGTAAAGACTCTTAACACTGGAGACAAGGTGAAAATGTGCATAAGGCATGCATCTGTTTGTTTCCACACACATTTAAACATCAAGCTGTTTACGTAACACTGTCCAAATTAAAGCTGTTAAAGTTTACTGACTGTATAAACAGCTTCCTGCAGCCCATATCTTCTTTCCTGCTGTGCTCCTTAGTGGCTTAAATGGCTGCGATACTGCCACTGCAGTTAGCTTTAACTCTCCTCACAGCCAGAGCAGCCATGACCACGTCCACTGCTGTCGGTATCCTATTTCCTACCTGGTCGGACTATTTTTCTATTAATCTTCCTGGGGGGAAAATACTGCTTTGCCTGAATGTTTTTACTTTGATATTTTTTCCTCGCGTATTCAACAAGTCTCCTATTATCCTATTTCCTACCTGGTTGGACTATTTTTCTATTAATCGTTCTGGAGGGAAAATACTTCTTTGCCTGAGTGTTTTTACTTTGATGTTTTTTTCCTCGCGTATTCAACAAGTCTCCCTTTAGTCTTTTGGATTATAACTTCCATATTTTACTTTCAATATAATTCTTCAATAATCATGTACTTCTTTCGGCCAAATTCATTTTCTCAAATTGTGGTAGGCTTCATTCCATTTTCCATTGATTCGAATTAAATGACGCGAATGAAGAACTAAAAAGAATCCATGCGATTGACCTAAAGGATACCACAGCCGCCGTTCTTCCTGGAAAAGGAAGAGAAAACAGGTTGGCATGGTAAACGCTGCAATCCACAAACTAACAACTAAACGATTCACAGATAACAGAAGAATTTCCTGTAAAGCTGACTGAATGACCACGTTATTGATCAACTTCATTACGTTTGAAATCAATGATTAATGAAACAGTAGATTTGTTACAGTGTTAGCATAGCGTTTTCGCGGCTAATAACTATAGCGTTAGATAGCAAGTCATAATATTTGCGCTGACATGAACATCAAATCTGCTTTATTTATATATAAGCAGCGTGTTCCAACATCGGCTCACAAAGCAAAGGCTAAAATTACGATCTATTGGAATATTGTTTGTACACCACATATCAATGCATCCGCCAACTCTGGGCTATGTTATTAGCAAAACAAGTACCTCCAATTTTAATTCAATCGCGCACGGGATTTAATGCCTAGTTTTGAGTGACTGCATGTGTTATTTCAAATGCACTTTGCAGGTTCTAAATCTGATACTATATCTGATACTACATTGCATACATTTTAAGCTTTCTTTACAATATATTGATTCGTATCTATAGCAACGCGTCCACGTACCAGACCTAATGACCGCCATCTTGAAACAGAAATTCTCAGTATGCGGATGGGGCATCCATTCACAAATACACTGTCTTTCGACACAGACAAATATTAAAGTCATATTCCGCGATTTTAAATTATTTTCAACATAATTAATTACGAATATCGTTTAGGTTGTTTTATTAGTTCTCAAATTTGTCAATAAAAGTGAAGCAGAAATTCACTTGTTAAGATAACACCAGGACTGCACGTATAGCGTTATCATTTTTTACAAATATTAAACCTCTGACCTATCGTAATTTTGAATTCATATTTAGTCGTGAGATAAAGAGAATATACAAAATGTTCACCCAGCAGTAATGTGTGGAACAGATGGTCATGTTTCTTTCCCCAATATTTACATAAAATTAAAGATGAGCAGGTTTATTTTTTGTGTTTTTATTGACTGCATTTAAAGAATATTAAGATTTGGAAAATTTGTGAATATTGTAAAATGATTAGATCTACCTAGGTAAAATAGCTAAATTCCTATTATGATGGAATGGCATCCCTCTCAGGGCAATTGCCTAGGGCTGCAACCTCTGAGGGGACACCAATTTAGCAAATGACAACCCTCTCCTGCTGTCAACCACTTTTGCTGTTGTCCCCCTCTTCACACCCCTCAGGTCAAAGCGCTACATGGTTTAGGCTCAGCACAACCCAAGATTATGTAAGTGGCTGTGAAATAGTCAGTGGATTACCTTGCTATTCTTAAACATTTGTCACATAACCCAGTTATAGACACCAGAGTCCCTTCCCTTGTTCTCTGCTTTTGTGATCCCATCACAGATCAAAACCTTCAGAAATTCAGAAAACAAGGTGTCATGTTACTGATATTCCAAACTGAAAGTCCATGAATGGAACAAAAACAAAATTAGCATCATGAGTACCTTATTAATGTCAGATAGCAACATGTTTTTCAAAATGTTTATTCACAAACTAAAGGTAGTTAGAGGGTGTTGTTATGACATTGTATGTATCGGCACTGGATTGAAATGCTTCATATAAGTCTCTTGCAGCCAAATGTCATTTCAGCCTCTGAGGCTATTGGTAATGAATTAGTGCTCACATGTGTATCAGGAACCCCGCCAAGTATGAGTAGACGGGAGAATTCCCTTAATCCCCGAAGCACTTTCTGCCTTCCTGTTGCTGGTGAAATTTTGCCTGCATTCAACAATGATTTGTCAGTCATCTATACACACCGCAATACAGTCACGCTTATATTTTCTGATGCCTTGAGTTGAATGGGTTGTATAATGAAACAGTTTTCACCAATGATCCATCAAACACTGCAATACTGGAATATAGCCTGTGTGTGGGGTGACCACCTAATCCACATCAGGGGGGACACTATGAGCTACTTCAGGTTTTACACACAACTTTAAAACTGAAAGGCTCTTATGTTTGGCTAATTAGTTCAATTCTTCTTGTGCTTTTACTGGTTTGTTTTCTTGATTGAAAGTTTCATCCAGCTGTTTTACATTAACATTATTGACACATACATGACTATAGTACATTGACCAATCATCATGGATTTGGTGGCCACCCTACCTGTGTGTAATCAAAAACCATAACTCAGAAATACCTTGCACTTTGTTTTATTAAGCCCAGTCATCAAACCACATTGACCAAAAAAATTAATCTATAACTAGAGTGGATACAACAAGGTAGTTCAATGGATGTGAATGGGATCCTGAGGGTCAAACTCAGGGCTGCATAATATACAGAAACATCATTAATGACATCATCACTACACTTGCATTAGATGGTTTGTTCCAGACCAAGACATGTCCAGGCATAAGTGTGAATCAAATTTATGGCATCTGTGCATTTGCACTTCAGCCAAAAAGAGATTCAGACTGAAAAGGGCTTGTTTAAATAATTATATAATGGTCAGAGAGGAGCCTTTTTCTGTCCTCCTGACATGCCAGTGAGTGGCAGGAACAGTTTAGCATGAGGGAAAGCCCATGGTGTGGGGGGGGAGGACTGGTTATATTGGGAATAATAATAATCGTAATCATTTTCATTTTTATTATCATAACCATTATTGAGTCACAATAATGTGCTAAAACGTATATTCCTACTAGAATTATTGCATTTATACGCTCTGGAGAAGAATAAAAACAATAAAGTGAATAAAGCTAAACTTTTTTGTTACTTTCCATAGAGAATCAGTGTCAGAGTATGCTCTATGCACTGTGGCATATGGTCTGCTAAAGGACTGTATGCATTCGCGGAGACGATTATGACGGTGTTCTTTTTGCGGGTTTAATGTCAGTGTGCAGGAAGGTCATCTATTATTAATAATCAGTGCAATTAGATGTGAAAATGGTTCTAACGGAAAGCCCGTAGAGTTCTGTTAAGTCAAAAGTGCAAGAGGAGATTCTGACAGACCCTAGGATCACTAGCATAGAAGTATGTACATTATACTTACAAGTAGTGCATCCATACATTTTACACATTCTAGCTACCAAAATATCACACTTTTGCTTGTTTCCAGGAACAGCAAAATTAGGTGCCAAAAATAGACAATTTGGAGCCAAAAGAGACTAATCTTAAAACACACTTCATGCCAAGTGTGTTTTGGATATTTTATATAGTTGCCACAGAGACTTATAATAGGCATTTTGCTCCACCATATCTTGCCTGTGTAGCTTTAAATAAGAAAATAAATATACAAATCGGGTTTCCCTACCTATACAATTTACAAATTAAATCTACACAGACAATGAGACAAATACATATAATTTTATCAATTATGTAATTCACACTGAAGTGATGTTCTTTTAATGCCCAACAAACATACACATTCCCTAGCCACTTAGCAGTGACAAAGGTTTACTTGACAGTTAAATATATTTTTAGTATATTCAAAGCATTATATTGCTTTCCAGTGTCAACCAATGATGTGTGTTACAAGAAACTGTATTGGTATCATAATCACTGTGGATGGATCAATGGGGTAGGTAGGGCAGACGCATGATAGGGTACATCCTACATCGTCAACTGAGGACATGGCGTCAATTTAGCAAGCATTCTAAGTACACACGGAGAGCTACTCAAATAAGGATATACAGCTCATCCGGCTAGTGGGAGCTCCATTTTCCAGAAGATTCTTCAATCCATCTCACAACGGATTCCCTACATCCTGTTGGAGTTACTAAGAAGACGATACCTCGTGCTTTCATCTTACAGACTTGCATTTAGACGTTTATAACAATTTACAATTTTTGAACCATGGCCAATTACTTCAGAAGTAAATATTTCCCAGGTGGACCTATATGAGAGGTCTCAGTAGTTGGTTTCTGTTTGGCGAAGTCTCATAGAAAATGTCACTAATTTTTATCACTAAAACTAGAATAGAACAACTATTGCCGCTCTTGCCATAAAACAATTATGACTTTATATATGAGATGTTCTTGAATCATCAAAATGCTACAATCCACCACACTGAGCCCCCACACTGAAATGGATCAAAATAACAATAATTCTCTAGAATATGTACTGTACCTTTGAAATGTTGTTCTTAATGTTGCCATAGCAACATCATTTTGTTTCATTTTACAGACACTCCGTACCAAATGGATTAACATATTTGAAAGTACAGCCACACATATGTTAGTATGCTGGCAAAATGGACTATTGGGCTTGGCATGTGATTTGTGGGTATACCTGTTTATATACATAGGTAAGTTTGCTCAGGAGTTGTGTAAATAGGATAATGGGCAGGGTGCCTTCCACACATTTTCTTCCTCAGTTAATCAATATTAGCCAGTAAATTAACCAATCAGCAAGCAATGCTTTTGCCGATTAACCAATAAACTAAGCAGGATGCTCTCAATGCCTCCGTGCCAACAACAGTGCCCCCACCAGGATGGCTGCAGCAGCAATGACTGCTCCCCCAATAAGGAAAGGCTTCAGGTTCTCCAGGGAGTCTGTGCTGGGCTCTTTTGCCTCACTGCCCTCTGGCGCCGCCTCCTGGTCAGCCGCTCCATCCACAGCGGGCTTCTCAGGAGCAGGGGCTGCTGGGGCAGGATCAGCAGGGGCGGGGTTGGCTTTGCGTGGTGTGGCTGAATCTTTCTTTTCCGCCTTTTCACCTTGTTTCTCTTTGGAAGCGGGGGCTGCTTTAGGAGCCCCTGCTCCGCTTTTCACTTTGGCCTCCATGGGATGCGAAAAAACAGGCGAGGGGACTATTTCCTAGACTGGAGGTTCTCTCTGAATGTCAAGTCCCAGGAGAAACAAACAGAAAGAAACAGATACTTTCTGTTAACATTAAAATAATTAGCAGGTTTAATAGCCAATATTCTGATAAGTAGCTTTTGTCAGGGTTTGTCTCTAAGTCAGTGTTTCTCAATCCAGTCCTTGGGGATCCATAGCTGGTCCACATTTTCGCTCCCTCCCAGCTTCCTGCCAGACAGTCCACATTTCTGCAATTTTGGTCAGGAACTGGGAGGAAGCAAAAACACGGACTGTCTGTGGGATTGGGAAACACCACTCTAGGTTTTAGATAGAAGGGACAAAACTAGAGGAAGAACATGACCTTGAAGGACACTGAACTCAGCGCAACATTCCTAACGCCTAGTTGATCTCACTCCTGCGCAGTAATAACTGGACCACAGGCACACCGACTAGACCAAACGTGACAATATGGAGGGTGGGCACCAAGCCAGAACACAGGGGTCCCATTTCAAGGTGCTACATCAACACCCTCTGTGGTTATCGTTGCAAAAGCGTCCCAGTTTCCACCAAACACAACGTGTACCCAGGTACACCATGGCCAGCCTGGAAATGCAGGGTCAGTCTGAGACCTTATGTGGGACCGGCTGCGTTGGGCCGATTGCGGGCCTGGGACACCGGCACTGTGTGACTCACATGCCATGCTAATGGAGGACACTACAGGAAGAAAGGGGAGGGTGCAGGAGCAGTGACAATATAGGGGAGGATAAGATCTCGGCTCGAGAGCTGAAGGATAGAATGAGGATTTAATATATAATGGAAGAAACAAGGCATTTTGACTGTGCTTGTGTATAAGGAGCCCATCTCTCCATATGTATCCTTCCACTGCATGGTATTACACCTGCGTTTGAGCAGAGCATTGCAGTGGATGCAGCAGGGTGAAACGGCTCAGGCCCCCAGAGGTAGCGAGAGAGAGAGAGAGAGAGAGAGAGTGAGACAGAGATGGCGATGATAACAGGAATAAAACGATTCTCGCTTACCGTGTTTCCTATGGCTGCCTCAGTCCTAGCTGTGCAGTTTCTCGGGCCTGGATTTGGATGGAGAAATGATAACAGAGGGATAATGAGGCCTGCAGGGAGGGAACGCGGGGCTGGGCTCGGTGCCTTCCTCAAGGAGAAATGTCAGAATGAGGGAGGGAGAAGAGATGGAGGACACTGGGAGAGGGGGAGAGAGCAGCTGGGATGTACCACTCTGACGGTGCAGTGGGGGTGATTATTCTGAGTCACTCCTTTCTGATTGAGCTTTCCTGTAAAAAAGACTTTTTACATGTTTTCACTACTTTTGTCTTATTGTTTTTTTATGTTTCTATAACCTAATCTTTTCTTTATCCCTCATAGTCTTTGTTGTTTATATATCCTTTCATGCAAACCTCTTAACTGCAGAACAAATGAGTATAAAGCTAATGAAGATATACAAATATTTTAATACATTTGTGTGAGAGTGTGGTATATTTTATGTGCAGACTATTATACAGTAGTTGTGTACCACATTACATGGGTAAAATTAACTGCTTTTCTACGATACACTGATGCCACTGGAATCAGGGTTTGATTGTGGTTATTGATTTTTCCAATTTTATCGATTGTTTAATCACCGATGACATTTCTTTATACGGATAATAAAACAATTAGCATAAACAGTATGACAAATTTACAGGGATGGTCTGAAGATCATCTATTTGTACCCTACATACATAATTATTCCTGTAATAATATCAGGACTCAAGTCAATTTAACAATTGTGCAGAGAAACACACAAAATAGAGGATAAAAATGGGGGAAAAAATCTTTGTGTGTGTGTGTGTGTGTGTGTGTGTGTGTGTCTGTGTGTATGATTTCCACATTATACTGTAACTCAGGATTACCAGCTTTGCTCAGTTGGCTGAAGAGAGATTTTCAATTTGGGACAACTCAGCACATGTATTTACATCTATGTCACAGATTAATTACCTTGTAAATAGTCCGTAGGGTTTGCAAACTACCCAAATGTTTTTGATGTAGGTAATTTTAGGTTTATAATGGAATAATATAGACTTGCCATAAGATTTCTTGCGTGTGAGAGTCTGAAAGCGTGAGTGTCACACCAGATGTGTGAGACTTTGTGTAAGTATCACAACTATAAAAGTCATACATACGTATGAACATACAGTAAGTAAACATAAGTGATACAAGCACTTTCTGGACCACGCAGGCTTTTACCTGAAAACTTCAGCTGAGAACTATCCATTCTTGTGGCGTAACATCAGGTGTATTTAAAGCAAGGATAGCTTTCAGGAAGTGAGGTAGAGGTTCTTGGGAAGAGACAAGCCAGTGCAGATGACACAAACACTTAGGTCTCCAGGGATGCATGCAGAGGGGCTGGGCTGCGGTTGGATGTGAATGTGGCTTTGGTGACTATATCAGTGGATAAACAATGTAGTTGATAGTCTTTCCAACCCACAAATGGTGAAAGATTGCATTTTAAGCGTATAATAATAGTAGATTTACGTATTTTTAAAGACATGTGTAATGTGTAATTAACTTTCAGCATCAATATGACATGGCATACAGCACATGCTGCTGTTTTAATAGTGCCCTAGGATGTGTTTATATTTTACAGATACACCCTTATTTAATGAGAGTCCATAAGGATCAGGAAATGACGCAATCAGACGCACTTATTCAAGGAGACTCCTTGCTGTCCGCAAGGCCGCCCCTGCGCTCCGTAGCGCAGTACTCCCAGCGGTTTTAAAGCGAACTGGATACCGCGCAGGCTTACGTAAACGCAGCCCAAACCAAGCCGAGCCTCGGGTATTTAGGGCATAGTGGAAAGGGCGACGCTCGCTACGTTTATGGCGCACTTCCAGCTTGCACTCTGAGGCTGCGGAGGTCTTACGGCGGCGGAAGAGTGGGGCGGGAATAACGGTAAAAAGGGAGTGAAAAACAGCTGCCACTCTCCGAAGAGCTGTCGCGGTCCGAGCCATTGGCACTGGCACTGGGACTCTGCCACGTTACAGATAATATTACAAGAAAACAAATATATACAACAATTGTTACCGCTGGGCTGAGCTCAGTTAACCAGCTAATCTGTCAGGTAGTCCGTACTCTAATTTCGGGTTTCACGATGGATGAAAGACTGGATGAGAACCGCCGAGATTAAAACTGGACCGGTCATGGAGAGACCGACTCGGTGTGAAAAATATCGATAAACTCCAAGACGACACCATTAACGACGGAGCATGACAGTATCTAGCTGGATGGCAATATAGATTAATAGAAATCGTGACGGCACTGGATGGTCTGGTCAACGTACAGCTTGCGAAAACCTTTATTTTTTTAAATGATTTTTCCGGTTTGCATCTGTTCGCCTGACAGCCGAAGGCGTGGCGTTTATGGACATTTTATCGGTTGAATTATTTACTAGGCGGCCGGGTGTTTCACAGCTTCAGAAGTCCCGTCGCGGGTGACAGGCTGTTTTATCCCCCCCCCTCCCCTAATAAAGGCTCAGCTGGGGTGGGATCGGGCAGGGACCGGTGCCCCTCTACGGGCCGGCTCGGGAGAGGGACGGGGCTGGACATCGGAGGATGGGAGAGCGAACGGACCCGGAGCAGTGGGACACAAGAAGACACCGACGCTATAAAGGTTGGTGCGGATGGAGAGGCTGTACACGCCGTCTGTTTTAGCGTGATCTCTAAGTGTGTGTGAGTGTGTGAGAAAGCACCTTTTCCCCCAGATCTGGGACACGGCCTCCGATGTTTTATGAGTTTTCTGCGTTTTTATGCATGAACCTGTCAGCCTTTGATATATTTCTCATTCCTGTGTATTGCATTTCGGCCACGCACTCTCCGACAACCAGCGTTGTCGCTTCTGTATTCTTTACACCCGTGATATCTATTTTCTCAAGTACTGCCTCCTGTGTTGCTTGTCTCCATTACATAAGATCTCTATAAATAATGGATACCTCTTATATACAAGGATTTCTTTCCTCAGCTGCGCTCGCGATTGCGCTCCCTGTATCTCCGTCGCGCTACTTTTCTCCTCCTTTTCGCGTTAAAAGTTGCACGTAGCAGGTTGTCTTTCGCCTCTTGTCATTCCCCCGTATCTGGTTCTCACTGTGTGCAGTATTCCTCCCAGCTACAGATTGGGTTTGGGTACAGACTGATGCTCATGTACGTGGCGATCTTGGGAATCTGGTCCCAGACGGTGCAGCATGACTGGTTCCCTGAGCCGCGCACCCCAGCCAGTCCGTCCGGTTGCAAGGCGGTTTCTGATCGCAGCCAGTGGCTGCCGTCACAGACCGAGACAAACGGGGATTTGTTTGACTTTTTGTCACCTATTCATCAGGGCGTTTCTGTCTGGCATGAACTGGTTTTAGTTGACAGGACACGGTCTGTGTAGGATTTCAGAGTACTGTGTGGGTCAGGATGCCCTGACTTGGTTGTTTGCGTCCTGCCAGAATCTTAATAGATGGGTTTGGTTGGGCTTCTAGCTGAGATCTGACACTGACCTCTGAGTAAGAGATTATGGGAGATGTTTGTACTGATAAAATGAGAAGAGGTCTATTTTTGTTTTCAAACTATTATTAATTTTATTAGATATTTTTATTAGTGACTGATTACTTCCTCTGCCCATGGACAACTGAGCAACTGAATGGTTCATTACATTAAGCCAAAAAGTTCTTTATCCAGATGCGTTGCATCAGCAATACTTTTAAGCAACCTGTAGTTGGTCATGTTTAGCAGCGACGTTTTTAGATGCAACAGGCAAATGTAGCTTGATAAAGGGATTATATGGAGGAAGAATCGGCTAGCCTAGCAGGTTTCTGTGTGCTGTTATTTGCCTTGACTGGAGAGGGAGGTATGTTACACCACCCACAACAGCTGCTGTTTATAGAAACGGATCCTGCTCAGGTGTATTTGCAGGCGCTCGATTGTAAATTTACGTTGGATTAGGGCCTTCGCTGGTGTTATGTTACATGTTAGCATTTTGAGGTTGGTTGGACAAACTGTGAAAGAGAGTAATGCGAAGGTTTAAGCTCCGATTCCTGGGAATGAATCTAAGCCTGTATCACTGGACATTGTGGATGCTTAAAAAGCTGATGATTTTCGAGGAGCCATGCACTGGAGTTCTGGTCAGTCATTATATGTGTAGAATGTGATGTGTTGGAATCATCGGAACCAAAGAGTGTGTGTTTTTTTTCTCTTCTCCCCAGCACAGTCCTTAATTGAGTAATTCCCTTAAAGTTCACCACACAACTGTCACCTGCTGTGAATCGGATACCTTTTTGAAAGTCATGCATAGCACATAGCCCCTGGGGGCTGGAGTTATTCAGCTCAAGAACTAGAGGCCTGTGAGTTGTCTGATTGGGCCGGGGGTGTGTTTACCTGTCGGGGAGCCTGCTGATTGGATGGAGGAATTTAGCCAGGCGGTCCACCAGTTGACCGAATGTCATGTGACTTTCGCGGCAGTTCGAGTGATGCAATTACAAGCGCTTGTGTTGAAATTGAAAAAAAATCATCCCTCCGTCAGCGTGTTTGAGCGGCGGTACCCACTCGTGCTCAAACGCATGGTGGCTCTGAGTCATGGGCAGGAGGGTGAGGCGTGGGGCTGGCGGGGGGGGCAATCTCTTTAAGAAGGCAGGAGCAGGCACCCGCAGAACAGAGGCTGCTCCCTTGGGATGCGTCGATCTCCCTGCCGGCTGCATTTGGCCTCCGGGGACTGCTGTGCATCGGCTGCTGTGGCCGATTGTCTGGTGCAGCCCTTCGGGATGTTAAAACATGTTCCGTGCTGAGTCTCCCGCTCCTCCTCCTCGCCCCGATGTTTGACGTATGCGCTCTGCATCAGCCAACGGGAACGGTGTGACCCAGGGCCGCCTCGAACCATGTGGCGCGGAGCAGGTGATGGGAGGGGCGCTTCCCTGACAGGTGCGTGCCCATCTGGCGGACCTTGCTTCGGGGTCTTCCTGACATGGGAGTTCATGTGATGCGTGTCCTACCAAGATGTCCAGCTTTCTTTGTCCTCGCCGGTTCCGGGAGTAAAAGTAGCTCATCCCACCTGTATTACAGGCCCTGCCACTGAGAGATGAAAATACAGAACCAACTGTGTTAAATCCTGTTAAAAAAAGCCACACCCGCAGCCACTCAGGGGAGCCTGATGCCAGATTAGCTCTGATTGTGACCTGCTTTCTACTTTTCTTGCTACTTTTTCCATTTTTTGCTACTTTTCCTTTAAGAACAATAATTGAAAATGGGAACTGAAACGAAGGCAGCCTTGCAAAACATTACATGAGTAATTCTAACCCCGTGCCCATGATTTGCTCGATTTTGGGCTCCCCTGTCAGTTTCTCTGGTTCAGTTTAGCTGGCTCGGTGTATGTAGGTCTGTCGGCCATCGCTTGGAGGCATCGTTACAGGCCTCACGCTAAAAATGAGACTCCCTCCAGCTTTCATTGTTCTCTTTGGTGTTCGCGGTACTTGGAGTTGGGGAGGCCCATATCGAGCGATGCCGTGAGATGCCATTTGACTACTGTCTCTGTTCTGAGCCTCCAACAGTCAATGTTTTTCCCCCGCGCTCACACTGCCCTTCAAGGACGGACCACCGTCACCGTTTGAGACCTGTGTCTCTCAGTCGTCCGAAACCGCAAGGGAACACTAACACCCTGGCCGGCAGCGATCGCCGCTTCCCGGGGACTAGCCTGAGTGGGATTTGAAGCCGCTGCGACAGCCCAGCACTCGTGCCAGTGTAACGATGGACGTCTCTCCCTCCTGTTCCCTGGCATCCGTAGCAGTTACACGCATCCTCTGTAAATGTATGTGTGCCTCTGTTTCTGTCAGGGTCTGTCGGTGTCACGCTAAACATAGTCCAGCCTCACCTCCCCCTCCCCCGCTTTCTTTCAATCTCCCTTCTCTCGCAGTCTCTCTCTTTCTTTTTCTCTCTGTATTTCTCCATCATTTGCCCTTAATCCTTCCCTCTTGATGTTTGGTTCATCTTTGGCTTAGCAGCCAAGATGAGTGGTCACATTCTGCACAGATCCCCCCAATCCCCCCCCCATCCCCGCCCCCTATCATTTCCTGGGGGGGGCAGATTTGCTCCCGTTCTCTCTGGTCTTAATTTGCTCACATTCTCCACCTCAGGTCCCTCCTCACCTTTCCCTCTAATCTGTGCCGGGTTGATCAAATGAGTAGGCAGCTAGTGTGTGAGGGGGTGTGTATGTGTGTGTGCTTGTGCGTAAAATGGTGTTACTGGTTACTGTGTCGACAAACTGGGACATCATCAGCAGCACCATCTCCTCCTCGTTTGACCTGATGAGCTTGTGGGGGGGGGGAAAAATGCCGTGGTCTTAAAACATTTTTAGATTGGCGATGTTGCGCGCTACAAATCAACGCCGCCTCTAATCATGATGGAGGGGAAACTGAGCTGAAAACGTAGCACGCCTCCCATAATGATGTCAGCTGATAGCATCCTACGTTTTTTCCATACATTTTGATCTTCACGAGCTATTTTTAATCTAGCGGTCATAACGTTTTGCCCCTGAAAGCCCTTATTGTTGTGGTTCATCAACGTGTCATTGAATGCCATTGGATGAGGGTGACGTCGTTGATGGGGGTCAACTGGGGGTCGTGTTGCTCAGAAGCAGTAGGTTGTGGGTCATCGCTTTGGGGTTCTAGTCCCCATCTGCTGTAAATGGTTTACGCATGGTTAGCAGAAGCTCGGTGCTCTGGTATACCCAGAGGGCTCTAGGATTTTGCAGCATTAAATGGGAGGGGGTTGGGGTAGGAGATGTTTGCTAGAAGCAGTAAATCCTGTCTGCCTCTAGAGCAATCTCCTCATGCTGGAGAGACAAGGTCACCCTTCCATCCCGGACAGACTCTGCTGTGTTGGTGAATCCCTTGGTGACGTAGCAGGAGTCATCATGGCTGATGACATCATGTTGGGGGGGGGGGGTCTTCGCGGTCATAAAATCATACAGCAGGGGGAGGTTTTACACTGGATCCTTCTGGAATGTCTTTGGACGGGAGATCGCCGGCGCTGCTTTTCATGCCGTTCATGTTTCACAGTTAATGCGCACGAGGTAGCAGTAGCTGAAGCACCAGCTGTTCTGTCAGCAGCAGCAGCAGCAGTAGAGGAATATTAGTAAGGGGCCACATAAGCTAACAGGCGTTAGCTTGTAAGGAGCTGTGGGGATGCCGTGGAGCCGGAGTGGCGGGCGTTCCTGTGAGCAGCTTTGGGAACTGTGTGGAGCCCGTAGCGTGAGCAGGTTCTCAGGGAAGCTATAGAAAAGGTCTGGAGCTGCTGTAGCAGCGGTGCCTCCGGAAGTTGTAGTATCGGCGATCTCTCCGTGGGCCTGAATGAGCAGTATGGTGCTGCGGCATCAACAGCATCTGGAGGTGCAGCATCAACACCGTCTGAAGCCACAGTAGAATCACAATCAGGATTGGGGAATAAGACCCGGCAGGGAGAGAAAAGGCCCCTTTTGGCTTGTCAGAAGCTGGCTTTGTGGGAGGGAAAGCTGGGCCTTTTCGAGTGCCAGAGAGCAGCTTTATTCATTTTCTGTAAATGTCGTCTGCAATCTATTTTTGGACATACAATTTTTCTGTATTTATGACATCAGTGCACTATTTCATGCCTTTTGTTTGCATTTGACATTTATCTTGAATTTAATGTGACAGAGGTCTTTGGGGTGGGGCATGGAGGTGGGGGGGATTCTATACAGGATTTGAAGTAGCCCATCAGACAGGGGCAGACCACTGCATTCTCTGTCATCTTAACAGGTGGGGATGATGATGATGATGATGATGGCCTACCACTGCGGTTTTTGAGGAAGGGCGGCCTATCTGTGACAGGTATGCGGGCCTCACCTCCAGAACCTAGCCTTTGGTTGTTCCTGAGATCTTCCGTTTCTTTATGCATGGTGCTCTTTTTCGGGAGGCTGGCGTTCTCAGGAATGTCAGCCGCGTCCTACTGCCAAGGCTTTCTTTCCATGGGCGGAGTTTTGGCTCACCGCTACCATTTCCTGTTTTTAGGGTTTTTCCGCTGACCCAATTCTGTTGAGTCTGTCTGCAGTCACTCATGGTGAACGTGCTGGGAAATAGGAATGGGCGTGCCTTTTTTCAGCGTGCAGCTTGGCCTTATGCTGGTGGAAGCATGGTACCCTATTTTTCCCCCATCAGCATATCAAATGTGTGCGTCCCTTTGTTCCTTTCCGCAGGGCAGTGATGCCGGGAATGGTGATGTTTCGCCGGCGCTGGTCAGTTGGGAGCGATGACCTGGTGCTGCCGGCATTCTTCCTTTTCCTACTGCACAGCGCCTGGTGAGTTCCGTTTCTATGTTAAGGAGTGCGCCATCTTGTGCCTGGGAGGTGTGAGGCATCGCCATGGACTTTATCAAGAAAGCTGTTACTGAAGTGCGCATCTGAATGTCAGGAAGGCTGTGAGTCATCCGGATGCAGTGCGGTCCCCAGGAGAGTAGCTGCCCTTCCTGGGCTAAGTGTTTGTAGCTGTACGCATTTGATTGCAAACGTGTATAGCTACACACTTTTGAGGGATAACTCAAATTTCCTAAAAATCCGTGACTGCAATCAAACTCCTGCATGTTGTTTTGTTACTTGTGGTCATGGTGGGTAGGGGTTAAGGTTGTAGTGGGCAGAATTAGTATTTTTCCCATAGAAATGAATGAGCAGTCCCCACAAAGATATGATTACAGGTGTATGTGTGTGTGTGTGAGGTGTTGACAGTGCGTCAGCTGTGGCTCTCTGCTGACACCCTACAGGCTGGTAGTGCTCTCCGTGGTGCTCTTCGGCCTGCCCTTTGGCTCTGGCCAGTCGTGCACAGTGACTCTGGTGGACCATGGCCGGGGCTACCTAGGCATTCTGGTTAGCTGCCTGATCTGCGAAAGCGCCATCATGTGGCTGAGCATGAGGGGCAGCATCCTGTACACCCAGCCCAGAGACGCCGTGGAGTACGTCCTGTACATCCGCCTGGGTAAGCCATGCATCTTCCCCGCACATGCATCTTGACATGGACATACGTGTTGACGCGCTTGCTTGCTCGGCCGGCCCCACCCGCACATCCGGGAAATGCATGCGTTCGCTCGCACTCATTCTCTCACACCCACCCTCTCCTGCTTCCTGACATCCTGCCTGTCCCCCGTCTCTCCCCCCTGTCCGCTCAGCCATACTGCTTGTGGAGCTTGTGTACGCCGTGGTGGGAATCGCCTGGCTGGTCCAGTACTACCAACCCTGTTCTGACATCACGGCGAAGAACCTGACTTTGGGTGAGAAATCGAGCTGGGGG
>JAABNX020000008.1:14326606-14343338 GCA_015163995.2 Mormyrus lacerda
GGCACCAGCAGGCATGCTCATGCACATACACATCACAGCATTAGAGGCACCAGCAGGCATACTCATACACATCACAGCATTAGAGGCACCAGCAGGCATACTCATACACATCACAGAATTAGAGGCACCAGCAGGCATGCTCATGCACATACACGTCACAGCATTAGAGGCACCAGCAGGCATACACATACACATCACAGAATTAGAGGCACCAGCAGGCATACTTATACACACACCCCCTACACATTCCTCACACTTTGCAACAAATTAGGTTGACCAGATTCCATTTGGATGGATATGGAATAATGGTTTGGAGGAACACTAAAACACTTTAGTGTTTTACACTTTTTTTATTTAGTTAGAGATTAAATGTAGTTACTGGGAGGTGTCGCTAGTACCACTTTTGAAAACTCTGGTTGCCAGAGCCTCAAAGGTGTCGTCCAGCATACTGAGCTGCTCTGGGTTATGGCAACGTTTGATGACCCTCATCCATTAATTTCCAGTGGATTATGACTTTCCTTTCCAGAATTTATCGTGTATATGTGTGTATACGCATGCATGCATCTGTATGTCGGGTCCAATCTGTGCCCACTGTCTGTGGCAGGATGCTCTGACAGACCTGACGGGAGACTCAGAGCGCCTCCCTGTGGAGGAGCAGCATGGCACCTGGTTGGGGCATAAGGTGAGCTCTGCAAGCTCCGCCCCCTTCCCCCCCCCCCCCACCTGAACTGGATAGATGCTTCTTCGCCTCTTCTCGCTGAGGGTCATTCTCATGTTCTCGCACGCTATCTCCAGGGCATGGTGTTCTCAGCTGAGTATATCAAGAAGAAGCTGGAACAGGAGATGATTTTATCACAGGCGTTCGGGAGAGATCTGGTATGTGACAAAGCACTTCGCCCCGAGTCTGCGTCAGTCTTCTCATGCCCAGCAGTGTGTAGGACTTGGGGGGGGGCACAGTCCAGACACTGGCCAGCATTTGCGTTGTTCCAGCCTTCGAGGTGCTTGGCTGGATTTCCGATTGCCATTGGTGCCATAGAGCCATACTGAGGGAGTTGATGGGTTGTCATGTGATTTAAAATATTGTAGATTTCTTACCAAGTGTCTGTACCCCCCCGCTCAGGGAAAAGGCACCAAACACTACGGCCTGGTCATCGTGGGCCACTCACTGGGGGCGGGTACCGCCACCATCCTGTCCTTCCTGCTGCGCCGTCAGTATCCCACGCTGCACTGCTACGCCTACTCCCCGCCCGGCGGCCTCCTCAGGTGAGAGTGCATTCCTAAATTAGACCGCGGTGGATTGTGGGTAAATAGCCAGCCATTTGTTTGCCGGATGTCTAGTTGTATGGCTTTATTAATCTGAGGTTTTTTTGAGCATCTGGATAAGAACAGGGGTGCTACTGTGCAGTGACACCTGCCTTGTGTTCTCCTGATGTCCTCTCGGCCCCCCTCTGTGTCGCCTCCGCACCCTGCCAGTGAGGACGCCATGGAGTACTCCAAAGAGTTTGTCACCTCAGTGGTTCTGGGGAAGGATCTGGTCCCAAGGTTGGTGTGCCTGTGTCTCTGCCTGAGAATAGACTGCAGTCTGCAGCTGCATTAGCGTGTGTGTGTGTGAGTGTGTGTGTGTGTGTGTGTGTGTGTGTGGTGACTGTCTGGTTGCTATGGAACCGTCACCTGTTCTGTCACCTGCCTGTCAGGATTGGCCTCTCCCAACTGGAAGGGTTCCGACGCCACCTGCTGGAGGTTTTACGGAAGAGTGACAAGCCAAAAGTAAGAGATCAGTTTTAATTCTCATCCTGCAAACGCTGCTTAAAGCTGCTAGTTATAAATGATAAGAGTTCCATGTTTTTCTGTGTGGTACAAAAAACTTTGATGTCTGTGTGTCTCTCTCCCCCCAGTGGCGGATAATAATGGGGGGCACCAGGTGCATCCCAAAATCTGAGCTCCCCATGGATGACGATCCCCAGCCACAATCTGCAGCGCCTCCTAGTGACCTCAGCATTGCCCTCTCTGCTTCCACTCCTCTGTACCCACCTGGCAAAGTCATCCACGTGGTCCACAACCATCCACCGGAGAAATGGTGAGACATCGTGGAGGACAGGTAAACGGGGGAAGGTGGCACACTGCGGCTGTGACAGGCCGAGTTCTGTGCAGTGTGACAGTGAGGCTGTGACGCAGTGTGACCCCCCTGTGACTGTGATGCACTGACGCACTCTGACTAACATACTGTGGCGGTAACGCGCCGCACTGTGCTTATAAGATATGGTGTGGTGTACGTGATACCGAGACAGTAGTTTTTACAGTGTAGATGCACAGCTCTGATTTGCATTCTGAAAGTTTTACAAACCTCCCCCCCCTTCATTTATCCATCCACAGCTGTGGTCAGGAAGAGCCCACCTACTTTGCCCTGTGGGGGGACAACAAGACTTTTGATGAGGTCATCATCTCCCCCGCAATGCTGAATGAACACCTGCCGCACATGGTGATGGAAGGCCTCAATAAGGTGTGTGTGTGTGTATGTGTATGTGTGTGTGTGTGTGTGTGTGTGTGTGTGTGTGTGTGCGCGCCTGCGCGTGCGTGTGTGTGTTCTCTGCTGATGTACTGAAATGTACACCCTTCTGCCTGTTCCCTTTTATTTATGGAAGAAATGCCGTCACACTTAGCCAGAGGTGATTTGCATAAGTTGTAGCTAAAACACCGTTGCTTAATGGAACACCCAAGGTCCGGCTTTATTCTGTTCATCCTGCTAATCCAGTAGCTCGCAGGAAGTCTGTCTGGAGCCTGCCCCAGGCACCCTGTGGCACAAGGCAGGGGGTATCTTTGTTTGTTAATCATTTAAAATCTCTTCCATACTCCTTGGATGAAATTGCAGGTGAAATAAGATGTGGTTTGAAGATTTCAGGGGAGACAGTTTGGGCTGTTTGTCAGGTCGCAGAGTTAAGTGTAACTGACAAGCTGCTTCTCCGCTTGAACCTGCTACACACAGAACATAGACCCATGCAGGTGTGTAGACAGCCAGCCTGTCTCCACATTTAGGATCATTAGCTCAGGCTGGGGAAAACGGAAGGGTGGAAATCATAAATGCATGAACCGCATAATAGGACTGGACGCATTTAGCAGATATGCAACTAAGATATTATGCAACACCCTGCATTGTTTTGTATAGGAACTTCTCTTTTTTTTGCAGTTGTGCTTTGCAAAAGTAACCAGCTTACAGGGCTTAGCTGGCTGACCCAGCATGGATGTTGTTTTTTTTCTTCTAATGGGAAGAGTTTGCGTGGAAACCCCATGGTGTGTAATCTTCATTTGATACCAGGTTCTCTGGCTTTAAAAGGGTGATTCTCTAACTTTTTGTTTTTTTGCTCGGGTGTTCATTTTTGGTATATCGCAGGGAGGAACATTCCAGAGCATTCCCACCCCTCACTCTCATCCCATAGAGACTGCTGTGTTTGGGGGGGTGTATTTTGGATGCATGCTGCATATATGTATCAGCTCAAAGAGGGTGCGAGGCTGTGAATAGCTGCAGGCAACAGAATGCCTGTTTTGATTGATTGTTGGAGCATTACGAGCGTGAGGGTGTAGTTAGGTTTGTCTCAGTGTAATTAGGATCAGATGCTGCTCAGGTGGAGGTGAAATATAATAATTTTAGTCTTCCCCGCAGTCTTGAGGAGCTCATTAATGACACTATCCAGGATGGCCTTGCCACTTATTTCTAATTTTTGATTAAAAAAAAAAAAAAAACTTTGCTTTTTTTGAGTGAAAGGATGACTGGAATTTTGACATTTTGTGTTGGTGGAGATTTTAACATAAATATGGTCATTTACTATTCAGTCAGAATAAATCCTGGAATCTTAATTATTTCAAGCATATTCAGATGTTAATATTTTGGGAAGAAATTTCATTAAAATCAAGTGAACTTCATGGAGACTTAAGATAAGAGATAATGAGGCCCCATAGGAGTTCAGGTCGTGTAGCTAATCATTTTTTTCAGTTGTCTGAGCTTCATGCTGCTAGGAGTTACTGTACTTAAACTGTTTTTCTATTCCATTAAATGTCCCCATAATGAAATGTCTAATTTGGTTTTTGATATGGGCCAATTAAAAAGAATTCCTTGCTAGCAAACCTGACTAGTGTCACTCCTGAAGTATGTATGTTAATCTCTTACTATTGTGACACATTAGTCTGAATTGCTGTTGATGGTGGCAGCAACATAGTTATTGTGCAAATTGCTTTGTACATATACGCCTCAGTTATTTCTATACCTCGTGTGGTTTTGGTGTTTTGTACTGCTGGTATATATATAGGTTTCATTGACGTGGCAGTTTCATTATTGCTATAATACTGGTGTCTCCAGTGAAAGGTCATTACTGGCTTTTCCACTGATCTAGATCTTTATGCGGTTTGAAGATATGAACCAATGGACCACCAATGGAGACATTCAAATTTCCAAAAAAAAAAAACGGAATTATCACAAACATGTATAGTTTCGCTTGATGTGGACTTTATTGGCAATTTGAAGAAGAAGTAATTTGCAAAACTGCAATCACAACAGAAATCATAAAGTAGAAGAGCTATGTACAGTAATTCTGTGCAGTTCTACTTTAAAAACAGTGACGACTGAATTTATATTACTGATGGGATGTAATTTATTGGTATACAAAAATAGTAATTTCAGAACTCGTATAACAATAACCTTCTGTGCTGAATAAACATGGTGTTTCTAGATGATTTACGTTTGCGGCATTCTCTATGCAGGATCCTCGATGTGCACTACAACAAACCCACCTCCCATTTCACATCCTATAAATTTTTCCATCGCGGTCTTCAATTCGAGCATCACAGGAACAGAACGCATTTTAGCTGCCGACATACACTGTGTTTTTTGTAACATGCTCCATGCTGAATTATGAGACATGGATTTAAATTTTTTGGTGTGATGATTGGCAAGTATTAAGCGTGTGACATGGAAAGTCTATTTCCAATTTAATTGTGTCGAATCATTCAAAGTTAGCTTACTTGCCCAACAATTTTATGGAAACAGCTGTTGATCAGCACTGGTATGTGTTTTAGTCATCAGCATCAAATTCGTTCATTCGGGCGTAAGGTTCTTGAAGGGGAAGAAGCACTGACTGATTGGAATGCTTCTATGAGGTCAGAGCCAAAGATGTTTATTGGAATGATTCTGGTGGGTCAAGAAAGATCAGCTACATGGCCCCGGGGGATGATGGATGGGAAAATGTATAAACTGTTGGAATGATACTGTCCAGGCTTGTGGGTCTCTGCTAAAGAAGCACAGCAGTGTACATGAATGCTAAAGACACCTTCTGCCTTAATACTGGCATACGTGGATGGTTAGCAGTTCCCGAGGTTTAGAAAAGAACAAAGCGGAACATTCTGGAAAGGACATTAAATCACACATTCCTATAAACGCAGTCGTCGTAATGGAATCTCTTGCCAGACTGTCAAAATAGGCTGTAACCCTAATTGTTTTATGGCAAGGTCACATGCTGGAGTTTTAAAGTAGAAACCGAACACCCTAAGTGTACTTTTACGATGTAGATGACAAATAGACCTGTGCTCGGGTCCATGAGTCTATTTTTTTACGTCTTGTGTCTGCATCATAACTTCTGCTGGTGTCTCGACAGGTGCTGGAAAGCGGTTTTCACAGAGCAGAGTGGAGAGGAGATGAGCAGGAGGATTCGGAAGCTGGAGACCCACCAGCCACACCCCCTTAACCCCACCGCAAACACCCTCTTTCCCCCACACTCAGTCCTGCATGGCCTCCTGGAACCAACACTGCTCCACACTGATTAACAGGCACTTTTCTCTCCAGATACATGAAGATCGTTGTAGTTATTAGTATCTCCATCCCACCCCTCTTTAAAGACCTTGCTATGGCTTGAAGCAGCTTCCTTACTGATTGCGTCATCAGGCATGGATGATGTCCTAATGTTCAGGTTTAGCTTTGCAGTGTTAATGTAGTAAATGATTGAGTTGTACCAGGGGGGCTGAATGTGCACTAGTCACTACTCCGACCTGAAATTCACTATTCAAGTGATTTTAGAAGCCACCGAAAGCCCTCCTCATGCTAGGTTCCTGAGCCTGAGTCTTGGAAGGCATGATTATGCTCACAGAATCCTTCCTGGTGCCACTGATTCTCCACAAATCAAAGAAACCCATTTTTTTTTTTTTTGCATCTTTGCTGAAATTATATACAGTACTCTATATACAATTTGTGATTGTTATGTGATCAGCAGCTTTCATATGAACTGACTTGGCTCATAATCAGTTGAAGTAGAATATGTATCTAGCCAGTGTGCTAACGGAAGCAGCTCAAGGGTGCAAAGGCTTTTTGGAGGCTTGGTGCATTTGTCTTCCAGCTCTCGTAATGCTGTGTGGTAGCCTGTCTTCTAACACCTCAGTTTTCTTGACCTTGGTCTGCGTGAGTGACTAATCTAGTCCGGATACTGGTGCTGTATATTTTTGCTTGGGGGGGGGGGGGGGTTATGTACGCATAGCATTTTATAATGAACAGCCCTCTGGCTTCTTGCTGTTAAGAAATATTTGCACTTTTAGCTGTCCAGTTAATCAGTGCTTAGTTAATTAGAGATGAAGCCAACGTGGTAACATTCTGTCCTTTTATTATTTTTTAAAATTGATTCAACGCAACTGACAGTAGCTATTCCTTCAAGCGTGTGAGCCAATCAAGCCAATCTGGAGATGTGCGTGCCTTTTCTTCCCCCCTGCGAAGCCAATCCAGAGAGAGCCATGCCTTATTGATGGGTGCTCCAGCCAATCGAGACTGACTCCAGAACTGTGATGGTTCGGTGCTTTTCCTTTTCGTTCTTCCACACAGTAGCCAATGGTGTTTATACGCGATTACTCATGTTTTACATATTTACAAGGAGAATTCATATTTTATTTGAATTTTCCATGTGTTCTTCCCATGTGTTTTTTACTCCCCTAGTCCTCCTCCAGTGTTCAGATATTTGTCATTCATGTGCCTCTGTGAATTAAAATGCACAGTTATAGCATAATAGATGTGTATTGTCATTGCATGTATATGTATTAATTGCATTGACTTTTTTTTTTCCTTTAAGCCATGAATCTGAATTCTGCCAATTTTTGTAACTCATTAAAGAGGCCACAATTCGCCACCGTGTGCTTGCCCGTGTGGTCTTCAGCGTGTGAGAATGTCCGTCACTTGCTTGTTGTGTCTGCATAGTCTCTGTTGTGGTCTGCACGGTCTGCCGTAGCTGATAATTCACATTGTTTGCTCCAAGCACTGCAAGATTAGGTACACATTAAACATAGAATGTGGCCCTTGTCTAAAAACATTGTTGGTCCCTACAGTAGGGATGGGTGGAGGTACTGGACACACGGCATTTGGGACAGTTTGTGGACTGTTGCCTGCCAGACGTGGAAGACTGCATGAAATTTACTAACACATTTACAGCTGTTACCCTGTATAGGACGTTGATACTAAAATTAATATCAGCCCATCATTAACTTTGAAAGAAAAACCATATTTGTTTTTTTTTTTTTAATATATTGATGGATTGTTCAACTAAACGCAGGTTGGTTCATGTTCTTGTTTTGGATTTGATCCACGGGCCTCGGACCTTCAGGACTAAGGGATGCAGTTGCTTTTAACTCAAAGGGCAGCAGTGATCCTGGTGCAGATCTCCATGGCCCTTTGGTGTGTTTACGCTTCAGGATGGAAGAAGCAGTGTGGGGATCGACATCAGTCACGCTCGGCACGTGTCTCCGGCTAAGCACAGCGGAGAGGGGACTGCAGTGCCTATAAATGGGTCATATTCCCCTCCTGAATGTCATTGCAAAGTGTAATGTACTCCGTTCAGTCCAGGTGCCTGAAATATAACCTTGACTGAGGTTGGCGCAATAACAAACTCTGGGGGGAGGGGTGTTGGTGGTCTATTTTACACGACGGGAAGAGAAACTTGGCTCTTGTTTGCTCTGATCTCACTGTTCCTTGGCCCAGATCACCCTGATGTGATTAATAAAAAACATCAGAAACACCGACTCCATCTACAAATGGTACACAATTTTTTTTTTCAGGTTTTTTAATTCATAGGAAAAGTAGGACTTTATCCCATAGCTAGGTCTGCAGGTAGTTCATGTTCTGAACATTTTGCCATATGGCAGGTTATTTTGCCATAACCTGGCTTCAAATGCTGTCATTTGATAAATATGCATAAAACCTTTTCATGGTGAGGTCACAGGCTGGTGTCATTTGGGTATTATATCACTCAGGATTCTGTCATGATGGTATATCAGGAAGGTATGGTTGAGTCTTCAGTAGTGATTCTGCAAAACTGGTGAGTCTCCCCAAGGCTCCACTGAAGGGTCCTGCCCGATTCCCGCACAAGCATCTATTAGCTGCCGTATCCCCTCACAGCCGCTCAGCTAAATGAACTGCAAACGTTTCCGGAAGGCACCACGGCACGGATCACGCTCGCGGCCTGTCAAGGCCTTGCGCTCAGGGCACCGTTCAGTGTTTCTCACGATGCCCATGTAGCTTGCACTTTCATTTCCACCCTCTGCTGGATGCCCTGGAAAGTGGGGGCAGGGAGGCTATATCAGCATGCTGATAGTGAGATCAGGCTGATATCCACAAGGCATTATGGGAAATGAGGCACTTAACTGGATCTCTGTAGCCACAGTGTGGTGTTTGCTCCCTGTGTATTTGTCTGTGAACCTCGCGGAGGGTGTTAACTCTGCGCCATGTGCGTAAATACAGGAAGTGTCGATTATGCGTGGCAGTGCTTCTGGAAAGGCTCTATGAAGGCTTATGTAACTGCAGCGTTATTGATTAAAAATAACTTAAGAAAAAAAAATGTATCCGTTCTCCTCCGTTGGCTCCAGATCTGCCTGCTCGTCCTCCCACGTGGTTCCACACAAACCGGCCTCGTCCTCATTCCTGCCCACAGGTCCTGGAGAACTACAACAAGGGGAAGACGGCCCTGCTATCGGCGGCCAAGATCATGGTGAGCCCCACAGAGGTGGACCTGAACCCTGACACGGTGCTGCTGGGGCCCCTGGTCTCAGAGCAGCCCACCCCCATCACCCAGCACCGCAGGAACAGCAGCGTCAGGTCGGTTTGGGAGGCTCTTCTAGGGTGCGTGACTGTCCCTTTTATACCTGTGTTTATCCCCATTGCATCACTGTCTCTGTGTGTCCATGTGTGATTAACCCCGCGCCCACAGATTCTTGTGTCTTTATTTGGGTGCGTGTGTGTGTGTGTGTGTTATACATTTCATGTGATACTGTTTGTTTTGGCTGTGTCACTGTGGCTCTACTACATTTACTTGCAGACTTGTTGATGTGCAGGTTTTGTCACTAACGCTGCCCCTGCACACTCCCCCCCCACTCTCATCTTGATCCCAGTGCAGTCCTGTGCTCTTGTACCAGTAGATATATTGTATGCTCAGGCAGTGATGATGACCTGCATCCCTCCTCTGCCTCCTACCCCGTATCTCCTGCCAAACCCCCTATACCTTTTGCTTCCTGTTTGTCAATCTCGTTGTATTTTATCCTCCTGTCCATCTTCCATCCCGCTTTCCATCCCTGTCTGTTCTCTTGTCTGCATTCCCTTCCCTTCCTCTTCCCTAATCCCTTCTTTTTTCCCCTTCTTCCTTTACCTCTGCCACCATCTCCTCATCCCTAGGTCTTGCGCCCGCTCTGAGATCTCCCTGGATGGTTTTTCGGAGTGTTCCCCTCCCCCGGTGCCAGTGGTCCTGCAGGGGGCACGGGAGCGGCTGGCCGTGGAGCTTCGAGACCGCCGCGCCCCGCTGGCTGTGATGGAGAGCCTGTCAGACGCAGAGTCGCTCTACAGCCTGGATTCCCGGCGCTCCTCTGCAGCGTTGCGTGGCTCACCCAACCTTGGGGGGCTTCCGTTCCCTTTGGACACCCCCATCCCAGAGGAAAATCCCTCCCTCAGCTCCCGTACCGAGCTACTGGCCGCTGACTGCCTCAGCCAGGCCAACCCTGTCCCAGACCTGGGAGAACATGGACCCTACTCCACCCCCCCAGATTCTAGCCCCGCTCCTCCAGTCTACCACCGAATCTCCCCTGGCACTCCCAGCTACAGCAACTTCTTCCCACCCAGAACCCTGACTCAAACTGTCATAGACAAGTCCTACCACCAGGGGGCGGCACACCCCTACTGTTCTTCTAACACGATTGGTGGGCCCTACTCTTCATCACCCACCCATGCAAGCCTGGCCGGTGAGGAGACAGAGGCATTAGAGAACGAGAGGGCAGAAGCGCCTTCAAAGCCATCTACTTCCCTGCCTCCATTGCCCAACGGCGGCCCCAGCCAGACCGTGCTGGAGTTTGCCCAGTTCCTGGACTCCCTCTTCAAGCTGGACGGCAGCGCTTCACCCCCGCTGGATCTCTCGGACGGGGAGTCAGAGTCCGGTCGGGGCTCGTTCACGCAGGAGGAGCGTTCTGGAGACATGGTTGCGGCGGAGGAGCATCAGCTACTTGCACGTGCCACCCTGGAGCCCAACCTGGTCCCCAAGCCCCCGCGCACGTTCGCCGGCTCCGCCGACCCTTCGTCCGGCATCTCCCTGTCTCCCTCCATACCGCTGTCCTCCTCTGGGGAACTCAATGACCTCTCCCCGGGCGATGCTGTACGAACTGCTGCATCTTCCCCATACGCCGGAGAAAAGACACTCTCATCCATGGTCTGACTTCCATCTCCTTTCCCACGTTCTCTCCCTGCGTATCTCCATCTCCCCTCCCATTCATTCTTCCCTGTGTGCCCCCTCTCATCCCCTATTCCTCAAACGGTTTGTCCCCCCCACCCGGCACAGACTCTGTCTTCACAGTTTGGGGAGGCATCTATCAGGACTCTCAATCGGTCAAGTGGACACTACCACTAGGTGCAAAAGTTCCTGTGAGGTGTTGTTGTCCGCCAGTGCGGAAGGTGGTTTGGGACGCTGTGCTTGGCCATCATGCCATACGCTGACTGTGAGCCCCGCCCACTGCTCACACCAATGTGTATCAGCTGCTGGCCAATTCATTTAGTCCAAAAGAAAGCCTTACTGCTTGGCTGCTCGCCCTTTACTTATACACATGCACTTTTAGACTCCCCCCGTACAGAGAGGTAACAGTGGACACAGTCAAAAATATCACCCAATAAATGTGCCCCCCCCTCCCCCCAACTTCAAAATGGTTACTTCCAGCTGGGATTGAGAGGGAAGAATATGGGACAAATTTAAAAACAAAAAGGATGAACATACGGATGGACAGAGAGGGGAGGGAGTGTTTACAGTCAATTCCTCAGGTTAACGAAGAGACAATGGAGTGAAGAGCAGCTTGATCGGAGTGGCAACGATCCCATTATCAAAGTGTCATGATTTGAAAGGAAAGCATTTTTCCTAGGCAGCGATAGCTAATACGTGGGTGATATAATTGTTTGGTCTTTTCCCGGTTTGCTTGCATCTTGCGTTGTGAATTTTGCTTTATCGTGTTGAAAAGTGAAGGATGTCAGGTTACCATGGCGCCGGAACCGTTAGGAAACGCCCGTACTGCCCCTTCCTGTAAACGGATTCACACGCTGTAGCTTGTCCCACTTGCCAAATGTAAGTATATTATAGGATGTCGTGTGTGTTTTAGTTGTGCGGAAGGTGAGCATGCATGCGTTTAAAGGCGGCGCTGTTTCCAAAGAGCAGCAGGCTCCATCCCGCCCCCCACTCCCGCCCGCCTCCCGCGTGTGATGCAGTCGCAGTAAGTGCTGCTGGTGGGGATCTGACCGCGCTGTGTGTGGACTTTACTAGCATGAGGGCCAGTTTCAAAATGCTAATAATTCGACACTGCCGCGTGAACCTGAGTGTCACATGTAGCCGATAGGGTCCAAATGTAGGAGTCGGTCTATTTGCTCAGTGTGCGTCCCACGTCTGCCACCAGGTAGCGCTCTCCAGCCGGGACAGCTAACAGAACTCTTCTGAAGGCCCTTTCTGTCCTGGAAGGGGGGGGGGCAGTTACCATGATAACAGCTCCGAATCAGCCGATCTTAAGTGTGTTCGAATTTGCGGATGGAAACCTAGTGTTTCCTTCTGTTTCGTCATTTTCCAGACTTAGGATTGAGAGAGGCAGCTTCATATCTTCCTATTTATTAATGGTTTAATTGTTACTGGCATTTTTATACCGTCGGGTTTGCCTTTTTTATGGTGTGAATGGGGTGTTTTTAGGACCTT
Organism: Mormyrus lacerda; assembly: GCA_015163995.2. Classification (NCBI taxonomy): domain Eukaryota; kingdom Metazoa; phylum Chordata; class Actinopteri; order Osteoglossiformes; family Mormyridae; genus Mormyrus; species Mormyrus lacerda. The sequence continues at coordinate 14,338,828 of JAABNX020000008.1, forward strand.
GGATTTCTAGAAAGCAGCCCCCTCCAAAAAAAAAAAACACACAAAAGAAGGGAATGGTTCTCTGTCTAAGTGAAAAAGTACAGGGCTGGGCTGCTGGTGCCCTTTGACCCTGCCCTGTCGATCGCGTCGTTTGGTAGAATCCACCCGTCCAATGAATTTCTGATGCCAGTGGAGGAGCATGGCGAGTGTGCAACGGTTACCACGGCGATCACACCTGTGTTTAACACAGTGGTTGTGACTCTACAGCACTGTCTGCTTTGTGGATTTATTTATATAATGTATCTGTAAGAATGGTCTTGTTTCCAAACTATTGTATATAACACTAATGCCCGTAGGAGACCGTGTTGAAAAAAGTACTGTCTTATGATCATTGCCATATTATAAATATATATCATATTTGACACACATCTATATATATATACATTATATATATTAAGAGAATGTGTATGAGAAACAAATCTATATAGTAAAAAGATATATGAGAGGTTTATGCAGAGATATAATGTAGAGAACTAAGTCAATTATGTTTCTTCCATGTTTTTTCCTGATTTACATGCACCCCCAACCCTATTCCTGTCTGAGAATGAGAATCAAGAATGTACTTTACCAAACCCCAACCCCCACCAAGCACACTGGTCTGCCTGTAATAAATAAAAAAAAAAACTCAATCTCAAAAGAAAAGGTTAAGAAAATCATTAATCGCCTACTTGTTAATTCTTTTCAGCTGCCCTTGTCACTTTAGCTGCTGAAAAATGGTTCTGTGCCACTTGAGATACTGGGGGTGTGACTTCGGATGGAAACGTCCACATTCATTTCAGTGATGAATTTGTTGCTGATTCAAATGAGGCACAACCAGAGCTACCCTGTGTATGAATTCAGTTATTTTCTGCAAAGTCTGGCTTTAACGCTGCCAAACGGCCAAAGAAGTGCTCTGAACACACAAAAAAAATGTGGAAATCTGCAGGTTTTCTCCCATCGTCTATTTTCACTCTGTCACGGTGACATAATAAATTATATTTCTTTATTCTTCATCTAAACTTTAAACTCCATATTTACGAATTTGGGCATTTATATTGCTCACACTGACACACTCATATGTGGATCTGGTGTCCACACACACATATGCAACCACCCACTCGTCAGCGCCCACATTGCAGCGCCCCGGTAAGCCAGGCATACTGAAATGCTGCAAACCTCTCCACAGGAGCGGCAGCAGAGCCGAGAAGCCAGACGCTCACATCTTGTAAACACGGACGCTCCCTTCATACCGCTGACGTGGGAGAGCGTGGGGAAGGTGAGCCGCACGCTGGCTGGGTAGAGAGGGGCCCCAAGAGATGGTGGAAAATGCTGAAACACTGTTGTAGCTGGCAGGATCCCAGGCTTTGATTGGGAACCACGCAAGCCCAGGAAGACACCTGTGTCCAGGTGTGCAGCTTCGCAATGCTACTCGCTAGTGGGCCAGTGTTTGGTTTTTTGTACCGACCCTTCGCCTAAATGACTTGCTTCGGCCGAGAGGGTGAATTTCATTTCCAGCCCCATCTGCATCCCTCAATCTGAGAATTCTAGAACGCCAGGCGAGTCCCTCATATAATTTCACACACAAGCTCACAGTCCAGTGCTGTGTGTCTTGCTGGGAACCAACACTCTCACCAAGCATTAGAGAGGTAGTTGTCCCTCGGTTTGTAGGCCAGTTGAGAAACTGCCCGGTAGTCATAGTGTCCTGGAAATTTCCCTGAGGTCATGGGACTGGAATATTTCCTAATGATTCAAGTGGCATGGAAATGGAAGTTTCATAAAGACCATAGTATATGGGACCTGGAAATTCATTGATGATTGTTGCATTTTGGACTTTTCCTTTTGTTTGTGTAAGAGTTGGATCCAGTCTGTTCTGCCCAGCTATGGTTGCTGTTTCTAGCCTGTAATGCTGTTGCTCCAGTATGATAAAATAAACCACAATAACTACATAAATAATTTGGCTGGATCCTCCAGCTAAACTGTCTCAAACGTGCATAATGATTCAGTTTGCAGACAGATTTAAGTCCAAAACAAAGAATCAAACGGTGATGCTGAAGTACACATGCGCGTACACACACACAAACACACACATACTCTCTCTCTCTCTCTCTCTCTGTCACACACACAGCTAGAGCAGAATGAACTGCTTTAACCATCCCAGCTGTTTCATTGTCACACTTCGTCTCTATCTCTCTCTCTTGCGCGTCTGTGTCCTCCTAAACAATCCGAGCTGTGTAATCGAAAGAACAGATGCGTTGTTCAGAGCAAACAGGCAAGGAAAATGCGATGGAGAGAGAGAGAGAGAAGCAATCCAGCTGTGAGGGACAAGACAACCAAACAGCATCTCCCCCCAAGGGAGCGGAGGTGGGTGGACAGAGCTGGAGTGGAAGGACACATACACAGGACCTGATTCAAACAAATCGTTTTCTAAGTTATACAACAATCTTCATTCATTTCAACTGCTGCAACTTATTTACGTTTATAATGTTACGTAAACCCAATTTATTAAGAACCTATTGAGGACACAACCTAAATAGGTGCTTAATAAATTGGGTTGCCACATCATTAAAAACGTAAATAAGTTGACAGAACAACCCCCGCTTCAACCTCATAGTCCTGGAAAAATAGCAGATAATATTCAATGGTTCAACAACGTACTTCAAACTGACACAAGGTAGTAAATTTCTGCACGCAAAGGCTTTATTTCACCGCAGTGATGAACAATGGTAGTATGGTAACAGACAACAGTCCACTCAGATGTTCAATCTTCCGACCTGATAGAAGGCGACAGAAGTGGGGATCGATGGCCAGTGATCAGAGTTTTATATGCCAATTATATTGTTTTACGCTTTGATGACACGTCATCACTTATTTAATCATAAAAACAATTAAATCACTGTATACTGCATTACCTATGAGTCCATACAACATATTTAGCAATTTTCAAAATATTTTTGAAATAATTAACTTTATATAAATAACATCATTTTCCGTTTGTCGCAGTCTGAAGCCGCGATAGTTATGTATCTACAAGTGAAATAATAATATATAATCTACATATGTTGAACTCAATATTTGTCGCTTAATGACTATATATGTAGCAAGTGGTTTGTTGCCATAAAATATAAATGTAGTCAAGCATATTCATAGAAACGAATTGGATTAGATGGAAGATTAATCAGAATGATTTAATAGCGTAGTGATTGTACGAAATGAAAGAGGATATATTTCGTATAAATCGGCAAAATTTGCGAGGTCACATAGTTATCTGCATACAGCACAACTGTCGCGGTTTGGTAAAACACCTGTCGCAGTTTCTGTTGTGAAAATAACGATTAAAAAGACACCCTGGATAAACTATTCGAAGTGTTGATCGATGTAAAACTGTCCACAGGGGCAAACGATGAAGGGGGGGGGGGTCAGAGAGTGACGCCAAAGTTCACTCTTGTGCTGTATATTGTTGCACTGGGCAGTCAATTTCATATCCAGTAACATCATTAAACTGGGAAATTAGACTTTTAGTCATTAGGCAGAGCGTAGTAAAATTGAGGCTGTTATAATGATACTTGGCTATAACCACTTGCAGTTGCAAAACCAGATACTTACTTTTAGTTGTCCTTAAGTGAACGGGGGCGTTTAATTGGGCATTTCAATATTACCAGCGCATAGGGCAGGATTTGTACATTTTAAAATGCTAGCTGGACGGAAGGACAAAGGGAAACTCCCAACTTTCCAGCAAGGACATTAGGCGTAGGTTAGCATTTTAAGTATGTATTGAAAAAGAATAGCGCTCGTTTCTTCGCTGAAAAGGGAGGGACGAAATCTTTTAGTGATACGTTTATTCAGGTGAGCGAAGATCCCTGAAAAAAAGCATCAAACGAGAAAGTCTGTGCAAACTCATTGGGATGCGTTTTCGCTGAAAGTCCCGATCGGCGCACATCTGCTCGTTTTGGAAGTGGAGACTTTCATGGCTTTTTCGAGGGGCACTCGGTAGGATGGACGTGGTTGATGAAACGGAAGCCTTGCGGAGATTTTTCGAAGGTAAGACTGAAAATCCGTGAATCGTATCTTATCTTTTGCAGCTATTATAATGGGTGTAATGTGTTGAAATGCACCTGAACCTAATGCGCCCCTTACCCGGAGAAAGGCGCCTTTAAGCAACTTTTTGGACAAAAATAAAAATCGAATTTTCGCTTCCTGGGACCAGTAACATTTACCTGAAATTGCAGGTTCTTCCCTTAATCCAGAAACACACATCAAACTATTCGATTAACTTCTAACTGATCGTAATTGAAAATTGACTCAACAACTGGAAGATTTTAAGCGTGGAATAGGACACTAAATACTATAAATAAATGACCAGATGGCCGGAAGGTCTAATAATTTAATTAATCAAAAAACATACATTTTGTGGCTGATGTATCATACCAGCGGCTAGTTTGAGTATGGTTGTACAGTAACGTGCTCTGTGGTGTTTCCTGCGCTCGCGCATGTGT
>JAABNX020000008.1:14351779-14373341 GCA_015163995.2 Mormyrus lacerda
CACACACACACACACACACACACACATTCACGGGCTTGAATACACTCCACTTTATTCTAAAGCAGAGCGCTAACTGGGGACAAGATGTAAAAGACAGAAAAGGTTGATCATTTTATATATTCTGGTGAAGTTCAACATGCTGTGGTTACGACCAGGTAAACTCAGTGTCTCTTTCCATCTTTGTCTTCATTTCCGTATCACTGTTTATATTATGTATCAGTAGAAATCTGTGTGTATACGGGGTACAGCTATCTTTAGTCCTGTCTCTATACGTGTCCCTCTCTTTGGTTCTGTGCCTGTCAACTTTTCATATGTGAGTATTTATTGTAGCTGTACGCCATATTGAAATTATGTCCCTGGGAAAAAAAAAACAGGACCACTTTTAGTTAACTGAATATGTTGTGTGCACAGTCCTGGATATTTGTGTGGCTGTGAAATATGGCGGTAATGTGAAGTATGTTGTTGTTGGGGAGAGTTGTGAGTGAAACGTATGTATATGTGATGTTCGTGAGCAAGACACGCATGGTGCTAGTCAGGGTCTGTTTCTTAAATTATGAAATGGGTCACGTCTGGCTTCAAGCAAACTATGGGATTGACCCGTGCTGGAGCTAATTTTGGTACTGGAGGTCTGTTCGGACACTGCCTTGGTGGCCTCAAGGTCAAGGACTTGATTTTCCTCATTTTAATTCTTTCAAACACTTAAGCCTTGTGCTCTGATCAGGTGATGTGGCAAGTGCTCGCAGCGCTGTGGTGACGAAGCATAACGTCTGTGTTTGCCGTGTCTTTGTGTGAATGCAAATATATGAAGGTGTCTGTTTCTAACTCTGTGTGTCTGTGTGCCTGTGTGCACACTGTGCCGTGTTTGCCATCTGATAACATGGCAGACTTTGCTCCACTGAGCATGGAAGCGGGAAAGCAGCATTAATCATTAACGCAGCGACACAGACGCGAGGCCCATGCACACTTGAACACTGACTGATACACAAATTCCCCCACATGAAATTACATGCAATGTATTAAAATAGACCGACAGCTAAACAACACACTTTCATTATAAAAATCCCAAAACAGCAGTGTGCGGAATGTCTTATATTTGAAGTTGCTGTGAAAATACAGTCAGTAATGTTGTTGATTAGTTGAAAGAGAAGTTGTGAGTGAATGAGATGAATAGCCATCAAGTCCATCCTTGAAGGAACACAAGAGGCAATGCACTATCAAATGTGTGGAAATAAAATGAACTCATACTCAGCTTAATGAGATTTTTTCATGAATTATATTTGTCTAATTAAATGGGTTGATACTCAATAAAAGGTTCAGCTGAAATCAGATTAAAAGTAACTTGTTTGAAGCAGGAGGCTTATTCGGGCAAAAAGATTCAATCTTCTATTTTCTGGGGAATTACTTTTGAGTCGTAATTGCTCACTTGTTAATGAGGCAGTAGACCATTGTTTAAATTAACCTGCTCATATTGGAATTTCCAGAATAGTGTTACAGTCTCTATAATACAATAGTTGTACGGTGGCATGGGAAGTGAGTAGCTCTTATTGCTAAAATATACCCCCTTGATTGTGGGCCTCTGTGTGTGTCAGTAGCCTGGGGTGCTCTGACCCCCCCCTCCCCCCCACCCCCATGCAAAAGTTCAATTACATGTATGTTGAACAGCAGACTTACATCCACACATATTCATGCCTGTGTGACTGTGACTGGCTAGAATTCATTCCAGGGTGTGTTGTGCCTTGCACTGTAAACTGCCTAGGAATAGATTTGGACATCCTCAACCCTGATTGGATAAAATCTGATCAATAAGCATCACATTCTTGCTGAATTAATATTGGAATTCTAGCGAGAGATTTGAAGTAAAGATTAGAAAACGGAAGTAACCCAAACATGAGAGGCGGTGGTATGCAGAGATTAAACACTGTCACAGCTTTGTTGCTCTTTTTCTAAAGAGGATCTTAAATGGGGCTTCATCTATCCATCCATCCATCCATCCATAATGGGTTTATTCAGTATAGTGTTGAGGAAATTTTACAGCCTACTCCAGGAAGCACATTGCATGAGAAATGGGACACATTGAGTAGGATGAGGCTATTAATTGTTATTATTAATATTGTTTTTAATCAACAACTTCATATCAGCTATTCGGACCTATGTGTATAGTTTATATTGGTGTGATGTCATTAGTATGCGCACATACTGACGTTTCACGTTGACGTCAAAAATGACTGTAAAGCAGCCCTTTGGTAAAATTAGGAGAAACTACCAGTGCAAATGGAAAATCGTGAGCGTCTGTGTTATCACTGTACTCGACTGTATTAAATTTATAAACTTTTTCTTTATCATTTTGCGAATGTAACAATATACTAGAATGCTTGCATGTTTATATAGTAACTTAACCTGACTGATCCGTCGGTTCTGTATGATTTAAGTGTGCTGTATATAAGATCTTTAGTGACACTGTAAAAAACGTTGAAGAATTGTAACATACAGACATTATGGAAATGTAGGCATATAATATCTTATTACTTTTAACCTGCTTAGAGAAAGAAACATAGAAATGTGTTTTTAACTGATTCTTTTTTGTATTTTTGTTGTTTAGTAAATATTTGCAAACTAAAAAATAAATGGGCGGAATTCACAGTACAAATGCAAACATCACCATATTTTTGATTCAAGATTAAGAGCTATTCTGTCAACTCAGCGGAAAGTTGATATTTGAGAAATCCTATAGCCAGCTAAATGCCTGTTACTTTGCATAAATTGCAATCAAACAAACAAAGTAAATATTTTTCCAGATATTATTAAACGATTGATTTGAAAATATTAAACTTTTAAACTATTAAACTCCGAATTTATGGAAAGTGGGGGACGAGGCAATATGCGATCGTATAGCGCATTTTCTGGATCTTCCAGCTTTTAAAGTTATTTGGTTTTGTTTAGGTATCGTGCCTAAATCCTGCATTTATTCTTTTTCCAGTATAATGCTATCAAATATGTTTTGCATATTTGGTGCAATAATGTGACACTGTCCTGCACTCTTTAGTAGTGTCCTTCGGGAAATTTGCCCAAAAAACAAAACAAAAATCCACCTTGGGGAGTGAACAGGCGTTAAATCCGTACGAAAATGTGTAGTATTAAGCTATTTTTGTCACTGATGTGTTCCTTTAATAACAGGTGAAGCTGTACTTAAGAATCCTCTGAACATAGATCCTTCCTGTTTTATGTCTTATTTTGTTTCTTTCATATCTGTCAACTGTGATTAGTATTAACTTAATAAATAATTAACTTATTACGTAGTCGGAATTGAATTATCATTGCAACAAAAAATCGTACAATGCTACAAATTATTTCCAGAAAACGGTTTTATAGATTGTTAACGATTCTTTAAACCGGGAATACAGCCCTTCAGCCAACAGAAATCCTTGTTAGTCAAACACTTAACAGTTTACATTAAAATATAATACAATGTACTTTAATGAGCCTATTTATTATTAAAAAGTGGGGTAAGAAAGCTGACAAAGATTGTTTGCTGTCACTGCAGCTACGGTTAAACATTTAAGCTAGGGTTTTAAAGCAGTAAAAACAATTTTGCATGCAATTACGCATATTCGCTCATATTGAATCCGTAGATCCATATATTCGTATCATTAGTTAGTTCTAAAATAAACAACGAATAAGCCTGCGTGTCGGTGCTAGTGCGTTTAATATTTTAAACTGTGAAACAATTCATGTGAGCGATAAATCACGTGGAAAATTTTATAAAACGCGTTTTAATCGCAAATGTCAGTTGCAAATTTAGTTATTTATTGTGGTTGATATCTCATTGTTTGTATTTATTGATTTATTTAGGATCGTAATATAAAGGAAAATGGTAGGTAGCAAAATTTAGCTTTATTTAGATTTTTTTGTGCTTGACTTAGAATTTTGATCAAGTAGAGAATGGGCAAAACGGACTGAAATCTTATTTTACTCATAGACTTCTTATTGCTGCATTAACTACGCAATATAGGCTACTCACTAAATAGTTTTCGATTACTTTAAAAATGTTGTGGTAAAACACTGAAAATATAAGATGTCTTCTTATCACAAGTAAGTGTAAGTGCTTGCAAAGAACATACGCTTACTGTGATTTTTAATTGCGAACGCAAGAGCGAATAGTTGGATCGCATTCCAAATTCGTGAGGTCAAAATGTAATCTTTTTAAACCTGCGGTGTGTAACTTGATTTATGAATATTTTCAATATATGTAGTGAATTTGATTGTGTGTAACTCAAGAGTTCATGGGTTCAGTACCAGGTATCCCGCCGAACCACATGATCAATTTTCAGCATTTATTACGTCAGGCGAAAGATCTCTTTCGATTTATTTCTGCTAAAAGCTAAAATACGTATTACTTATACAATACATGTCTTAAGATTTCCTAAGGATGTACCCCTACAGTATATTGCATTTTTTTTACTGTTTAATATCAAGTAAGGGGAATAGAACTAGTTAAGGAAAGTTGAAAAAGTCGCATAATGAATGATTTAAAAGCGATTTTAAGGAACATTTCAAAACAGTGTGGACTGAATCAGTGGGAATCAGATACTGCACACCTGCATTTCTCTGTGTGCTTGTTCTGTGCTGGTACACTGCGTACACCCAGATGTGCTACTGTGTGTGTGTGTGTGTGTGCGCGTGTGTGTGCGTGGATGTGTGTGTCAGTGGCTCTGTGTGTGTGCGTGGGCGTGCATGTGTTTGTTTTACTTTGTCACATTCAAGACAAATCGGGCATTGAAAAGGTTGCCCACAACACTCTGACCCCTCACTGTCTCTCATAAGGGCAGTCTGTATCCAACTTGTGCTGACAATCAAAGCACTGTGAGCTGGCCCACACAGCTGGACGGAGAGAGAGAGAGAGAGAGGGAGACAGAGATAGAAGAAAGGAATGGTTGTCCATCCTTATTTTGATCAGCAAAGCACCTTTCAGATGTGAACTTGAAAATGCACCCTCTTATTTTACAGCACATCTATGCCTCTTATGATCTCAAAGAGAAGTATCACGACTTTCAGCAACGTCATATCAGTCGATATCACCATAAACTGTCTTATGTCCACGTCTTAATATATTATATTTAAATGTCTTGTATATTTATATTCTGTTTACTGCTTTGACCAATGAGAAGGATGTTTCATGCATGACACATACTGTACATCATGCAGCTGAAGATGACAATAACTCTGACTTTGACTTGATTTTTAACTTGACTCTATCATTAGGGTTTTTGGTTATATCGTACCAGCGTTCCTCATCTTTTACCTCTGCCACTCCTTGTCCCTCCCTCTCGCTCTCCTTCTCTCTCTCCTTCTTATCAGCCCTGGTAGCTTGTCTCAAACATTCTACCCATTTGGGTGGGGGAAACATCTGGATCTTGTTACAGAGTGACCATGCCTGGCCCCTAATTTTTCCTTTGCTAGATCTCTCACCCTAATGCATTCCTCCACGGCGAGCTTTGCTCTTATATGACAGCTACAGGACATTTGGTATCCTGGTTACTCCGATGAGTTTTTCATTTTCTGCAGGGCAGCCTATTCTGCCATTGTTATGGATATGGCTGGTTAGCGATTAATCTAATTATCCACTTGGGTATTGAATCTGACTGGATCAATGGGAACAGACAAAAAGCAACTACAAAGCCCTTAATCGGGGCTCTAGAAAATGTAAGACTTAGCAGTGAGGTTAAGGACGTTGTGTTCTCTGTTTCTGTATTAAAAACAGGAATGCTTGTGTTTTATATTCTCAGTGAGAGAGAATTGATTGCTTTATTGAGGGGGTCTTTTTTCAACACCTGCATGAAAGTCTGGTGGTCCGCTACTCAGTCCATCCGTCCATAACCGCTCATGTCAGCAGCACCAGCCATGGAGATGGAAACCCCCCCCCCACCCCAGTCCTGTTTGGTTGGACGCCGTTCACTGTAGTAGCTTCTGTGGGGGAGCTGTGTGGACTGGACTAGAGCAAACTGCTGGAAGACGAGGTTTCCTGTAACAAACTGCCAGGCACCTCGAAGATGGGAAGAAGTGTTCTGTACTTTACCGTCTCTGCATTCTGGTCCATTGACGGGCTGGTCTGTAGAGATAAGCGGAGGTTAGATGATGATGGTGATGATGTGAAAGGCACACTTGGTCACACGTCAAGGAATTTCCAAATCAGTGCTGTCCTAACCCTGACGCAGTGAAATGGATATGGAAATAGAATTATTTTTCAAATTATTTAAACAAGATGGAGGAAGGGGCGAAAAGAGACAGAAAGAAAGAGGCAGGCCGTTTCTCCAACACAAACACGTGGATTCTTAGCATTCCTAGCTAGATAGGAGCTTAATCTCTACGAGAGGTGGGGGAGCAGAGGGGCCCACCCAGTGTACCCCTCCAGCCTCCTGCCATGCTCTCTGCCTCTCTCTGTGCTGCCTCCTCCCTCTGCCTGTTCGGACCATAATTCAGTTCTTATCCAGTTCTGTTTGACATTTACATTTTATCCAAAGCCACAGTGTGGTGTTTAACTGGGACAATTAAGCTTAAATGTAGCATATGTCCTTAATCACTCTGCCACCTGCTGCCACATGTTTTTATCTACTAAGTGTGTAAGATATAATGGTTTGTCTTGATACGTGTGACATTGCTATAGAGCGTGAAGCAAATATGAATTCTCTTATTGGCGTTGGTCAATAGGCAGGTCTACCTTTTGCTTTTTCCTCGGTCTGCGATGCTTTATGTGTCTTTGCGTGTTTGGTGGATTGTGGTTTTCTGTGTTCTCTGTGCGGGTGTTGGAGATTATATGGGAGACGGGTGGGTCATATGTTTAGGATTTTGGGAGATTTGCTTGAGAACGGAGAATAAAAGTGGAAGGAATGAGCTGTAGATGAGGGAGGGGAAGGAGGGATTAAGCCCCCCCCCATGCCATAGAGACCTACTTCCCGATTGCCACAGACTGACACATATTTATTTGGGCTGGTCCACAACATAGGTACTTTAACTTACTAATATCTTCAGTGGTAGCCTGAAAATATTCTTACTATGGATGTTTTAAGTTCTGTGTATTGAAGACTTAGTATAGTAGTGCAATCAAGTTATTGGGAGTATATAGAGCCAAATATGTAGCAATACTGTAAACTTGTATTAAAGCTCCAACATATAATATGTATCTCAGTGTACAAAAGGAGTCTCTAAGTCTGAGTTTTTCAGATAGCACTGCACTTCAAAATAGCTCATTATACGACAGAAAAGGTTATATTTTTTGTTTAAAATGGGGTCCAAACATTGAACAAGAGGAGGAAACATCACCTTCTTTTGTTATGTTTACCTGGATTGAAGCCAACAATGACAATGGCAAAGTGGCTATAGCCTGGAAGACAAAACAGACGCAGAGCATTTGAAGTAGAGGCTCTGCAGGGTCTGAGTAATAGGTACTAACTTATCCTATTGTCATAAAACTCACAAAACTCCTTTCTGATGGAACACATGCAAAGAGGCATCCATCCACCCACAGGTCACCTCCCTTCCCCCTAAGAAACAATCCTCTTAACGACCTCTTTGTCCATGCACACACACACACACACACTCGCACTCAGAAAGGCATTCCCGTCTTCTAAAGTTCACACTGACCTGACTTTTATCGCGCCAGTTTCACTCAGTGCTAGCTTGTTTTCTGACGCAGTGAAAATCCAAACACGTTGGATCTTACAGATGTGCGGCTATTCGACCAATTATGCAGAACTTGTCAGAAGGAAATGCAAGTGAAGAAGATAAGGGTAACATGGCAATACCTGACACCTCGCGGGTGCCAGGGATGCCTTTGTCCTGTAGAGCCTTTATGCCGATTGTGTTTGCTGGATTCAGTTTATCTACCATTTGTGCAGATTCAGGTCACTGCAGTTATCACATTGCAGTTGACAGGGTCTGTAGGATTACCATGCTTGAGGATTCGTGTTTTTAGAACAGTTATGGTGTGTTTACGGCCGCTCATAATATATTTGGATTATAAAACCTGAAGATAACGGTTGTGTCAGACAATAGTGCTGCACTGAGAAGCACCTGAAAGGATGTTATGTGATTAGCACAAATATTGGGGGGTGGCAAGTGACTTTGGGGGCTACAGCTGTGTACATGTGATCAGAAGGTCGCCAGTTTGAGCCCCAGCCTCTGCAGAACAGTCATATGTCTGTGGGCCCTTCAAACAGGCTCTTAACGCCCAGCTCCAGGGCGGCTGCATGCTGGCTGACCCTGTGCTTGTCACCCCAAGCTTGTTCTCACCTGCCTGTATCTCATGGAGAGCTACAGTAGATGGGGTCGGCAATGAAGAGCATTCCATTGCATGTGTGCAAATTGCAACTAAAGGATCATTTCATTTAACTATAACTCGGAAACCTGTATTTAAACAGCATACTTAACAGGATTTAATATACTGCTGTGTAATAAAAACAACACTCACAGTAATGCAATGCTTGATGTTAATTTTTTATCAGTAAATTAGTTAAATATTCCTTGCTTACTCAGCTGGTATACTTTTTTAGGCAAAATGGAAATTGTAGTATGATACAGACTGACTCCAGAGTTAAGTGGAATATCCAGTGTGATAAGATTACTGGTTAGTATCTTGACTTAAGTCTCTTCAGTCCTGCTCCCACTTACCTGCAGTTTATCCTGCTGGCTTATTGATTATTGAAACTATTTCCAATTTACAGATCTGACTAATGTAATTGTAAGAGGTTTTTGTTGCAGTTTTTTGTAGGTGCTTAGATAATAATACATGAGGTGCAACCTGTGGCTCATATGAAATGTGATGCTTTGTTTTGTGTGTGGGGGGGGGCTTAAATGTCAAAAACTGCATAGATTTATCAGCTTAATCAATCTGAAAAAACATAAACTGAGGCATGACTTAACTGCTGCCTGTTCTCTAATGCTAACACAACGGGTGAGGTGAGGTGTAATATAATAAAGTGTGTTTTTCTACTTCATAGAGACATGTGGGCCCTGGGAGAATAGAGGAATTGTTCCCAGGCTCACATAGTTGTGTTTGTGTGATTGGTTTTGTTTCTATAACTCCATTATATTTCCTCGACGTTTGTGCTCACTGTTGCGACACAAAAGTGCTTTGACTGTCAGCACTCCCTGCCCCCGCCGCCAGCACGCGCACACTCACGCCTCTGTCTCTGCTCTGTCCTGCCATTGTGTTTTTCGCTTCCTATTGGGATGTCCAGTATGTCTGCTAGCATAGGGAACTGCGGGAGTTCGGCTGCTTCTGTAGTGTGAGTGCCAGACCCGGCAGTAAAGGTCGGTGTGGTCAGTCTTCGTTCTCCTTTAATGGGCGTGTGCTCAGCGCTCCGCCTCCCTCACCGGCAGTGAGCGGGTCTTCATCGTCCATTTGCAGTCTTCATCGCTGACTTTGAGTTCCTTTGTGGACTGTCGGCTCTCTTACTGATAGCGAGCACAGTATCCAGCCTTCAAGTCTTTGGCTCAGTTTTCAACCACTTTCTCTGACTTCACCTTCCTGGCTTAGCAGACTGGAAAGGTGGACAAGGATACTCATAGGTAGATATTTTAAAACGAAATGTAATATTGCGAAATGTTGCTTCACCTCATTTCTCCCTCATCTTCGAAATGAAAAGACCCTTCGCATACTGCTTTACTACAGTATAAGGAGAAAAACATGAATAAACGAGACAAACGTAAACATGATTATCCATGCAGCGTGAACACCTCTTCATCACAATTATCGTCACATACCCCAAGCTGTTTGTACCAGACATTCGGTTGTCTCGTCGTATTTATTTGTCTACATGTTTATTTATTATTTGCGAATCTTATTTCTATTCTGCTACCTCGTTTTAACTTGTTTAACTGGAATATCATGCCACCACCTGCAAAAGAAATTCCTTGTATACTTTTTGTACTCAAAGATTCCGATTCTGACATGATCGTGATCACTTCATCATCGTGAGTCATAGATGAGGGTCAAGCCAGTCTAAGGGGAGAATCAAACACCAGTAAAGGTGATAAGATAATATAAAGTAACCAATTAGAGAAGAGCATGTGAGCTGACCTTTACTACAGTTATATTAAAGGCACACAAAGCAATTGAAAAGAAAATCAAAAGTCTCCTTGAACTGTGAATGGCCTTTAATTTTAAGGTCTGCTATTTTTGTCTGGTAAAAAAAAAATGCTGTCATATCATTTCAGGACTTAAGGTGTGTAATTTAAACAGCTCATATCTCACAGCCGTTGCACTGGATCTCTGGGACGTAATCTGTCTACCTGGCAACTCTGGGCAGCCAAGAAATGGTTTTTCTATCAGTGGAATTTATTTCATGGTCATTTGTAAGCTTGGTGCATCAGTTTCTTGCTAACTACAGTAAGATAACCTCACACTGCAGGGTTTGATGTTGAAGTGTCTTTGTCATTAAGATTAATTCTTTTATATGGAATTGGGCTACCATGTTCATAAACTGCAGTAGTAGTTTATGAATCTAAATAATTTAATATGATATGGTGTTGTGGAAAATACTTTGTGAGGTTTTTCTTCAAACCATGGCAACGATGTGAACCTGCATTCTCCATTTTTTTCTCCAACTTCCAGGCCATGATATCAACAGCTCCTTGGAGCCGGCTAACATTGACACAAGTATCTTGGAGGAGTATATCAGCAAGGAAGACGACAGCTCTGACATGTGGGCACCGCATAGTTACAAGACACATGCCTGGCAGACATGGGAACACACCTGACAGACCCAGGCACACATAGACACATGCCTGGCAGACATGGGAACACACCTGACAGACCCAGGCACACATAGGCACATGCCTGGAAGACATTTACAAATGCTGAGCACATCAGCTTAGCTTCTATGCAAATAATGAAACACCGTTTTAAATCAAATTTCATCTAGCAAGGGCATTGTAATCACGGTACACTACAGAATCAGGGTTAGATCTTCAATTTCGTTCAATTGTAGTAGCTGATGAATGTCACCTGTCAGAGTCTGACCTGCTCCCTGTGTGACTCTCACCCCCAGATGTTTCTCTGAGGTCCAGGGAGGCTCTGGCCCCAGCTTTTCCTCCCCCCAGCCCGGGGTCTCCTCAGGGGGAGTGACATGTGATGTGAGCCCCCACGTACCCCTGCGCCCAGGCGCCCAGCCACCCCTGCCCCCACTCTGCCAGACCTCTTACCCCACAGCACCATCATTAGGAGGGCATCGACACAGCTACGCCTACCTGGGGCAGCAACCGCAGCAGCTTCAGCAGTCCCACGTCAAGACAGAGCATAGGGGTCACTACGCCTCTGGGTGAGCGGGGAGAACAGGGGCCCATAGCCAGAGAAAGACAGGCAGGCTTAAGAGGTAGCTAGGAGTGGTAATGAGGAGAGTGATGGAAAGGCCTCACTGAGAACAAACACATATGTAGGCCTGTGGTGAGGGCAGAACATTGTCTAAGATAAAAATGTAGGTGTAGCTGGTACAGTAGGTGATGCTTGGACCAGTGGTGAAGTTAGTATCATAACTTGACCAATAATGAAATTAATACTGAATTGGGACTGGTAATGAAGTACTGTGTCTCGTCTGCTGGGGACATTTGTTCCATTAATGGACTGAGGATGATCTGGTCAAAAATATATTGATTAGTCACCTCACATTGTGCTACAGTTGTAAATTGGTCATTTGATAAAAGGAAATTTGAAAAGTGCAGTACTTTGGCCATCCATCTTACAGTCACTGGAGCTGAAACTCGGAACCGGTGGCCGGTCCAGGATATACCCCAGCATTATTTTCTATGTTTACCGTCTCACCCCTATGAGCCTGACCAAGATAAGCCTTTAGAGGATGGATGGATGGATGTATGGATGAGGACAGGTTTATCTCTATCCTGATGTCTGGTTCTATCCCTTATATTGGTACAGCTGTGCATACTTTCAATTACTAAGATACATGCAGGGTGTAGCCCACAGCTACTAAAAAATCCAAATTACATGTCAAAGTTCTGGTTCTGCTGAGCTAAAATCTGGAAGAACCAGGATGCTGGTGTTTTGCCGTTAAGCCGTACAATCACCCTTTCTGTGTCTAGACAAGCTGGATAGGCTCACCTTGTATAACCTTACCTGCGTAAGTAAACTTTATTCTGTAAAGAGGAGTTTAGAATGGAGACTGAAGGAAGGTGAAGTGGCAGGTTTGTGCCAGAGACGCATATCGTACAAGTACAGATATACGTAGTTAATTATACAAAGACTGACACATGCTTGGATAGAATCAAAGAATACACCAGATTTCTTTATAATTTGCCATTTACTGTTACAGAACATTACCTGAGTCCCCACCAGACTCCAGCTCAGAACCGTACTCCCCCCAGCAAGTGAATGGTAAGGTCCTTTCCACTCATGTGTATTGCTGTTGAAGCCTACCATTACAGAAGTTAAGGGGGGGGGGGGAGCAGTCTTTTGTTTTATTTTGGGGCGGGGCTAGTTTTGTTATGAAGAGAAGGAGTGAGAAAGGGAACCACGGAAAGCAATCAAAGATCAGACTGCAAACATAGACTGTGCAGGGGAACACGCCTGAAGAGGCACAGAAGGAGAGAAGGGAAGGCCAAGCAAAGTGTGAGATACGATCGAGTGTCTTGAGTTATATCGTTGATACACTCAACTAGAGACTGAGACACAGAACTAGGAGGCAATAACAGAATAGAGTGAAAATAGGAACTTCAACGTGAGAAGGAGAAAGTGTTCCACTAAACAGGGTGGTGAAACGAGGGAGGATGACCCAGCTGATGTACACACTGTGGAGATTATAAAAAACAAAGGCAGGACCAGTGGAGAAAAAGCAAAGGCTGTAGGATCAGGATAGTATAGATGGGAGAGGAGCATGATGTCTGGCTCACAGTGAGAGCGCGAGAGTCTGATGCAGCCCAGCAAACCAGGTAGGGAATTTTGGTCTCAGCCCAATCAGCTGTATCTTTATTACTGTCCGTTCATTTAGTGCTCTTCATGCTTCCAGGGGAAATGGGCTGTCACATGGCGGATTAATGGGTACGCTAAGTCAATACGGTGTCAGGCGCTGCGAGACACCAGGTGGCATGGCCGTCGTTTTTCAATTTACCATGAGTAAAATGAAGCTTTTGGAAGTAACAGAGCTGGGACCTATGATTAAAACTGATTAACTGTATTGAATGTTTGTGATTTGTTAAATGTTTTGATAATTTTTTTGCCATTTTGTCCTGCTCTGTTTTGTGTTTTGTACTTTTTAAACTATTATGAAATATTATTTTACATTTAATCCAAGTTACCCATAGTACGGGCTCATATTCAGGTTTATTAGAGAAATGAGCTTTGGTATTTTCCTACTTCCTGAAGGTTTCTAATCTGATTGTCAGCGATCCAGAGGGAAACAATAGAGGCTGCCATTAGTGTGGAAAGGGGAAACATGGGTAATAGTTGGCAAAAAAACGAAAGAGACGTTATGAACATTCTCTGTGTTAGATAGGTAATACCTGGGGTCTTTTAGGCGACTGTCTCTCATTAGACCTTCACGACAGAAATGCTCATATGTAAAAGTCTGAACATCCTACAACTCAAACAATAACTCAGAAAAAAGCCTATATTTAGTGTTGACTTCAACCCCCTAGTACTCAACATCAAGTTATGCCCTTGAGTGCAGCATTTATGACTGTATTACTGGTTGTTTTGTTCTGTTTTCTCCATATTGCGAGGACGTGCCACATCCAGGTAATTGTAATCCAGGTAAACATGGAGTAGCATGGATTTTGCAGGCCATGCTGTAACCTTCACATGCTCGTCACACACGGTGTGTCCTCCGTTTGTCTCCCAGACCCTCACCTGCTCAGCAAGATGACTCCCGAGAACATGTGCCACATCTCGCCTCCGCTGCCCCAGCCGCACTACTCTGGCCTGCAGCGAGACGTGTACCTGAAACAGGAGCCGATGATCTCACAGTACCCACCTGGGCCGGCCATGTGCGCGGGGGGTGTGGACATCCAGCAGAGCCAAATGCTCCATCAGCTGCTGCAGCTTCCTCAAGGACAGGAGTGAGTGTGTGTCTGTGTGTGTGTGTGTTATGTATGCATTACATTGTGGGGACCGAAAAATCCGTGCCTGCAATCAAAAAACTAAAAATGTCAAAAGTGTAGTATTTTGTTTGGTTACTTATGGTTAAGGTTAGGGCTGGGTAGGGGTTGTCAATGTTTTTCCCCACAGAAATGAATGGGCGGTCCCCACTATGATATGAATACAAACATGTATGTGTGTTTGTCTGTGTTTGTGCAATTGGACGTGAGGCCGGAATAGACAATTTGGAGCATGGCAGTGGGTTTATGCTTATTTGGTAGATTTTCTTGCTTTAATTATACTCTACTCCATCTATTCCATCTGATATGTGAAGCATACATGTAATCACATCTCCTACACAAAGCAGTAAACTGGAAGCTAATTGGAGGCAGATACATCCAATAAAACATAATAATGTAAATAAAATTAGCATGACATTGTAGGTTGTCCTTTCTATTGATCACCAAGTTTCATTTAGCTGGACATTATTGCTTTAAAATCATATCTATTTATTTAGTATACATCAATGGTGTATGTGATCTCCCTCAGGGAGAAATGCTGAAACATAAGTACGGCTCAGTGTAAAAATGACAGATTGTCTGGATAGCAGTTAAAGGGATTGTCTGGACTGGATTGAATTAGAGAGATCATTGGGATTAAGCATGATGCTTGGAGCGAGGCATTTCCTAGGTTGGACATATCAGGAGTTTGTTTAGGGAGATGCCATCAAGCTGAAGAAGGAGTCCTATCAGGCCGTTTTAGCCTGTGGGACTCCAGAGGCAGCTGACAGGCACCGGCAGGCCAGGTGGAATGTGGCTTTGGTGGTTACTGAGGCAAAAACGTGGGTGTGGGAGGAGTTTGGCGAGGCCATGGAGAACGACTTCCGGATGGCTTTGAGGAGATTCTGGTCCACTATCTGGCGGCTCAGGGCAGGAAAGCGATGCAGCATCAACACTGTTTATGGTGGCGCTGCTGACCTCAACTCGGGACGTTGTGAGTCGGTGAAGGGAGTACTCCGAAGACCTCCTCAATCCTACCGACACGCCTATCAACATGTAAGCAGAGTATGGGGACTTGGGTGTGGACTGGGAGTATGGGGTGCCAGGCTGCCTTATAAGGGCTGTTTGGTCCTTGTATGACCGGTGTCAGAGCTTGGTCTGCATTGTCGGCAGTAAGTCGGACTTATTTCCGGTGAGGGTTGGACTCCGCCAGGGCTGCCCTTTGTCACCGATTTTGTTCATAGGTTTTATGGACAGAATTTCTAGGCGCATCCAGGGCGTTGAGGGTGTCCAGTTTGGTGACTTCAGCATTAGGTCTCTGCTTTTTGCAGATGATGTGGCTCTGTTGGCTTCATTGGACTGTGACCTTCACCTCTCACTAGAGCACTTCACAACCGAGAGTTTAAGTATCTCGGGGTCTTGTTCATGAGTGAGGGAAGGATGGAACGGTAGATCGCCAGGCGGATCGGTACGGCATCAGCAGTGATGTGGGCCCTGCATTGGTCTGTCATGATGAAGAAGGAGCTGAGCCAAAAGGCAAAGCTCTCGATTTACCAGTCGATCTACGTTCCTACCCTCACCTATGGTCACAAGCTGTGGGTAGTGACCGAAAGCACGAGATCGCGAATGCAAGGGGCCGAAATGAGTTTTCTCCACAGGGTGGCTGGGCTCTCCCTTAGAGATGAGGAGCTCGACCATTCGGTAGAGACTCAGAGTAGAGCTGCTGCTCCTCCGCATTGAGAGGAGTCAGATGAGGTGGCTCAGGCATCTACTTAGGATGCCTCCTGGATGCCTCCCTGGTGAGGTGTTTCGGCATGTCCCACTGGGAGGAGGCCCCGGGGAAGACCCAGGACACGCTGGAGGTACTACGTCTCTTGGCTGGCCTGGGAACGCCTCGGGATTCCCCCAGAGGAGCTGGATGAAGTGGCCGGGGAGAGGGAAGTCTGGATTTCCCTGCTTAGACTGCTGCCCCCGCAACCTGACCTCGGATAAGCGGTGGATGATGGCTCGATGGATGGATGTTTAGGGGGATATGAGGTTGACTATAAGATGGGAGTGGCCAGGAAGGTGGTGCAGGTGGATGGCTGTGTAAGGAATGGAGGAAACGTGAAGATATAATAGGCAGGGCTAGTGTTATAAGGCTGCATTATGTTAGTTGCATGTATGACATATCTAGGTAACACTTTACATTAACTGCACCTTCATAATGCATTCATTAAGCATTCGCAGAACATTCAGTGCACCCTAATAATGCACCTTCATAATGCATTCATAGAACATTCATAAACAGCATGTAAGTATACATTAACATCCATTAATAACATTATATGATTCTCCTATATATACAACAAAATACTGTATATAATGTGTATTATCATGTAATGTTTGCTATTATTGTATACTACACCTTAAATGTGCCTTTCTGTTTGTGTGCAGTGCCATTCCCGGTCACCAAGCCAAAAAGAGGAAGCACTCTGACTCTCCTCCAAGCACCCTCAACGCACAAATGCTCAGTGGTATCATCAAGCAAGAGCCAGGTAAACAAATACACACACATTTCCATTTTTATCTTTGTAGGGACAAGTTTCTGTGATGGGTTGGTGCCCCATCCTGGGTCATTTCCTGCCTTGCACCCATAGCTTCCGGGATAATCTACGGACCCCTGGGACCCTGCCCTGGACAAGTGGGCATAGAAAATGGATGCACGGATGGATGGATGGATGGATAGGCACTTTTGACTATTTGAATTGAGGATTTATAATGTATAAGGATTCATAACAAGTAACAATAAGAATAGTAATCAGTAAAATGTTCTGGAACTTTTTATGGGTGCATATGGGCTCGTACACGCAAATATAGGTAGGAATGTACCCACACTAGATGCAGTGGTGTCACGTCCTGGGTGTCTGTCAGCCCTTTCATCTGCTCAGTGCTTCCTGTGATAGGTACAGTATTAAGCTCTCCACAGCCCTTCATTGACCAAGGGGCTTTTGGAAAATGAAGCGATGAATAAATGTATGCATACAACAATTATTTTGCACAGCAGAATTTTTTCCACAAATTATATCTCAGCTTATAAAAAATATAGCTCAGTGTCATTTATGGGGCCAATGTGGGACTCAGTAGATCAGGGCTCTTGATCGGAAAGTCGCTAGTTGAGATCCTTGGGCCAGCAGGCTGACGCTGCCATTGGGCCCTTGAGCGAGGTCCTTATCCCCAAGCTCCAGGGGTGCTGCATTCTGGCTGACCCTGCACTGTGACCCCCCAGGCTTGCCCTCACCTGTCTGTGTGTCTCCTGGAGAGTAAAATGGGGTAGGGTGAAAGCAGAATTTCCCCACTGGAATGAAGTTATCATAATCCTATTCTCACTCACTGACCACCAACATGAAATACAGATATACAATGTATATAATGGACTTGCTCTTTCTACTTGTCTGTTCAGGGTTGATACAGGATGCAGAGAATTCCTACCTGGACCCTAATTACCAATGCATCAAGTGGCAGCCCCACCAGCAGAACAAATGGACTCCACTGTATGATGCCAACTGCAAGGAGCTGTGAGTGTCTGTGTTTGTGTGTCACTGCGGACCTGCCGCATCTCCATGGCTGTGTGCAATGTCACTGCGGGCCTGCCTCATCCCCATGGTTGTTTGCAGTGTCACTGCGGGCCTGCCTCATCCCCATGGTTGTTTGCAGTGTCACTGCAACCTGCCTCATCCCCATGGCTGTTTGCAGTGTCACTGCAGGCTTGCCTCATCACTATGTCTGTCTGTGTTTCTGGGTGTCAGACAGCTGGTGGCTTCAGGGATTCCAGAGGCTTCCAGAGGTTTTTAACATGTTTGATATGTTTTCAAACTATTTTTTAGCAACCTACCAACCTATCACCTGACACCCTGTTACTTACAATGGGACGTGATTGTTAAGGTGGTGGACTGATTGAGTTACTGATGTGAACTCACTTGCCCAGTTTGTTATTCTGTTAAAATTGACTGAACAAGGGAAATGAAATATGACGGTTGCCGTAGGCTTGTCATATATTTTTTTAATGATTATGTTATTCCCTTGCGTGTTGTGACACCAATGTTAAAGTCACTAGAAATAAATTTAATCTGCAAAAACACGTGAAAGGAAGTGAGTGAATTAGAGTTTGATGGGATTTATTTTCTTAAAAAAAAGGGTCAAATATCAAAGGATTTAGTGAGTATTTTGGTCAGCTAGACCAAGTGGTTAACAATCGGCGCTATCAGAAACATTTAGCTTTTATTTAACCAGGCTAGTAAACTGAGAACAATCTGGCAATGAAATAAAAGATTACAGCACAATATCACAAACATTACATAATGAACAAAAGGCACATATCACAACTACACTACAGAGCAAGTGTATATACATAGAAAAAAATGTACAGTGTTCACAATGCATCATTCAAGAATGGCAGATGCAAGTGTTTGATTTAAGGGTATGGATTTTCTTCTTTAAGGCTGCCATGGAAACTGTATTGTTGTAACATGTCAATTGTTTAGTGCTACAAATTGGACTGAATAGTTTCCCAGAGTATAGTTTATGATGAAAAATGAATTAGATGAATAATTAGGCAACAATTCTTTTGTTATAAGAAGCTATGAGATTTGTAATAGAAATTCCAGGAGATCATAATGAATTTTAACTTGCAATCAAACCAGAAAAACCCTAATTAGAGCAGATACATGACCTATTTCCAGACTGCTACATGTATTTCAGGATAGTTAGGAATAAAATATTTAAACGTTCTATTCTTAGAGACAAGATGAGAGAGGGCATGGCAAAAATTCCTAAAGCTTTATTGTAAGTTGCCCATGACGCATGTCAGGGCTGGGCTGACAGAGTGTAAAATAGTGTCATGAAGACGGATCGAGATGCTGATCCATGGCAGATCTTTGGTAAATGGTCATTGTGGGGCACCACCCTTTAACAGCACAAAAAAACGGCTTCAACCTTCAGCCTTCAACATTAAGGAAATCAACACAAATGTGCCTTTAATTTTTATGAGTCTCTGAAAGCTTGTATAACTTATCCTGCAGGATAGTGTTTCAGTTTGACTTCAGTTGACAAGAAGAAAAAAAAAATGTATATACGATGTTTACAAATGAGAATAAGAATTATGTAATCTATTTTAAAAAGCACAACTGGTGAAACTGTTAAAATAAGGAGATAAACATTTGTCCTGTTTATGTAATATGTTCTAAAATTCTTAGAGACTGCTGATAAGAAATGGAGAATGAGCAAGAGTGGTGTAAGGCTTGGAAATGGGTTTTCAGGGGGCAGTTAAAAAAAGAGGGGGTATGGGGGGGGCGGGGGGAAGGCCTCTGAATTCCTGAGAGGTGAGCTATGCGTGGGAGAGAGCAGGAGTACACTTTCGGTCGAGAGAGTGAGGTGGACAGAGGATTTATTAGCACCTATTGCTGTATGTCAGTTCTGGAAACTACGTGACAGATAAGGTTGAGCAGCCAACAGGAGAGAAGGCAGCTTGGCAGGACAACCGTGAAACATTCTCTTCATCATTATATCTGCATGGCTCATGATCACACAGCGGGTGAATCAGATCTATATATAAGGAAACTCTGACACTCAGAAAATGGCTTTTTTTTTTTTTTTGAAGATACGCATGATTTCAGGCGCTGGGACAGCGTTCATCAGCGTTCATCAGCACAGCCCTGGACATCACAGCTGGGATTTTATAGTTGAACAGCTGTTAACAGGATCTAAGGTGCTGAAAAAGTGGAACGCCACAAGAACCATGATATGACGTGTCATTTCCTTTCTCTCCGCTGGTTTTAGGCCAATGCCCACCTATCGCGTCGATGCTGACAAGGGCTTTAACTTCTCAGTACCAGATGATGCCTTTGTGTGCCAGAAGAAGAACCACTTCCAGGTCACAGTGTACATCGGCATGTTGGGTGACCCTAAATATGTCAAGACCAGTGAGGGTCTGCAGCCTATAGACTGCTTCTACCTCAAACTCAACGGAGTGAAGGTAGCTGTCCGTGGTTAGCCTCGCACACTTCGCATACAATCTGTTACACTCTGAAATACTCGCTTGACTCTGCGCCTGTACACCAATTTACTCACTCACTCGAACACAAAGCACAAGATGCTCTTGTCTTCCTCTACCACAGCTTGAAGCCATGAACCAGTGTATTAACGTGGAGCAATCTCAGTCTGACCGCAGCAAGAGACCCTTCAAACCAGTTCTGTGAGTGATCCCCACAGCATTGACAAAGAATGAGGGTTGGGTGTGTGTGTGTGTGTGTGTGTGTGTTTGAAGGGGGGAGCTGTGTGTTCCTTTCTCTTAGGAAGGTTTATCTGGTCAAAAAAAGGATGTGACCAGGCATTGCACACGCTGAAAATGTTATTGGCTATCCACCTTTACACCTTCTACGGTATAGTCAACAGAATAAAATTGCAAGCCAAAAGCATTAATATTATCAGATTTGAAAACCTACTAAAAGCTGCCAAATTGCGCAATTGAAGAGCAAATTTCTAAAATTCGTTTACATTTTCCAGAGAATTTGGTTCCCGATACTGTATGAGATATGATGAGGAAATTTAGGTCACTGGCGGTCTTCTCTCAAAAACAAAAAAAATGAACTGATTGAGTTAAATATGCTCTTCAGTTTTGCTTTAGTTTGTCAATATGGACAGAATTCCATGCAACCTGGAACTGCAGTCTGTTTCTGCTTGAACTGGTTCAGAGTTGAGACGTTCACAGTGAAAGTCAGTCCTTATAGTGAAAATGGGTTTGTGTGCTTTTCAGGGTGACTCTGCCCCCAGAGCAGGTGACCAAGGTTACAGTGGGGCGGCTTCATTTCAGTGAGACGACAGCCAACAACATGAGAAAAAAAGGAAAACCCAACCCAGACCAGCGGTAGGGGCCATTGCAGGCCACACATGTGCAAACACACAAACATTCTCAGGTCATCCCTATGTGTCACGTGACCATGTATAAATGCACACACACGGGCCATGAACACATATGTGCTGATGCAAACCATGGATTCTTTGATATAACACATCTAAAAACTAGAAGTTTGGAGGTTGTGTACTGTACTGTTGCTATAGTTACTGGTTGGGCTCCAGAACTGGAAAGCAACTGTATATTGTTCCATAAATAGTTTTCTACATTTTCTGTTAAACTCACATGACTCCCACATTAATACAAATTCATAAACACACAAAAGAATACATTATTATTATTACATTAATAGTATGAAAATACCAACTCAAGAGAAAAAAAAATCAGGTTAGGATATAAATAGATACAAACTAGACAAATAGAATCATTATTGACCCGAGAGGAAATTGCAGATATACCTCCATCAATATTTCTATCCTTGTAATTAGTCATTTCTAGAAGATGGTAAATTTTAGAAGATATTATTTTTGTATTCATATGTTTTTATGCTTCTGTCTGTGCGTGTGTGTGTGTGTGTGTGTGTGTGTGTGT
>JAABNX020000008.1:14406192-14417055 GCA_015163995.2 Mormyrus lacerda
TTTGCAGCTGCACATCTTCCTGATGTGCTCTAGAGGGGCCAGCACAGTGTGGAACAGGAACAGAAGCAGCCGAAAACAAGTCTCACAGCTCAGTTTAATTCAATATATATGAGTATATTGTTTCCCATTGAAAATTGATAAGGTTTATCAACATATGCTATTTTTATTCCTGCTAATGCTTTCATACATGGAGACTTTAGCTCCAGTATTACACTATTGTGGTATTGAAGATCAACTTAATACAGTTTATGGTGTAATATGATACTGTTATACAGAGAATCTCATTAACCACAGATAGATGAACACCAGGCAATCGGGCAGCTTAAATGGATTCCAGTCTACCTGTGACGATAGGTTTAATTAGGGTAGGTTTAATTTTTTTCCAAAGGCTATTTACTCACAATGGAGAAATGCCTTTTTATAGACAGCAAATAACAGTTCTTAATAAATAATGTTGGATGACTGTCTAAGATAAATGAAAACCATAAGCCCACACAACTGCTGAAACACATAATGAAAATTGAATTGGTATAAAGAGACAGAGACAAAGGAGGATATAAATTTACATACATGGACCCAAAGACAGAAAATTTGTAGTTCCTGTGACAACCTACCTCTGACAGCAAAGGAAGAAGACGGACAGATTCAGTCTCATTTCCAGTCTGTGCAGGGATTGGTTGTTAGCAAATGCTGCATGTTATGCAACTGCATAGATCTGAGCTGCTGATTGGTCAACTTTGTAACAGTTTTGTGCAGGACACAGGCTTGCGTCCACTACACTATCCTATGCACAATGGACTACAAATCCCTTAAATTTTAATTCAGCAGCCTCTAAGCCAGTACTGAGCTCAAATCTTGCAATGAAGCCAAAATATAACTATTCTCATAAAGCAGCTTTAATATAACCTATATTTAAAGGCAGTTTATTTAAACAGACAAAGTTGTTTCACACATCTGTTAAATTTCTAATAATGAGAGAATGTTATATTTAACATTTGAACAAAATCAGCATGAGGCTCACATTAAATAAGGAAATGCAGTAAATCTTACATCGAAGTTTCCTGTTGATCGAGGCTCTCTGTTTGACGTCAGTGTCAGGCTCATTGCATTGTTGTCTTCTACCAGATGGAGACAGACAAGGTTGGAAAAGAGAGTGGCCATGTAAACTGAACAGAAATCAGGCAGGTTTTCATTAAGTGCATATACCAGCAACCGTCAAACTTGGATAAACCCGTCAAACAAACAAACACAAAACAAACACATCCCCAAACACGTCAGAAACATATCACTTCTCACTTCACTTCATGCAAACCTCTCCAGCATTTTACCATTTGTGCACAACGCAGCAGACAACAGAATACAACAGAAAGAAACAAAACATAATGAAGGCACATTACTTATTTAGGGAAGTTGGGCAATTTTCACATACCCGATCTCCATGAGAGACACAGACAAACATCTGTACACACATGAATACAGATGCCACGAGAACCGATACTTCAGTATCAATTCGAAACCAAAATGCTGAAAACAGAATGGTGCCCATTTTTCTACAGTACCATAGGTACTAGGGATACAATACTTCCGGACCTGACAGAAGCAGCATGTATGCCTACAAGTGTTCTAGTCCACTTATCGAGCCCCCCCAAATAAAAAAACATACCAAAAATAATATGCATATTTTTCTTGAGCCATTTGTACTACATTCATAAACATGGTTTAAATCCTGACAGTCACGAAATGTTAAAAGATCATAAATTTATTTCAAAAGTGTGACTTATAGGCTACGAATTAAAAAATACTTCTACTGTGAAACTTTTGCGCTGCCATAAATGATTTAGTGGTTTATTTTGTCATTAAAAACATTTGGTTTGGCCCAGCGACCCGTCTGACAAGTCACTGAATTGCATTTATTTTCAACCTTGTGGCTATTGGGGATGTGAACCCTGTTTGTATTTTAAGCACAGTATTGTTTTAAATACCTGGCTAAAAGTCATTTAAGGTTACCTTTCCTATAGAACAGGTCTATACATTGTCATTTTGTTAAACAAACTAAATAGCCTTATGTTATTTATCTTATTTACATATCAGCTTGTCATTTTTGTCTCTATACGGTCGCGCATTTACGATTCCGCTCCGATGCGCACGCACAAACACGTGCGCGCACACACAGGTTAGGACACTCCCACCAGCGAACAGTGAGCGTGCATCAGAAAAAATGTTGCGTCAACCATCTGAAAAGCTCACATTAATATCTTTTTATCTTTATCTTTTTTTAAAAAATAAATACGTTTCACAATGGGATTTTCTGCTTTAAACTATCATTATTTTAAGCTATCAGCTATCACTTTTAAAGTCTTTCAGTTAATGTATTTGCAGGTCAAGACAAACATCCGCAACGGGCTGCAAGGAGACCATCTTGCAGCCAGGATGCGAATCTCAATAAATGGGCCAGATGTTTCTGACTTCCCATATCAAGAGCCTCTAGAAATGTTCTTCCAGAAGCCCAGAAGGATACACTGCAGTGGCAAAAGCTGCACACTTTGTGGATAATTGTCATAAAAAGAAATGTTCTGATGTTTAGTTCAGTTTTTATATTGACTGCTGTCATTAAGAAAAACACATGAACACATGAACACCATGAATCCTGTTGGTGTCCGTCTGTCTGTGTCAATACCCAGCCCTGTTGTTATTTGTTCATATTGACTGAGTATTGTTCTGAAGTGTACAGTTATTGACTGAGGTGATAAATGTTTATTTGTACTCAACTTTTGAAACTTCAGAATTTAATAAAATAAAATGTACTTTTTCTATAATGAGTCAATGTCATGGGATGGGACACTATCACTCTCCTTTGTGGATAGCTTGGCATATCTAAACGTTTGACTGCTACTGTATATCATGGATTGTGATTTTAACCAAAAATATTATGACATTTCTGCCATATTGTCCACTCTAAACCTCCAGCCCCCTGGCTTAATCAGAAAATGAATGAATATTCATACTGTATGCATTGTTATGTACTATATGATGTTCTATACTTCTCATTTATGTGCACAATACTGTGCAGTAGACCCTCCCAGTACAGAGCCACCCTCATTAGCTTTGTATTGTTTGGAGTGTTTGACACAACAAGCTACCGAACAAGCTACCATTAACGGTTTGTGTCCAGTGATCTAAGTAAGGTTATGCACAATCATATTGTTAAGCTAAAGTAATGGATTAGTAGTACAGAGTCTACCATAGCACACTGCAGAAATCAGGAAAAGAGCTGTTTCCAAGCAGATACACCATGACAACCAAGTAGAAGTTCTGCTTGATTGCAAAACCATTTTTTATGGTGGGCACATTTAACAAAAAAGAGCGACCGTATCTTATAATCCAGCCATTATAAAATCCACAAGGCTAAATTAAATTATGCCACATTGCTACAAGCAGTATTGTAAACATTAAACATCACTGGGGCGTGAGGAATAACCACTGGGGATGGTAGTGAATGTTTTATGATTATATAACTAGTGTAGTGGAAAAGTTACTGAAAATATTACTGAAAAGTAATAGTAATAAAAGGAAATTCAAAACACTAAATAACTGTCAATACTAGGAGCGGAAAAAATATCTTGGCTGTTGTAACAAATGCCATAAACGATGCCTCTCTGCACCTCTGTGTATAACACAAAGGGAGGTCAAGGATGGGATTCTGGCACATTCACTCAGTTACATCCTTCAGAAAGAATCATCTCATTTCCTAATCGACTCTGCATGGCAGATATACAAATGATGTTATAGGAAGCTTCCCCAGTGGTGGGATCTGAGTCGGTGACCTTGAGATGGCTACAACACCTGCTCCCACATTTGGCCTAGACACTATTTAATGCCATGCTACATATAAAGCAGGTCGGGGAAGCAGATTAGGCTCATCAACAAGAAGCATCAGACAATAATATATAACAAATATATAACATTAAACAAAACAGGACAAAAAAAGTAACTATGCAGAGGTGAAGCAGAAGAGAGATATTAGAAACATCTCAAAGCCATCCTGGAAGGGATATACAGCTGAACGTGACTATTTTGAGAGGTGTTTGAACTCTCACTTGCAGCTCAATTAGAAGTGAGAAGTCCAAATATTACATGTATTCTTAGGGAGTTTGTAAACTTGTACTGCTTTTCCCTCACTTCCAGCCATTGATTGAACATTTTGAAAATTTCAGTTTTTATAGGTTGTTTTGAGGAGCTGAGAGACGTAGTCATCTGACCACATTTCAAGAAGCCAACATATCTCACAGCTAGACCAAGTACAGTAAAACCCCAGTTTATTTACGCAAAGCACATCGGGCTATGGGAGTCGTTTAGCACAAACTCTCAGAATACACCTGGTAGTTGGGTTGGACTGAGGTCGGATCACGTTCACACCACAAATGAACCACTCCAGAGTTCATCTGGGACTGCTTCTCTCAATGGTCTTGGTACAGATGTTCTGGTTCACACCCGAGTGCGATTACAGTCTTCACACCTGCCCAAGCGAACTGCACCAAGGGGGAAATTTAACCAGAATTTTATCTGCACTAAAAAGTGTGAACACATCCTAGTGAGAAAACACCCTTAAAACTCCCAGTCAGACTTCAGCAGGGAGTGGGTCCACTGTATGTTGCTTGCTGTACATAGAGAAGAAAGTGCAAGGAGTCCAAAGACACCAAAACAATAAACGTATGTGAATGGGGAAGTGAGAGCCATGCTGTCTTTCCATCTCATATGAAAAAAAATCTCCGGGCTTTCAACACCGATTACAACATCTGCTTGTGAATGGACACCTAATCTGTGTATATTCCTTTTGAAGGTCTAATTTTCAAGTCAAGTCAGGTTTATTTCTATAAACACATTTAAAGCAGTTACCAAAGTGCTGTACAAGAATCATAAAAGAATCATAAAAAGCAAAGAAAAACAAGCAACGAAAGACATATATGGAAATAACTTTAAAAGTCTGGAAAGGTTATCGAAAACAAATAAGTTTTAAGCCTAGATTTAAAAGCAGAGGTAGTTGGAACAAATTTAATATCATGTGGTAACTGATTCCATAAACGTTGCGCAGCAATTGCAAAGGCTCTATCACCCTTCTCTTTAAGCATGTGCAGAATGGTGTTACCATGTGATCAAGGATCTAGCGGCTGGCTGGAGATGAACAAGATCTGCTATATATGGAGGGGCCTGCCCATTGAGAGCCTTAAAAAGCATCAATAAAATCTTAAAATGTATTCTGAAATGAAGCGGGAGCCAGTGGAGTAAAGCTAGAACCGGTGTAATGTGTTCTCTCTTTTTAGTACCAGTCAGCAGTGGTGCTGCTGCATTCTGGACCAACTGTAGCTGTGATAAAAAAGTGACCGTGGACGACCGAAATAAAGGGTATTGCAGTAGTCAAGCCGTGATGTCATTTTCAGTACGATATTCCTCAGACATACTGCCCTGCACAGACTAACATTCCAAAAACTTTATTCAGCCGTAGTAGCTGTTAGAACATGCTGCAAAATACTGTAATATAACTATAATTCAAGCAAAGCATTGGAAAAAAAATTTGTCCAACGGTTGACATACTCACAATACTTATAACATTAACACTACTTACAGTTATACAGTATTTCAAAGAACATTAGATGAACAATACAAATGCCATTTCAGCAAACATTATTGTAGAATTGAATTGCAACAGACACACAGAAATGCTGCTGTAAGCAGGACTACAAAAACAATTACTTTGATAATTAATCATGTGATCCGGCAACCAACTAATCAGTTAGGCAAACACACAGGGTTTAAAGTGCAAATGTTTTATTTGAAAAACATCAAGTGGAATTTTTTAAGTCACAATCACAGTGCCAGGGCAGTGCTGGCTTGATGGTTAGGGACGCACACTTGTAATCGAAAGATTGCAGGTTTGAATCCCGCACCAGCAAGTCACCACTGAGGTACCTACCTGAGTAAGGTACCGTCCCCAAGCACTGCTCCCCGGGCACTGAATTAGCTGCCCCCTGCTATGTCACTAAAGTCACATATTGGTTAAATGCAGAGGACACATTTCGTTGTGTGCTGTGCTGTGTTAACAATGACCACTGATCTCTAAATTCATAATAAAATCTTTACAGGCTGTACAGAAACTCTGTGATAAAGTGGCATAGAAGCAAAGATCCACTTAATGTATTTTGACAGTATATTCAAAAGCAATGCTTGAAATCTTCGTGATAAAATTCAGTGATGGGGGTGGGGGGTTGGGGTTCCAGCTAATTTTGTAACCAAGATTTCAAAATAACACAGTACATTACTGTAATACGACCCAGTAACAACTTTAAAACTGTTAATACAAATTTAATTGTATTTTTTAGTTGTGCTGCTTCATTTGTAAGATGAAGCACCTCTTCATCTGCTTTAATTAAAACTGCATGAACAGCATAAAATGGCTATAACAGAATCATGACACAAACTGGATCAGCCAGAAGAGGAAAATAGCACACTGTTTTTGTTCACTGAACTTGTGTTGACAGCTCCTCACTTAGGTGAAATTTTGGTAAAATCTCATCAGATGCATTCATTTGAGCTAGCGGACAGCGAAAACTAACACTTACAAAGATATATGTTCGCTGAATGATAAGAATACAGGCCTGGGAAGCCTGCCATTCATGTAATGATTTATTTTATACACACACAAACATGGACAGGTTTGTTGGTACCCTTACTGCTAATTGAAACAATGCTTCATTTCTCCTGAAAAGTGATGCAATTAAAAGCAATTGTCTATACTATATACCTGCATGCCTTTAGTATGTGAGAGTAAACCAATTGTTTACCGGTTGTTTATTTCACAAAAATATGCTAGAATAGCATGAACAGATTTGTTGGTACCCAAAAAAAGAGAAAATGTATCCTTGCATAACATTCTTGTTTCAAACTAAGCATTTAACCTTAATTAGTAACACAGGTACCATCAAGCTTTTCAACATTCAGGAAAAGACCTTGCTACTGTGTTGTTTTTCCACACATGGACCAAAGAAAGCAAAGGAGAGCTGTCAGAGGAGCTCAGAAAGAAGAAGATCATACATAACCATGTTAAAGGTAAAGGCTATAAGAGCATCTCCATGCAGCTTCACGTTCCTGTGACCATAGGATTATAGCCAGCCTCCCAGAACTTGAACACAAGAGGAAATGCAACCCCAGGTTGATCAGAAGGATCAGATGGTAGCTGGTTTTAGATGATAGAAAAACAGCCAAGGAAACCATCCAAAACCATTCAAGCTGAGCTCCAAGGTCAAGGTACATTACTTTCTGAAAAACACCATCCATTGCATTTTGAACAATAGTGGAATTCCCCAAAATGCATGTTGACAAGCCCCAACATTTCTGGGAAAATGTCCTTTGGACTGATGAGACAAAACTGGAGCTTTTTGGCCAGTCACATCAGCTCTGTGTTTACAGAAGGAAAAAATTAAGCTTTAAAAGAGAACACCATTCCTACTGTGAAACATAAAGGGGACTCAGGTTTGTCTTGGGGCTGCTTTGCTGCATCTGGCACAGGGAACCTTAAAACTGTGCAGGGCACAATGAAGTCTCAAGACTACCAAGGCATCCTGGAGCGAAACATACTGCCATAGTGACAGAAAACTCAGTTGCAGGTTAAGGGTCCTCCAACAGGATAATGACCCAAAACATACAGCTAAAAGCACTTAAGAATGGCGGAGGAAAAAAAAAAAAACATTGGATTATTCTTTAATGGTCCTCCATGAGCCCAGATCTTACTCCTATCGAACATGGAATAATCTGAAAATTGCAGTGTAGAGCCGCTACCCTTCAAACCTGAGACAACTTGAGCAGTTTGCTCAGGAAGAGTGGGCCAGAATACCTGCTGCTAAGTGTAGCCATCTCATCGTGAGGTACCGAAATCATTTGTTGGCAGTGATTGTTGTGATTGTGGTCCCACAAAATATTAAATACCATGCCATTTTCATTTAATTATATAAAATATTCAACTGAATCAATAATCAGAAGCCAAGTCTGATTTATGTTAGATATGGAATAAACAAGAAGCGATGCCATTAAACCTTTCAGTTTCCACACACATTTACTTTTGTAGCCAGATTGCATCTTGTTCATTCTGTTACCCTGGGGCATGAATCTTTAGCTTTTTTAGCTAATTAAGGGGTGTTGCTTCTATCCTAGTGTAAATAACCTGCATGCTGTGTGTTTTGTCAGTTAGCCAAAATGGGAAAAAAGGAAGAGAGACATATGATCATTTTTCTATGTACCAAAACTAATAAAAAAATCCTCAGTAAAATCAAAGGCAATTTTATAAAATCTTCATGAAGAAATAATGAAAGTAATGACTTTATAACGTATAATTAAAACATCTGAACATGCTAACCTTAAGTTATTTATGTCAATTATGTAGTATAATAGTAATAAGGGTCTTTACATACATTTAACACAAGTACAACAGTACTTTTGGCAGCATCTTTAGTGTCCCCCTCAGAAATTGCTCTTGAGAAATTTTTCTATTGATTGTTCCTCTAACAGTGAAATGATATTTTCACCCATGTATGTGCAAGACAAACAGTGCCTAGGCTACAGCGTTTCAGGTGTCATGCCCCTCTACAGCAGACCAGTCACGTGTCTCACTGGCCTGGTGTCATCACTAGCAGAGCATTGTCGCACCTGCCACCTGGAATGTGTTGCTCATATTTATCCTTCCCAGCTGTCCCTGAACCCATTTTGTGCTCCAGAGTAGGATGCAATGAGCTTAATAGGGCATTTAATCCACAAACCAAAAGCCATCCTGTAGACCGGAAGATAAAATATCATCTTGGGGGTCTAAACTAAGGTAAATCAGCGAAAATAAAATAAAACAAAAACAGATTTGTATAACTTATTATGATTAGAAAAATATGAGCTGTCTGTTTTTGAACAGCTCCTGTTAATGACTGTTAATATGGTTGTGGTTGATACACCACAAAGTAAAAGTACTTAGTCAGCCAGGCACCTTCTTAACTTAAGAGACTGTTCAGGCAAAAATCAATCTATGATATAGCTGTGCCTGTGGTCTTTTATATGAAGTGCTTATATTGGAACAACACAGCTAGTACAACACATATAAATAACAGTCAACTATAGAAAATCAGTTGTATTAAATGGAGTTTTTGGGACAATTTAATAAAGATGCAAAAACAGGCCACAGAAATGTATATGAAATCAATGATGCAATGAACTGTAGGGCAATACAGAGAAAAATGTATACCGAATCCACTGTTAGAATTAGCTGTGAATATAGTTGTGGTAAAACGCTACGCCCACATAACCCAAGATTTGTTGGCTGAAACCCCAGCGTAGTCGATAAAGGTAAATAACTCGAATTATTCCAGTAAACAAACCAGTGTACATAGAGGGCAACTCTGAGTTTCGATTAAAAAAATAATACACAAATGGCGCACATTTAAACATGTGGTTTTTAGTCCCCAGTAAACAAAGAGGGGCAGGCTTCATATCAATGGTAGAATTGACTGGGAGGCCGTCCTCGGCAAGCACAGAGCGCAAGACTGCCTCATTCAGCAAGGAATCTAGACCACGATGAAAGTGATGCGTTTAAAACGGGCTGATGTTTATCCCGAACAGAGGCGGTGGTAAATGATCGACGACAGTACCAACAAGTCATACCGCAGTAACGTATAATTCTTGAAAAGAGCACAAAACATCTGTATGTCTACACGAGTCATTGCCCTAGCTACAAATTAAACCCTTTGCAATATTTCCTTGGACGGATGTACCTGATCTAAAACCAGCTAAAATACTTCACGTCATTACTGAGCTCTAAGCTACTTGTTGATGACAGGAAAATCACATCGTGGCGTCGGAAATGCATAGGCACATTTAAATAATGTTTTATAAGCACAACTATACTTGAAATAATGTTCTGTGACTAAAATAATTCAACACATGTCGAAAGTTCAATATTTTGTTTTACAACAAAATACAACAAAAGTAACTTCTTATAATACAGTCACAATTTTGTAATACAGATAAAACATTTTAAAACTCTATTATCACAGTTAAACAACAATGAAACCCATTTTGGTGATAAAATCACCAAAACTCCGGCTCGGAACATGTCAGCTTACCTCCATCATGTGAATCTACCGCATTCTCCATTTCAATTAAAACGGTATTTTCTTGAAGTCTGTTCATTATGCCTTAAATAAACGTATGGATTTTAAGACGGGGACGCGAGGATCCGGTTCCCGTTATTTGGCGTCGCGAGCCCGCTACCGTTTGCAGATCTTCCAGCTGCGATGACCCCGTCGCGCCCACACCACCATAAAAATGCTCAGCTCGGACTACAAAGACGTACTGCGGAGTGACGTAGGCACAGCATCTAATTTAAAACTAACAGTCTGTACAAATTTTATAGTAGGTGCTGTAGGCGCACCACTTTTAACAGTAGAGTTCATGGTCTCTTTAAGACCAAATGAATCCAGGTCTTTTTTATTGGGATCTATAGTTATATGCGAAAAGCATCGCAATCAGCTGGAAAGCTGGTGTATTGTATGACATTTTTTATCGGACAAGTACATCGTGAGCAGCTCATCTCTGTTTTCAGTTTCTCAACTAACTAGAAACCACTCCTGAAAATTCATCATCGATTAAACAACTGAAAATTGAATTGGGATAAAAATACACGGCTAAAAGCTCTTTAAAGCATCTTAAGAAAGCAATGTTTGTGATTACAAGCGAAAATGATGTCTTCCACCTTGCTTTACACACCATCTCAGCTGCCATTTTACTAAATTTACCTTGTTCAGGAAGGTGCCTAATGAGACTTGGTAAACT
>JAABNX020000008.1:14425357-14442149 GCA_015163995.2 Mormyrus lacerda
GTATGCTTTTAACAGTGTACTCCTTGGCCATGTGATTATGTTTTGGTTGCGAAAAAAATCAGCGACCAAGACTCTGAAGCTTTTAAAAAGCAGGAGGCTTTTAAAAAAGTACTGAAGGCGAAGAACTTTGATGTAAAAGTAAGTAATTGACAAGATTTTGTTGTTAATTGATCTGATATATTTATATTTCATAAATAAATAATGTTTATTTATATATAAATGTAATACTTGTTTGCATTTGTAAAGAAAACATTGTTTGCATTTGTTAAACCTACAACTCCTACTATTGTATGACAGGACTTGGTGCATGAGGAGAAGTGTTTTTTTGGGATTCGAGCCCCTGATGACATTTTTGAGAAGTACATATATCTGTTGAAAGTGTCTGATGCCTGCAATGGAAGCGGGGAACAGCAGGGGGCGGTCTCTGTGTCCACCAGGTGAGGACACCGCAACATTTGAAATGATGCAATTACTGTGCTTTCTAGAGTTTTTGTTTTTTGTTGTTTTGTTTGGGGGGGGGTGGCAGTGGCTGTGATCAAAGATTGGCAGTCTGAATTTCACAGCTACCTCTATGCTGAGCCCATAAAGCCCCCAAAAAACCTCTAAAGGTCTTGGATGAATGACCATGTGCTCAGACCCCAGGCCTCATTCTGACGTGTATGTGTGTGTCTCAGATGAGAGCAAGATGGGACGCATGTTCAAGAAAACCGTATCATTATATGTTGTGTTAAAAAACAAAAGCGCTCTGTTTCAGGATAAGGATTGTACATTTTATCCTGGAACACACTTACATTGACACCGGAGGTAAGTGTCATACATACTGTTTGCATATGTGAGATTCACTAAAGGGGCATATAAAAGCAAACCTGTTGTACCTCTTGTTTATTATCTGATCTGATTACAGAGAACCTGACTGATCTCACGGACCGGGATGTGTTTGAGACCAAATTCTGTCTTCATG
Source organism: Mormyrus lacerda (assembly GCA_015163995.2). Classification (NCBI taxonomy): domain Eukaryota; kingdom Metazoa; phylum Chordata; class Actinopteri; order Osteoglossiformes; family Mormyridae; genus Mormyrus; species Mormyrus lacerda. The sequence continues at coordinate 14,426,319 of JAABNX020000008.1, forward strand.
ATGTAAGGACACTGTGAAGTACTTTTGAGGAATGGGTATATAGTGAAAAACAGCATCTTATGAAGACCCTGACTCAAGCAAAACCGTGTGTAACTGTAATTCTGTCCATTGGAGAAATACCAGTGGTGTAACTTTTTAACTGGTTCTGTCCCAGTAAATCACCTTAGACAGCAGTACTACTTTATTTTGTATTTCCTTCTAAGAAGCATCACTGTTAATGCTTTTGGTTTGAAAGGTTTGAAGATAATCGCAATGAAGTTGATGTTTTGGGAAAGCTGTATACAGACATATTCTTGTCAACATTCGCTATGTACATTTAATCTTGGCCCCCACTGAATTTTATTAAAGCAGTTCCGGAGGGCGCGTTAAAAACATTCCACTGGATAAGGATGAATTATGTCTACTGTTCTGAAACATTATCCATGCTTTTTAATTTGCAGTGCCCATAGTTTGTATGGCCTTAATTAACATTATTTTGTCGTCTTGTGGTCTGCAGAAAGAGGAGACGAAGGAGTTGAAGAAGAGGTGGGCTAATTGGCTGGCCTTCTTCAGATCGCAGCCTATGAATATTATCAGGTAAAAGCTAGGGGGATCCTCCATAACTTTGAACACTTTGAGATCTAGGGTTCAGTTAACCCCTGCCACATGTGTGTCCACCAGGAATTACTTTGGGGAAAAGATTGCCCTCTACTACCTATGGCTGGGCTGGTATACCTGGCTGTTAATTCCTGCAGCTGGCGTGGGGGTGATCGTGTTCCTGCTTGGCTTGGCATTTTATACCAGCAGTCCCCTTATGTGAGTTTTCCCATCTCTGTCTTCCAATAGTTGGTATAGTGGAAGCTTTACTATTCCGTGTCTCCATTTAGAACGTATGTTCCTACATAGGAAGACATGTGAAAGGTGTGTGTGTGTGTGTGTGTGTGTGTGTGTGTGAGAGAGAGAAAGGGAACTGGGGAGAATGAAGGCAAGTCATGTGATGATGATGGTAATAATATTATAGATCAATACTTTATTGATTCCCTTGGGGAAATTGTCTTTACGCCTCCCTCAACTTGCTCTCTTTCGTAGAGTAAGTTGTCTGCAAATGGCAGCCACCCATAGCGGCGCCCAGTTCAAGCCCAGCTTGGGCACATCTGTGGGCCCTTGAGCAAGGCCCTTAAGCCCCAGCTTGCTGGGCTTTGCCATGGGTGGCAGCGAGGTTAATGAGGAAGACGTTGACCCGGTCTGTATGTCTCACAGTGCGGAAGTGTGTGAAGCTGACATCATCATGTGTCCGCTGTGTGACGAGAAGTGCAGTGTGTGGCAGCTCTCGGATACCTGCTTCTATGCTAAGGTACACCCTGTGAGCGCTTCCCCCGCGGTGCTAACCCGGCTAATGTCGGTCATCGATCATGTCTAAGCAGCTGCAGAGGAGGATGGTAGGAATGGGGAAAGGGAGCCACAGATGATCTGAGTTGAATATGAAAAGAAAGAAAACTGAAAGGTGCTACTCTGTTATCCTACTCTTCAGGTCACCCATCTCTTTGACAATGAGGGGACGGTGGTTTTTGCCATGCTCATGGCCTTGTGGGGTACGTATTCCTGCAGGGTCCGCTCGACATCCTAACAGTAGGTGTTGGTCTCAGTGGGTGCTTATACGTGTGCCTGTTTCTTCATAGCCACAGTGTTTCTGGCGATGTGGAAGAGGCGTCGAGCCTTCTATGTATCCCAGTGGAAAATATTTGAATGGTGTGAGGATGAGGTACGGTGGAGGGAGGCTTTGGACGGTCGAGGGTTTCCCACAAGAGTACTATGCAGGATGTAGAGTCAGGATATTTTGTTTAGAGATCAGAGCCAGTATCCATTTTAGACATTTTCTGATCTGGTTGCCAATTAAGTCACTTGTTCTGCTCTATGTCAAATCTGATGTGTCAATGCATAAATGTTTTAGCTCTTCCAGAAATGTGATTAGTCTAAGATAATTTGTGAAGCCTGATTCTATACATGTCTCTCAGGAGGAGCTGATCCTGGAGGTGGTGAACGATCCAAACTGTTCACCCAAGAAGTACCAACATTCATTTGTACACAACACTCTAGTCATGATCCTAGTCACGCTAATGGTAAGATTCAAAGCCCGACACATACAAGTTGGAACATTTCAGAGATTACACTCCGTACACGGTATACAATTACAAGGGACGTTTGATATGCCTGTGAAATTTCCCTTTCTTCATTTAACATACTTCACTACCGTCATTTAGAACCATCACTGTGTTTGCATATATTCTTCAAGTTGAAGCTTTTAATCAAGCCTTATAGAGCAGCATAGCATGGACACAGAATTATGCTCCCTGTAGTCACTTATGTGAACATATTGCAGGGCTAGGGGCTCCAACACAAGTTATCCTGCTCTTCCTGTGTTCTGAACCACAGCCCTAAGACAGTGGGGTATCTGATCGTCCATGGAGTACTGTATGTGTGCATGCTTGTGTATCTGCCTTCTGTTCCATGCCACCTGAGAAAGGGTCCAGGCCCCATTCCAAGTTGGTTGGATTGAAGAATATGATATGTTGGAAGCTCAGTGATTCTTTTTACACTAGCTTTTCATATATTATGTAGAGCTTTAGACATATTTACTTTATTACAAAATAAAAGATAAATGGAATAATTGAAATCTAGAGAACTCCTTAATGGAGTTTGTCACTTTTGTTCCCTGTGAAGTTGAACAACTTCCACTAGGGGTCAGCAGTGAGCCTGAAAGTGAGTTCCCTCTCTCATTTTGCTGTCTGTTCCACCAAAAACCAAACCGAGCAGGTGTTTTTTCAGTGTAAGCATATTTAGCAAAGTGTTTTCCTGTGAGAAGGTCTAGCAGTGTAGGTCAGGGCCATGTGAGTGGTTTGCGGGTGGCGAGTCCTGGTGCTCCACTTGGTTGACTGAGCCTTTCTCACGGTGTGTTCTTGTCCAGCTGATGCTGATCATCGGCTTGGCCCAAGCTCTGGTAGTCTTTCGGGTCGTGGTCACCGGATCGCTGTCGGAGAGTTCTTGGACATTCCTGAAGGACAATGCAAGCATTGTTGCTGTCATATTGGGTGCTGTGCTACACTACCTCACCATCACCATAATGACACGGGTAGGGCTCCATCTGAAATAACCATCCCTAAAAGAGACCTTTTAAGCATTGCGGAGCGTAAGCCTAATGTCAAATATTAAACACCTCATTCTGTTGTCCCACAGGTCAACCAGAAAATGGCCTCCAAGCTATGTGACATAGGTACGTAAACAGCCACATAATCTGTCTGGTCATTCAGATTTTAGACTGTATTTTATGGCTGGTTGAAGAAACACAGTCAATATCATACATCGGGGCTGTTCAAATCACAGTCCTCAAAGTCTGCGCAGCCTTCCTTTACCCGTGAGCCGGGTGTGAAGCCACTGTGACCAATCAGAATCAGTAATTATTAAACTAACCAACTGTGAGAATTGAAAGCAGGACCTGGATTTGGAATCTCGGTCAAGATTTGAAGAGCTCTGCCCTGAATTCTATATATTTGTGGATTTGAGTTAATACCAATGTCTGGTGAAAATTTCATGTGAATAGGCTCATGGGGAAAAAAGATATCGACGTGTTCAGTACTCATTTCGTCATTCGAGAAAACTACATGAGACATAGATAAATCTTAAATTTTTTTGGCAATTTCTCGAAAGCGTTCACATGGTCACCATTATTTCGCTGGATATAATTCTGGCTTCTTGGTATCACTGGTATTGTCTCTGCTGTGTTTCTCACTGTTGTGATGCTGACCTCTAGCTGCTCTGGCACAAATTTCCTGTGGCATTTGTTTTATGTCATTACACATAAAGAAACACCTACATGTTACGAACTGCACAGACCTGCACTGGATAAGAGTTTGAAAGGTGGAGCTTGGGAAAGGTGGAGCTTTCCATATATTTATGTAAAGTTTGTTTTGTTTTAAGTATTTTCATGCAGTCTTAAGCTGTTTAAATAGATCTTTATTTTGGAGTGCATTTTGACATCAGTCAGCTGTAAATCTCCCATCTGTTTTTATCTTGAATCTTATCGCTGGTTTCAGGGCGGAATGAGGGTACTGTTTTTTTGTGTTTCTTTAGTTGATGTTAGTCAAATCTTCATAACCCTCTTTGTTCACCATGTCATGCCATGAAATCAAATCAGGTTATTATATATATAAGTCGCACAGTATAGGACAAACCTTAAAAGTATTTTGGCTATTGTTATGGTAATGTGGGGATTCAATTTCTCCATTATCGTTTGTATAAAGAAAACAAGAAATAGTTTAAATCTCGGCTGGGGGAAATTCTAGCTACAATGCTATTTGATTCATTGTATCTTGTCAGTTATATTGATTGTGCATCAAACTATGCTGAGTTAGGATGTGTGTTCAGCTTTTGCTGGATCTGGAATGTGATGGTTTCTGATACTGGTGTGCTGCCATGTGAGGTAATTTCCTGTTGATTGTTGTCTGTCCGCTAAGCAGAGAAGACCCGCACAGTCGTTTCCACGGAGAGGAGCTTCACCGTCAAGATGTTCACCTTCCAGTTCTTCACTCACTTCTCCTCTCTGTTCTATGTCGCCTTCTTTTTGGGGAGGTACGGTCCTGTTTCTTTCTTTGTCTGGGCAGTATGGATCTAAGCATTATACCTGATTTTCACATCAGTTTTTTAAGCTGGCACACAAACAAATTATACTTATCTTTTTGCACCCTGTTTAGGATTAATGGATACCCAGGGAGCTATCACCGGATCGCAGGAAAGTGGAGACTTGAGGAGGTGCACTCATTTACGTAGTTGGACATTTACTTCTTTTCAGTAGGTGCTGAGGAACACAGACTTGAAAGGAATGTAACCAATAACAAGAAACTTACTGGTCAATGCTTATGGTTCCCTGACTGCCATGTTTCAACATGATGATGATAAATATAATATTGCTAAACAATAATGCTAAAAACACTGAAATAGGAGAATACTGCAAAAAAGACAAGTAATCATTTTTTTGTCAAAGACTTGCTTTTATGATTTTAAGACGTGTCCCCCTCACATTTCATAATTATTCGTTTGGACCCCCCCACATTTAACATAAAATATTAGTTTTATGCCAGTGTGCCCCTCCCACATTCAAAATGCTTCTGACACCTCTGGTATGTGTAGTAAGTTTATCCCATTTTATGAATTTTAACATCAGTCACCCCTGATATGTGAAAGGGTGTGGTCCTCTCATACACTACAGTCTAATATACTACTGCAACCTTGTCCAATGTATGTTATAAAATGCCTCTGAAATACCTAAAGCCTAGACTTGTCACTCCTCATTTTATAGTTTTACATAAGGGGAATGATCAGAGAAAATGTTTTTTATTAGAATAAAATGAAAATTTGAATTGCAGTAACTGCAAGTAAATTATTACCAAATAAGTTCTGCCAATTAATGTTAACTTTTTGCTGTGTGATGAAATCTACTTTCTGTGTATCCGAAGCTTGTGAACCCATAAATTTAGCGGGTGTGTTTTTTTTCTTCAGTGCCACCCCAGTGGTTGCCTCACTGACCTCTTCATCCAAATGGCCATTATCATGGTGCTTAAACAGACTATCAACAACATCTTTGAACTCTGCGGGCCGTAAGTCTCCGTTATATTTGCTCTTGAAGATGTCCTCTCTACCATAGCTCACAGAAACACAGTCTTGGAGGTTGTCTCAGAACATACCATGCCATTAGCTAGTGCACTGTTTCCCAATTCGGTCCCCAGGGATCCACAGTCGGTCTACATTTTTGCTCCCTAGAAGACAGTCCACGTTTTTGCTCCCAAGGGTGCTGGGAGGGAGCAGAAATGTGGACTGTCTGTGGGTCCCCAAGGACCAGCTTGGGAAACGCTGCTCTAGTGGGATGACCTACCTACAGACATAACCTCTACTGACGGCTCATTTGTTATTTATCATTTTACTGATTTGCTTTTAGGAGAATCTGATCATCTTTAAATAGTCGAACAGAAATATTTTATTACATACACCAGAAGAACTTGTGCGTAGTGGTATTATACTCCAAAACCATTACATTTTCAGAGCAGCCACACTCTTTACACTGTACCTTTAATTTAATGTAAAATAAAATTGTACTCTGAAGAGGGGGGGTGGTGGTGGGCAGTAAAAAAAAAAAAAAAAAAAACATTTTGCTGACCAAGGTTATGCCAGTTCATTGGCATTGTCCCTGTCCCTGGAGGACAAACCTCCCCATTTACGCCTCTTCCCTGTTCCCACAGTTGGTTCTCCAGTTATTGCCGGGAGAAAGAAACCAAAAAGCTGACTATCTCTTGTATCCGGAATCAGTCAAGTAGGAAACAAGATAAATCAGAGGTTTGCAAACACTGCACGCTCAATCACTGGCTCCACAATTACAACCTCAGCAGCATCAGTGTTTATAGTCTCTTCAACGAGTTTCTTGAGATGGGTAAGTTTCAGTCCAGCCCTTGCTAATTTGAGCTCGGGAACCTGCAGAGAAAGTTCTTTGTGGCAACGAAGACTTTGTTTGATGAGGGCTGTAACCATAGCATTTGGCGATTAGATTTAGTATAAAGAGTTGCTTATTGCACTTCCCTAATGTAATTTATAAGGAGTTTATAAAGAATCATGAAACATCCATATTATAAATTTCAGCTTGCATGATCTGAGCACAATGGGCCTAAGGATCAAAGCAAAACACATCTTTGTGTTTGTTTTATATTTTTAACAGTTTATTTTCTAAAATAGTTCTTTATTCATAAAATGAGTTGCCTGGAATTGTTCTGTCCAAATGCTGTCTTATTTCTTGTCAGTTAAGAAATACTGAATAGAAGAATGCAATTGTGAAGACTGTTGTCTCAAACTTCTAGTGTTGGGGATTCAGTTCAGTGGTCCTGATATGGTCATGTTCCTTTGCTCTTCATAGTGATCCAGTTCAGCTTCACCACCATTTTCGTGGCCGCCTTCCCCCTGGCCCCCCTGCTGGCATTATTCAACAACATCATCGAGATCCGCCTAGATGCCTACAAGATGGTCAACCTGGAGCGACGACTGGTACCCAATAAAACCAATGACATTGGTCAGTCTGGCACAGGAAGCCAATTCTCTACTGTAAGGGATGGATGGATGGATGGATGGATGAGTACCAGTCAAAAGTTTATACACAACAAAGCCACTACAATGGAAAGTGTAAATGTAGGGAATAATACAAATAAACCTTTCTATAGGTATGCCCAAACTTTTGACTGGTACTGTATCTACATCTGCATACCTTCCTACACTCGACAGTTAAGTCAGTTTTCACATGTCTACTAAGGTGTGTGGAGCAACATCCTGCAAGCGATTGGCATAATGGCCGTCATCGCCAACGGGCTGGTCATTGGCGTCACGTCGGACTTCATCCCTCGCCTGGTTTACCGCTACCACTACGGGCCATGTGCTACTGGGGAAAACACAGTGCAGTGAGTCTTTACCCAAACCCCATCAGAAACCATCTCAGACACTTCCTACACATAGCTTGTGCCCTGTACTCCTGAAGGGTGCTTTTAGCCTAAGTACTTAGACTTGACTGATCCTAGTCCTATATGCTGTATGTTCATTGTTGCTCTTGACTCCAAGCTGCATGGTTGGCTACATCAGCAACAGCCTGTCGGTCGCGTACATGAGTGACGAACGCGTCCACCAAGACTTCCAGCTCAAGCAGATGGTCACCCATAACGGCCTCAACGTCACCCACTGCAGGTCAGCAGAATAAGTCCCTAAACACCTGTATCCATACATTTCCCATAGCCATTTGTCCAGTACAGAATTACAGTAAGTCTGGAGCTCTGCCCAGGCAGTACAGGGCACTCTGTACAGGATTCAGGGCATAGACCCACACATAGTTATACACCATGAGCAATTCAGAGATGCCAGTTTGCAGGATTGTTTTGGACAGTGGGAAGAATCCTGCACCAACATGGGTAGAACATTGACTCCACAAACACAGAGGGGGGTTAGGTCTCGAACTGACAAGCCCCGATGCGTGTCAGATTACAGTATTAATCAGCGAGTCATCATGTTACCCCCAGACACAGCAGAAGACTGTCACTAATTTAATAAAATTATACAGATACACTGTTTAGCTAGCACACTTTTACATGTGATGCATTTGTTTATTGCTCAGCAAAGTTTATTGACATTGGCACTTCATAAATAATATGTATAAGTAACATTAGAACTTACAGAAACTCAGCTGTAATGTGATTCTTACCGGGTGGTAGGACTTGGCTCTACATGGGCATTGTGCTGGCTTGCACACACCTAGCAGGTATTCCAAAACAGAATCGAGGCGCGGCACCAGACGTTACAGTTCTAAGTGTAGCAAGCTAGCACATTATAAGGATGAGACCAGAACTTAATCTGTAAATCAGAATGTGCTGGAATGTGAAGGTATAGGAGAGTGGAAGGGTAACGAGGTAGTTGCAGGTTCTGGAATGTGTACAAAACATGCTGCTGAAAACATGCTATATATTTTTTAATAATAAATCTAAACTAATAAAGGACGTGAAAGAGTGAAAATTGGTCTGTAAATTGAAATAAACTTTTTTTTTTTCCTAACTATAGAGCTGCCAGATCTGTGCGGATAGGTGCTATACTGTAATGTAGACAGTCAAAAACAGAGGTCCCGCAACTTGTTCTGGCAAGATCTGGCATAAATTAAGGACTAGATGAGACCATGCTGTAGGTCTGCAAGTGTTGAGAGATGAGGATATGGATGAAAGCACTTTTGTGTGAGTTGTGGTCAATCAAAATGTGAAGGGCTTTTATGTTCCTAGGTATAAAGACTACAGAAATGACCTGGACTATGGGCTGACCTCACAGTTCTGGCTTATTCTGGCAGTCCGGTTTGCCTTCGTCATTCTGTTTGAGGTACAATTATGTGCAAACACTCTGCAGGTTACTCTAAATGAAAGTGGCTCGATGGGATCTGTTTTATAAAGGCTTTTGGTTGCATAAAGATTATTGCAAAAAATTTATGCAGAGAGCTCATATGTTAGTAAATTTATATGTAAAGCCAATGTCTCTCATTAACCAATCATGTCATTGCAGATGGCTTCCAAAAAAACTAAATCATCATTTATATAATAGAAATCTTGCTAAAGAAGGTTCCTTTTTATGAGAACTAAAATCAGCGTCATACAATCAGCCACCGTGACATTTTTTCCCCACAGGTATTTCATAGGAAGTTGTATGACCCTTAATTGGCTTATTCTGCTGCCCTCTTTTGTCTTTCCACAGCACATCGTACTTATTTGCAAGGGTGTCGTCGGTTGGTTTTTCCCAGACTGCCCCTTACCTGTGAAGAACAATAGACTTCAGGACAAACTGGAAAGGCTCAAAGCAGAGTTTAGGTGGGTGCGTGCTTGCACTGAGTTTACATCAAACATTGCATAGTGTGTGAAGACCAAACTAGTCTGGAAACACTAGTCATTATGAAGATACAGACAGTTACACAAGGTCAGGGGGCATTTCAAATAAACAGAAAGCTGTCAAGAGTAACTCTAAAGACACAAGACCTATTTTGTTGGAACTACAGTTGAAACCTGCATCAACAAGTCAAACAGGCACCCATGTGCTTATAACTCAAGTTCACGAGGTTCATGTGTTGCTCTTCCAGTGCAGAGAATGAGAGATGCTTCAGGTCGACTAATGTCTGATGAACAAGACGAAATATGTAAGTTTAAATTTTCTTCATATGCCTCATGAAACGGGGGCTTTTGAAAGTCAGCCCCCCTGGTCCAGATGACTGTTGACTAGCCAGGTTGTCTCCTGGTCACTGGTGTTCATTCAGGTTCATATGACCCTTCTCTTTAGTTTACTGTCCTGCAGTGCAATGTGCCCTTTCCCCAGGTTGCAAGGCAACTGTACAGAGATGATGGAGACAAGAACTTCCGCCCTGTCACTTTCATATGACTGCACTTCTGTTTACTCTGATGTTTGGGGAAACTCAGAAACACTACAATGCTCCCAGCGCACAAAACACTAGGATAAATGAATATTTCATTCTAGAATTTTAACGGATCTTTAAAAAAATATATATATTTATCTATAAATACTTTGCTGCCATCACCTAGAAGGTGTACTGCGGCCAAAACTGCTGAGTTACAAATGAAAATCCCCCTTGGACTCTCTAAATCCTCTATAAGTACATATGTTATATTTTGAGACTTCTTGTAAAGTAAGAGCTGTAATTGTATATCTTGGTTATTTTCATATTACTGTGTCCTGTATTTTATATTAAAAATCAAAACAGTGTGCCCATCATAAAATCTGTGCAATGTAATATCTCCATCCAGCATGCTGTGTGTCCTGTTTCCAGATTTTGCCTTACAAATCACGTATAACAATTTAGTTAATCGCCAATACGACAGTGTTTAGCTGTCTGGTTGAATCATGGCCAAATGGAAGATAGATGCACCCTGATTTACAAGAGGCCTCTGTGACAGGCTTTTTATAAAGCAGTGATAGTAACACAACATCTCGCCTCTCCCGGAAGTTCCAGGAGTCACAACACGACAGCAGCTCGCTTACACCCAGGAATGTTGCGCAACGTACCGGAAATCTGTCACCCTGTTATTTCGCAGCGGTAAAATTAGCCAGCAGGAATTTTTACCGTCTCAACCCTGCCCCATCTGGCTGGGAAATTTAAAAATCCTCCATCAAGAACAGGAGATGTACAAGGTCCCAAAGAAGGTGAATTAAAAAAAAATATATAAAAAATATGTACAAAAAGTAGTAATTTCTCATAAAATGACAGAGGACCATTGTGACTGCCCCCCCGAAGCCGAATCACCGCCTCCCCTCTTTATACTAATTTCACAATACTAATTGTGAAATTGGTATAAAGAAGTTTTAAATGGTCTGTATTTTTTCATTTGATTTACCCCCCCCCCCCAAAAAAAAATCTGAAGCCTCCTCTACATTCAAAATTGCAGTCAGACTGAATTCCAGTCACCTGACCTTGCTTTCTTTAAATAATTTATTTATTTAGCATACACATTTTATTTCAGGTGATGTACAAGTGAGGCTGATAATATACCTCTAGCATAAGTCTGTCAGCTTAGGTACACGTGCAGGTGGCTATGCCTCCAATGAGTGACCACTAGCAGTTTCTAGATAATTAGGGGAAGAAGAGTTACCCAAAGACCCACGGAACCAGACCAGAACGGCTATTCAAATAATCACCAGGAGAATCTAGTCAGAACAGTACAAATCAGATGAGCAGGGCCAACAAAATTCATGTCATACTGTGAGAACCTATAGCTTAAACATTTTAGCCAAAAAAACCTCAAATGAATATTACTGAAATAAATTCACAACTTACACAAATCGACTGCTGGCTCAGGACACACTAAAAATTTAAATGTGGTGAAGAGGGTTTATTCAAGGTAGGACAACAACCAGTCATTACATGTTTAAGAATGTCTGGTTTTGAAAGTGACACAGAACAATGCAAAGACAAGATCCTGCATGCTACAGCTGTTATGCTCACCAAGGAGCAAAGGGTGGGGCTTTGCTTGTTTAAACACGGAGAGTCCCACCCAAGGGGTGTACCAGTACGATGTGTTAAAACATATCTCCGTAGCTGGAGGAGAAGCATTTACCGTAATTTAGACAATAGCCACAGCCAGCGTGCTTCATTTACACAGAGTGGGTTTCCCAGAGCTCCTCTGTGTCACGTTTCCCTAGTAACTGCTTTGTAAAAACTAACTAAATGCTTATTTGCAGCGATTTTTTTCCCCCCAATGATTTCAGTTCCCTTTCTTTGCTCATCTTGTGGAACATAGCAAATGGGATCGTTTGGTGACCAAGAAGTAGCTTTGTTGAAGAGACTTATGACAGGAATATAAGCTAGAGAAAGAAAACCGAGGACCCACATGTGCTTTGCGGAGTAACCATTCACACTTAAGACAGTGCTGAAGTGTCTCGTGTTGTGGTTATGGAGAATAGAATGGGAGTGCCTACTATGCTAATGTCATCTGACTCGCCTATAAAATGGAAACCAAGAATAACAATTAGCGCCAGAGTTCCTGGACTGGTTTTCTCTGACTGATATCTGACAGTCCAAAGTTCAATAATGACTAAGAGTGTATGGAGCAGTAGTAAAGAACTCATATCTCTCACACTCCCATCTGAAACTGAGCTATAAAGGTGGGCTTGGTGTCCGTCTGACAGTGAGGTCATGTCAAGTACTTCGGAATTTATCTCCATCATGGATATTAATGGAAAAACACATGGGCAACTCACTACAGCAAAAGTGAACAAGTGGCGCATGAGAGACATAAAATATTAAATTTCACACAGCAATGATATAACAAGATATTGCAGGTGGTTTCAACACTACTCATCTGAAGTAAACTGACTGCTATTCTGATCTCAATGTTCATATGCCAGTCTATGTACACTGGACCTACTAGGACATCAGCCTTAACCTGGCCTGCATCCAGAAATCATCTCTCCTTCGTAGTTATAGCCATATCCTGTTTGGTTTCCTGCCCATGTGGATGACGAACATAGGTATCGATTACATGACAGTGGCTTGCATGCTGATTATTAGCTTATTCTCAGTTATACGATATAAAGAAAGCTCTTACTATCAAGTTACGATCACTCCCATCTTGCCTTTCTTCTACAGTGGTGCTGTTGCAGTGCTCTTTTCATAGAGCTATTTTTAAATCGCATGAGGTAGTTTTAACTGTCGAAGTCATATACATGTCCAGTGTATAACAAAGTAGGAGAGAACATTGGGAAACGTCTCATCTCCCATTGTCTTGCTGTACAGGTTTTACAAAGAGCTTACTCTTCTTAAACTATGCAGAGGGCAGACTACTGGAACGAAATGCATGATCTGCAAACTCAATCTCATTAGTAAGTTACTATTATCATGAGCTCCTGAAATTTTAGACTAGGCGCACAAAACATTGTTTTCACTCAGTTAAGGTGACATTAATTGTGATACCAAAACAAGGGCAAGGTGTGGCTTGGAAATGAGGTAAATATGGAACAATATAGGTTTAACAACTCGAGCAAAGCAAATACCCTTTGACTACCTTCTGTAAATACTGTAGGAAGGTGATCATACAGACGCTAAGTATTCAATATTATTTGTATGCAGTCTTCCTCTAACCAGCCCAGAACATCCTTGTCTCCCAGGCTGGCCCCAGCTATAGGCAGTAGCCCAGAGCCCCTTTATTGTGTGCGCTGTGGAAAAAGTGAAAGGATCATCATTTTTCTTGTTCAAGTCAAGCATTGCCTAGGGCCCCTGAACTGGTAGAGCCGGCCCTTCCTGTGAAACTAACCCAAAAGAGCAGGCCTCATGTTTAAAGTGGACATACATATAAATTCAGATTAGGGGGACAACAGATAGTAAGAACACACAAAGAAACAAGAAAGTGTGTGCCTTGAGAACTCCCTGAATGGCTTGACATGGTACAGAAAACACGGCGTGTGACTGCACCACACCTTAAAAGCAATTGGCTGAGCTGCAGGGACATTCATTTGTTTATTTTTATTTGACCTGGCAGTTCCCAACATCTGTCAACAGGAGTTTCATTAAATGACATCAGATATAGTTGAAGAACAATGGCCATATACAGTTATGTTATCTATATGGTTTTAGTGTTATGAGGTACTGTCCCTCTACAAGAGAAATTAGTATTAGGGTTACGGGTGTTTCATTTTGCACACTCAAAACTGAATAATACAGCATCGGTAAAAAAATAAAGAAAAATCCAGACTTGTAACCCATCAAGCATGCAATTAGCCACAAGCATAAATGTGTTACTTTTAGAAATTGAATCAAATGCACATATAAGTTCTTTATTTTTATTCCAAATTAATATTACATACAAAATGAGAAAATGAAGCTACAGAAGTATTTTTGGCTGTAACTCAATGGGACTACAGCTCTAAGTATTTCAAGGAAGACTAATGGACTGTCACCGTACCAAACAAGGAACCAGAAAAATTACTGAATGTCTCAGTGCTGCCTTGTGGTGGACAGAGGTGGAAATGCAGGCCTACTCAAGACCTTAAATTATAGTACAAAACCAAGCAAACTCCCATTTAGGTGCAAAAATATTAGAGTGAAAGTTAATTTGTTACTGAAGCAGTCTTTAATGGGTTTAAGATCCAGAATATTTGGATTAGATTTAGTCAGTTTGCCAAAGAAAAACTAAAAGAATGGTACCTACTAAAGAACTTAAAAAATATAGCCAATCACAGATCTATTCATAAGAGCAATTAAATAAATACATTTTTACACAAACTTTCCACTTTCAAAACACTCCCTTTATAGGCACTTAAGGTAACTAAATACTATAAAATTATTAAAGGGGTTTGGTACCTATTGGATGTAATTGGCAAAACGGTTACCTTTATGGTGGTGCTTCATTTAAGTAATTATTATAAACCTGGCAAGACAATGAAAATGAGCAATGGCCAGAACCTTTCTGAGATTATACTAAATGAGCTGTTTCAGAAGGAACAGTTCAGCTGCCCGCGGCAAATTTTTTTTGTCTTGGTCGTTTGTGGGATCAGTAAACTTGTTTTCAGGTTATTTTGTTATTTAAAAAATAAAAGCTTCACAGAGGCCCACTGTGATCATTAAACCAGATACTTCATTAACTAAGCACTTATTTAGTGGACACCAATCATATTATACATTTTCTTTAGGGTAAACCGTCGGCAAGCATAATGTTGAACACCTGAAAATGGTAACACACGCTTACATAGGTACCAAACTGACCGTCCAACTTACAGTATTTACCACCATTTTATAAAACAGGCAAGTTTAAAGGCAGAAAAAAAGACATACAAAAACCCTGACCCAGTGTATACTACAAGATCTCTCAACCCGCTCAACATTTGTTTTAAACAAAGTGAACTCTTAACATACACAAGAACAATTCTAACTTTCAAAGATTCATGATTCAACAGGACTTTGAGGAAATCCATAATATATAGATTGTTGTTAAAGGAAAACTTTTTGATTCCCCTGTGTGTGAAGGCAAGACAGACAGGAAACCAGTTGATGCCCATCAGTCAGCTACAAACAGTCAGAGTAAAAATGTGACCCTTATCTCCACAGTACCTGCTGCCAGAACATGAGTGGCATGTGAGGGTGATCTGCAGAAAAAGGGCATTTGACAGCAGGCATGATAGGAAGGGTATAAGTAGAGGGCTCTTCGAATCTGGCCCTCAGTTCCAAATCCAGGCCTTGTTTTCAGTTCTCCCAGGTAGTTAGTTTAATAATTACTAATTCTGATTGGCCACCGAGGCTTCACACTCACCTCATGGGTAAAGGAAGGCTGGAAAACCAGCAGTGCTCGGCCCTTAAGGACCGTGATTTGAACAGCTCCGGTCTAGTAGCGACACACAGACACGACAGTGCTCAGTCAGCGAGTGCGGAGCCAGCTAAAGGAGACCAGTGACTAGGTATGAAACACAGGGAATAGGAGCTCATTCTCCCTTCCCTGCTTTTGAGTTGCCAGGGGAAAAGTCATGAAAAATATTTAAACATCCAAATCGGAGGGAAATATCCAGATAGTGAGCGCAAATGATCCTTTGTGGTAGCAAGTCCTGTGTCAGCCCATACAGCCAGGGCTGCCGCTTCGACAGAACGGGCGGCACCTACTGTAGCTGACTGTCTACAGCCAGTGTTTTTTGCTGAACATTCCTGCCTGAGGCAAAGTAGATGCAAACTCATCTTGCAGGTGCAAAATAAAGAATAAAGGTTTACACAGTAATGTCCGCAAAGTCTTGCCTCGCGAACCCTTTCTG
>JAABNX020000008.1:14442249-14458170 GCA_015163995.2 Mormyrus lacerda
GTTTTGACCGTAAAGACAAAGCAGAGTAGGCTTCCAGCCGCTTCCATAAATAGAGCACATAAATGGGACACCGACAGAAATGAGGAAGCATTAGGTAAAAAGAAAGTCGGATGGTCATTTTTTTTTAAAAAAAGAACAGGGACACTCTCAGGGCATGCCGATTTAGAGGGCCGTGGAAAGGAAGGCGAGAGTCACGAGGTGTGTTCCCGCCTCCGGAACACTCTGTGTTGTGTGCGCACGTGTGCAACAGGCTGCGTTTGTGCGAAAGCACGCATCTGCGCAGTCCCATTGTTAGCATTTCAAACAAGGGAAAATAGCCTGCGGCTAGGGCAGGGCACCTTTAAATGTCAACGGCAATGGCTAAAATGCTGAAGGACAAGAGCGTCGTTTTTCCTGATTTAAGACATCATAAAAAAAAAAAAATAAAAAAAAAAAAAAAACAAACGAAAAAAATTAGTGGTTTAGTAAAATGTGCAAATTAAGGGTTTTTTCAGCAATGCTGAAAATTCCTGGCAAGCTATGTTATTAAATTCCAAAAGGTTCAATGAATGCTCTATCAGTATTAACAGAACAACAAACTTTGCAAGTAACGCTGAGGAAACTCTTCTTAATTACCATCATTAGGAATAAGATGCTGACAGGTTTAAACTTCATAATGAAATCTCTGAATTGATCACATTCAAAATCCATGACTTTAGATATCTAAATGGTAGATACAAGTGATTGGGTTTAGAATTAAATTTAGGTAGATACTAACTGCTATGAAATTTGAAATGCCCCGTCTAACCCTAATATTTAACAATAGTGATGGGACTGAATGTACTGAGTGTAATATACACCTTCCCGTGGATTAATAATTTATTGATGTTCTAGCATCATATTCCACCATGAGCAGAGTCATAATGACTACAAAGGGATCTCCAAGACAACAGCTGACTTGGGGATCTAATGAAGAAGTCTGAAGAGCAATGGTAGGATGCACAATGCAGCAGGACAGAATTGTGCTGCTTGACACAAAATGTGCTTTATAGTTTAGAAACCAAACTAACTTCACTGAATTGTAATTACCATGTCCTCTGTGACTGTTTTACTGAGAAGTTTAGAAGAGGTTTTAACTACACTGGCACTTTAACAGCCACATCATCATAGTTTTACACTAACATGAAGACCGTTTAAACATCATTTCCTTTGGCTGCCCAAGATCTTTGCACAGTACTACATCACTACTCACATGCATGCCTGCACACAGCAATGCAGCTACCGGCTGTTTGTGTTTCGACTGGGGGAGGGGGGACTGATGAAAGGAAACCTCCACAAGGCCAGGAAACACCCATGCAACGATTGGACCAACCATGTTCATCGGGCATGAAACATCGTGCAGTGAAATGCTTTAAGATTTTTTATAAAAAAAAAAAAAAATGCAGAAAAACAGATTCCAGAAACAAATAGTATTCAAAAGGCATTCAGTGTTCATGCTGTTAGCATGACTTCCCTAAAGCAGGCCACAGCTTGGTGGTGGACAGATTCTTCGCGGGGTTAAGAGAGGGTGAGAGAGAGAGCGAGAGAGAGAGAGAGAGAGAGAACAGAGATGCTGGAAGGGACACCTGGGAATGATCACTGGAGCAGATGAAAGAGGAGAGGATTGGTAATCATGATTGTCCCTTCCCACTGGGAATAAACCAGTGTTTCTCAATCTAGTCATCAGGAACCCCCAGATGGTCCACGTTTTTGCTCCCTCCCAACTTCCAGCCAGACAATCCACATTTCTACTAGAGATTTGGAAGGAAGCAGAAGACTGAGGACCAGTTTAAGAAACACTGGAGTAAACTAAGGCAATCATTTACTCCCAAAGCACGAGTTTAAATCTATTGAGGTATAACCTAATTCAAAACCAGGCAACCAAACAATTACCTGCGAATTACTTTATAAAAAAGTACACATCTTACCCATTACCCACTGAGTCAGTTCAAGTGTATCGTCTTGTGCAAACTGCTTCACTGTGGAGCACATTCTGAAGGTAACAATCAGCCCTGACGGTGGTCTGCACTGCCCCAAAGCCCAGGT
Organism: Mormyrus lacerda; assembly: GCA_015163995.2. Lineage (NCBI taxonomy): Eukaryota > Metazoa > Chordata > Actinopteri > Osteoglossiformes > Mormyridae > Mormyrus > Mormyrus lacerda. Next base: position 14,444,314 of record JAABNX020000008.1, read on the forward strand.
CCCTCACCTGTTTGTAATCCCGATGAAGCTTCTTGTACTGGAACATATTACAGAGCACGGTGGCAGCTGCTTTGGCGGCCTTCAGCTTCGCAGGGCTGAGGGACAAACAGCAATTCTGTAACATTTTCAGCTGGGGACCCCCACATACTCACCACAAGGAGGATTTACAGTGAGGCTTCAGGGACATGCAGTGTGGCGGCTCAAAGAAAATACCAAACAAAATTCACTTTATTCATCCTTTGGGAATTTCCAGCCTCCGCTTTGGTAGCAGGGTGTCTGTGTGCCTGGCTCTTAACCCCCCCCTTTCTCCAGGTTCCTGTTTCCTTGTTGCTTTTAATGGTTAAGCCAAAGCCATGTTTACATACCGAAGAACACCAACTTCAGCATGTCTGCTTGCAAACTTTATTTGCAAATAGTTTTATGTGTCAAAACCCCGCAGGCAACAGGGCAATTTCTTAAGGAACAGGTTTAGAATACAGGGCTGACTAACTTGTAATAGTGATACTTTTATCGATCCTCGTGGGGAAATTCTCTTTACGCTCTCCATGACACACATGTAGGTGACAGCAAGTTTGGAAGCGAAGGGCAGCCACCTGCAGCGGCACCCATGGAGCTGGGGGTTAAGTGCCGTGCTCAAGGACCCACAGGTGCGACTGTGACATTCTGATCGTGGGCACAGTGGCTAAACTCACTGAGCCACACACCGCCATCATACCTATTGTCATGGGAGTTCTTGATCCCAACGAGTTTCGGCAACCCATCAAAGTAGGTGATGTCCCGAGCTGCCACAGAGCTTCCCGCCACCAGGTTGTTCAAGGTGCCGCAGATGTTCACCACGACATCAGTGGAAGGAACCTTCTGATAACCATCATTGGGCAGCTTGGTGAGCAGGCTGGATACCAACTTAGTGGCTGGAAAAAGAAACCCAGAATGAAAGGTTTATCTAAATATACACTGTATGTGTGACAGGCTGGTATTCCGAAGCCATGAGGACATCTCCAATCCACATGTTTATCATAATAACCATTTAGTAGTGGTAAATGGTTATTATGATTATGATAAAATAATTTAGTAGTAATTTAAATCGATAGAAGTTAATACTTAACGGCCATAAAAACCAACAGATTTCAAGTCCCCATAAATACTAATGGTGTAGAGAGATGATGAATCCAGTGCAAATAGTCACAGGATTGACAGTTACCTAAATCACCCTTATTCTTGGTATGACGAGAGAGGTTCCGGAGGAAGCCAGTGAGGGAGCGCAGCTCCAGATCGTTATCGGTACGCAGATGGTCCAGCAGTACCGGGAGAATTCGCTCCTGTTCCAGTGCCACCTTGCTCAGAACGGACGCCCACTAATGGAGGACGAGGGGGAGGCATCAATAAAGGCCAGCAAATACCATCATTAATCGCCCTGTGTTGACTGGGTAAGCAGATGACGAAAATGAAGAAGGTAGCATAGACAAATAACCCTGTCGTGGTTAAGGCAGATAGACAACAGAGTCACTATAACAGCAAGCAAAAATTCAGTACAGCACATGGTATGCTTAGCTAGCAATCCAGCTAAATCAGTGTGACATTTTCATCAAATGAATGGAAGGTAGAAGGCAAGGAAGCCTTGTCTGAGTAAGTAAAATACAATGATATAGAAAAAAAACCTGATTGATTAACTAATGTTAACAAATTTGCCTAAAGAACTGTGGTAATAGTACAGTTTCTCACGGTTTGCCATGTTAAATCCAGGTGTCTTGCTTAATAGCTATAGATCATACACCTGCACCAACCCCCCAGACTGTTTTTACAGGACAGCCATAAATCAATCTTTTAGCAGCCATTCTACTGTCAGCATTATTATCAAACACACCCAAAAGCAGGTCGTGAGAACAAAGCATCCACCACATCTACCGTGTGCCAGGTAACTAATCACAGCTCTCGGGTGCAATACTCCACTCCAGCTTTTCATTCTCTCCCTTGCTTGTCCTCCTCCCACTTACAAAGACAGCAGCTGACCTTATCTTGACCAGAACCTGCTCTACATAGCAAGGGCACTGACTTTCACTGGCTCTGATTGTACACCCTCTCTTGTACTGCCAGTGCCAGCTACTGATCTGAGATCATATCCCATACACCTCCCTTGGGGCCACTTTTTACTATTATTCATTAAAAGATTTTACAGTAAAAATAAAAAATTAATGAGCTTGTGTAATAAGCAGTTGCTGTTCTCTGAATATTTAAAATAACATCTGCCTGAATACAGCCCATGGTTACTTTGCTGAGACTGAGGCTCACCGTGTTTCTATGAGATGCCCCACTTATTTTCATCCACTGTAGGCATAACTCACCCTTTTGTCCCCAGCAGTGATGTTCTGCAGGGCACCAGCAGCTGCCTCACGCGTCACAGTGTTGATCTCACAGCGCTGCAGCACATTGTTGTACAACGTCAACACTTGGGGGTGCCAGAGCCACTCTTGCCCCTTGGGTGTCTTTGTCACCTCTGTAAAAGTGGATATGTCCTGGTTTTGTCTCTGTAGTGAGAAACAGACCAACAGATAAATGAGAATAAAAATGTCAAAGGTCAAAGCAATATTCACAGCAAATTTCACACACATTCATTTCTCATTGGTTTTTCTCAGTGCGTAGAACGATCAGTTGTAATCCAAGAAACTATTTCATACATTTCTAAGAACCCAGTATTTAACTCTGTGTGGTTCCCTCCATCTTCTAAATGCTTATTCTGTTCAGGGTCAAATGTGGGCCAGGAGCCTCTCCTGAGCTGGGGTGCCAGTCCATCACAGGGTACATAGACTCATGGTATATGGGCGGTGTGACTGTGTCCTAATGTAAGTGTTAATCCAACTGCACATCTTTGTACTACAGGAGGGAACCAAAGTACCTGGAAGAAACCCAGGCAACACAAGAAAACCATGCAAACTCCGAGAAACACAGAGCAGAGGCCTGATTCGAACCCTGAACACTGGAGGAGTGAGGGCACAATGCTAAGCATTACATTTAAATCCAAGGAATATACCCTTCAGGAATTACAACTGATAAATATGTATTCATGTATTTTAAATTTAAATGCTGCCACATACATCCTTTGCCTTCTTGCTCTGTGGGGTGAAGCACCCAATTGGTTCATTCTTCGGGTCATCCTGCCCCCGTGTGGATCCCTCCAGTCGTATTTGAACCGTTGTTGGTATCTCGCTGTACAGCTGATAAGACAGGTTCCTCAGTACACAGACGCTGTTCTCCACACCCTGAAAGTGAAACAGCATGGGCCAGAGGAATCAGTGTCAAGGTCACCTGTTGATTAGCACATGACCAGTGACACTTTTAGCTCATGGGAGTTATACTTACACAAAAATGTTCTGTGGGCAGAAGGAACAACAATTGGTTCAGGGAAATAGAGGATGTGGGTTCAAGCATCCCCTCTACAATTTGATTGGCTCAGAGAGATAATCATTGTTCCTTCTGCCCTCAGAACATTTTTGTGCCAGTAAACCAAGCAAACTTCTACGGCTCACTCCACAGTGGAAATAAGAAACGTCCTCTTCAAGACATCTACCACAGAGCCAATCATTCTGCAGCTGCCTCACCTTTTCCTCCAACTTGGTATTCGCGATGCATCCCTGGATGTAAGACACCAAGGCGTCTACCAGACCAGGCGTGTCCCGCATTATCTGCCGGGTCTTCTCGTTCACAGAGCTCAGGTTCCTAAGTGAGGAGATGCCAAGACCAGCAGGGTCAACAAGACGAGGCTACCCTAACAGTTAAGATAAGTGCTTGAATGGAAACACTTATGTTGTAGCCCTGTGCCACATGCCCTTTACCTTAGGCAGCCAGTGGTGTTGTAGAAAATGTCCACCTCAGATGGGCTTTGTTGGATCACCTCAGACCCACCCTCATGAGAAAAGGAGGCCAGGGGGACCAGGATCGTCTTTGTGAGCTCACCGAGTGTCTCTCTTGCCAGCTTCTCCTTAAGGTTGTCTTTAGAGGACAGGTTCCACAAGATCCCTGGGGAGAAGCAGAGAAAGTCTTCTTCAGGCGAGCAGAACTGACTAGAGCAATGAGCTGCAGCAGCCAAGCCTCATTCGTGTCCTGTGCACTTCTCTTCTGTAATATGATAGCCCCCCCCGCCACGCCATGCTGCGTATCTAAACAGAACCTAACTATTGTGTAATGATATTTTTCTACTGAAGATTCCTGACAATAACTAGGCTCTCTAGACATCACCTGGAGACAAAATTTTTGAACAAACAAAAAAAACATCTGGCCTGACACATGCACACATGAATCATGTTCATACATCTGTGATCAGTATGACTCATAAGAGTCCTTAGGAAGAAAATTCCTCCCTGGTCTGTGAACCGCCTCCGCTGAAATAAGTCAGTCCGCTCCCACTGAATAGGACTTATTTTACAAACAATTCCAAGTATTAGTGAGCCAGCAGGGAAGCAGAGATTTGTTCGTCACCAATTCAACATTCATGTTAATCGTTAATGTTTTTGAACGTTCACCTTGAATGCAAAGAGTTTTGCACTATTAGCTATTAAACAGCACGTGGGCTAACCTAGCAGAAGCATTAACAAGCTTATAGTAACTGATACAGGTCTTATTCAGAATAATATCAGCCTTAGAGCAAAGCTTGACAGGTCTAGAGTATGAGGAAGTTTAGTGTGAAGCAGATTCTCACACAGAAGTGCTAGAGAGATAAACCAGTGACTCATGTTTATTTTGGTTGGCCCTCAGAATGAGCGTGCGCACTGGCGTCCTAGAGGATGGAATCTCAAGGACTGTTTAACTTTGGCTGTTGGGGGGACTGGACATCGGAGCTTAGACTAGAGAAGAGGCGTGAATCGTTCCAGCGGCTGAGAGCTCCGCACACGTTCGGATCACACGGCCAGCTGGAGCAGAGCGCTTACAGCAGGTGGGGCACCGTGTGAAAAGCCTGGAGATGCTGAGATGGATAAGACAACCCAGAGACTGTGACTTCGAGTCCTATCAAGGGTGGTATTTTGGGTGTGGTGTGTGACGATAGGACACTGTGCCCATGATCAAAAGGTTGTTGGTAGATTAATTCAGCACTGAGGCCTTGAGCAAGGCCCTTAACCCAATTAATCAGGACATTATCCGACCCCATTTTCTTGTCTGTATGCTGTGCTTAATAAGGAAATGTAAATACCGGTGATGTTCTTGCGAAGCTCATCGTCAGGCTCTGCAAGTGCCTTCACCAGCTGGGGGATGCCCTTCGCCTCGATGAGCGCTGCCTTGTTGTCCAGGTTCTCATAGATGATGTTGCGCATCGCGCCTGTGGCATAGCGCTGGACCTCTTGGTTGTCGCTGCTTAAAAGATTCACCAGGGCGGGGATTCCCCGGAGCTGGCGTACCTGCAGGGAGGTGGGGAGGCACCAGAAATGAGGCGAGTCCTTTTAAAACCTCTCACCTTTTAGTCACGGACTGGTCCAGTGTGCATGACCCAATTTAATTAGCCCAGAAAAAGCTCAGCGACTACCTTGTGCTCCACCCTGACTTTGTTTTCGCTATTAGGTTACAAAAATAAAGCAAATTTCGTTCAGGTCCAACTGTAATTCACTTGTTGCCATTTATGTAAATCCATTTCATGTATTGCCGTTACAAATAAAGTATATTAGCACGCTACACAAAACGCCCCATATGAACAGAGAGCAACACAGCAGCACACAAAATGCTGGATCTGTACCTGGTCTTTGGCTTCACGATTATGGTAGCACTCGTGTTGGATGTACGCAGCCCCCGAGACCTGCATTTCTGGGTCTTGCAGGTTAAGGTACTCGACTGCTGTGTTCATATCCATGTTCGTGAACCTGTAGGAAGACACAGGGTGGGGTGGGGGGGGGGGGTGATTAAGCACCATACCGACACACAGAAGTGCATTCCCACACGTTGCTGGGGAGAGGGTGCAGTTTGGCCCTGCACTTGTGCAGCAATATTCAGCACTCGTGTTTCATTAGCACTAGCATGAATAGGGCTTGGCAGCTTAGCCACACCCAGACCTGCCCCGCTTCTGTAATCCTGCCTGGCAGGCAGACTCCATTTCAGCATTTTTCCCGGACCTGCTCCTCCACTACAACACTTAAAGTACATCAGACACAGGAGAGGACTTAATCTTACGAAGAACATCCACAAACAATATTCATGTTTTTGGGTAACAAAGGCTGCTTGCGTACAAAAAAAAAAAATATATATATTTCTCCAGACGTTCTGGGATGTTAATGTGACGGTTAAAGCACACTCACTGAAACCTCTCCTCACAAAGGGAGCCATTTGCTATCTGACAGGTGATGAAAGGAGATACAATGACACCGTCCCCACAAAGGACATTGAGGAGTACAACCCAGGGGTTTGTCGGAGAGGACGGCGGCCGGCTCCTCACCCGTTCAGGTTGCCCATGCTTCCAGCCATGTTCCAGTTGTCCATCACGTCGACACCCCTGCCCACGCTGTGCAGGCTTTTGACGGAGAGTGCGCGAGGCAGGGTGGCCTGGCGCTGCTGCATGAGGACCACGCTGCCCGGGGAGCTGCTCACCATCTGACCCATAGCCATCCGGCCGCTGCTCCCATAGACACTGCCGGACATCTGCTGCTGCATGCCGGTGGCGGACGACATGGAGCCGACGCTCATGCGGTTGCTGCGGTTGTTTATGCGGTTGATGGTGCGGAAGGCGGGGCCCTTGTACGACTGCTGCTGCACCATGTCGGTGGTGACGCCACCGCCGCCGCCGGACATCATCACCTGGTTCAGCGTGCCGCTGAGGGAGCGCCGCATGGTGGAGGGTGCGGAGGAGACCTGCCGCACTTGGGTGGAGTAGCCGTTGGTGGTGGAGTAGACGGGCGCCTGGTATGGCCCGGCCTCACGCTCGGACAACAGGCTGCCCTCGCTGCCGTCCTGGGCCACCCAGTTTGAAACTGGATTGGGCTGCGGGGGCATGCTGTACATTCGCATGGAGTGCAGGGACACGGTTTCTGGGTCGGGTCGGCTCATGGTGCGGGTCGACACCTGCTGGTGGCTGGTCTGATAGCCAGCCATCGGCAGCTCCTCCTGGTACATACTGCCCCCGACGCCGCCCGCCATGCTGGGCCTCATTCGAGGGCCGAAATCCACAGCGGAGCGAGACGTGAAGCCGGTGGAATGGCCGGCCGAGTACTGGGATACCCGGGGGGGCTGCGGTTAAAACACGGGAGATACAAAAGAAGAGTAAAGTAAATAACCCATGCTGACTAACACTGCCACAAGCACATGGAGAACAAACAGGCAAGCAAGTGAACAAAAACAGCAAGCACTGACAATCTGAAAGAGCCACTAAATGTAGATGTTTCCAAGATCACCCAGCAAAAACATTCCATTTCATTCAAGAGTTCAATATTTGCAGCCCATATATTAAACACTGAATGTCCCAGCACCACAACAACTGCAACTAACACAGAGAACCAAATTCTTTGTGTCTGGAGAGGTGACAGTGGACATGGCCTGCACTAGATTTTACCTAACGTTTATAACCGTCATCCTAATGCCATTAAAACATAATAAAAAGTCAGCATCAGTGTCAGCATCCCTTAATGGGTTATTCCCTGCCATGTGCCCATAGCTTCTACATTCCCCCGCAACCCTGCACAGAACAAGCAGGTAGAGCAAATAAATGGATGGATGGATGGATGATAATACAGAAATTCCCAGGAAGTCTAAAAGCTCTTCTCTTTCATTTGCAGTCAGGACTTTCAAAATGAAGGTCTCCTCAGTTTCATTGCTAAAGTGGGCTTTGGCAAGTGAGCCAGTCAGCAAACAGCAGCAGCCCATTATGGCAGTGTGATGGTAGAGCGGACAGCAGCCTCCAGAGAAATCTCGCTTTTGATATGAGCCAGCATTTCTCGCTGCAGGAGCGTCGGGATAACTCCGAGAGCAAACGGGCCATTGGAAACAGTGTTCGTAAGGTGATATTTATGGTTAAAATTACATTGCTCCTCTGGTGTAGGTGTGAAGCATACCAGACCATACACACAAAAGTTCACCCTGAGCACATGGGCTACATACTGTAACAAACAAGATGCTTTTTGTTTGAGGTGCACATGGACTTGGAATTGGGCTGTGCCAAGTTATGGTAAATACATATGCTATTTCGTTATTTTCTAAATACTCAATAGGGGGAAAAAAAGCACTTGACAGTAGAACACTGACATATTTAAAATAATTGTCAGAGACCAGCCGTTACTATTGTATAGACACTGCCTGCAGCCAGGGGAACACTTTATGCATCTCATAACTCATTAGAGACTGCTGTCATAGTCTCACGCAAATGGCACCTGTGAGTGGAAAACAGGAAGTGAAGGCGCAGTACGCGGAGAGTGGCGACACACTCACCGGCAACGTCCTGTTCACGCTGTACATTTGCGACCTGGAGCTGAACCCAGGGCTGTAGGTGGAGAACTTCATTGCAGTGGCACCTCCGTAATCTAGGAGACAGGAGAAATCAGTCAACAAAGGAGAGGCAGAATTTGAAAAAATAGAGAAACGCATCGCTAGATATTGGGGATAACTAAACGTCAGAACAAGGAGCATTTTAAGTCACCAAAAAAGTGACTTCATCTTGTTAAAATTTTTAAAAGAAGCTAATTTCACGGCAATTCTGAATATTCTGTACAGTTCTCTGAGTCAAAGATCCATAGCAGTATCACTGGAGAGCAACCATAAAAACCATAAACACACACACGGCATCATCTGTCATTAATGCAGCGTTTCTCAACCCGGTCCTCAGGGACCGCCAGATGGGGCACGTTTTTGCTAACATGGTCTGTGTGGGGGTCCCAGTCTCAGAAACACTGATAATCCTCATTATCACCACCAATTTTAGTATCAGGAATTTACCACTCCAACCCTGACAATATGGAAAAACAAGGTGCATTTTTGCTGGCAAAGTCCAGCAGCCAGTTATTTGCTATACGTTAGCAATAATAAGATTACCTACAGTCATAAAATTCTAAATAAAGGTGGTTTAAATTAACTTTAGTTAAAAAAAATCTAGAACCTCCTCTGGTTTAACCTTAGTAAAAACATCTGGCAAAGTAGTGGTCAGCCTTATGAGCAATGCACAGTAACTGCCAGATCCCTGCCAGATGGATTCCTGCTAAAGTGCCCTGCTTAACCTCATGAGGTTCTTCATTCATGACCCATCAACCAAAACAGTTTGCTGGGGCTGCTTTGTATTACGCATGAACTAGCTTGAATCACTGCTAATCTAAAGGCCTCCTACCAGGGACACCAAGATCAGGGCGGGACCAGAGACTTATCAGTGACAAACCTCACACCATGTGCAAATGTTTATACAGACCGTCAGATGGATTTTGTGTTGCCCAGCCTACTGAGGTTCACTTCTGTCATTCCCAGGTTCTAGATGAAATAGCAGTATAAAAGACTCCTATTGTCTTAACTGAGCTAGTATAAAGTGGGTTTTCCCACATAGTTTGAGCATTTTAAGTCACTATAATGCAGATGAGGTAACCATGTTTACAAAGCAGATCAGAGGCCAGGTGAGCCTTCGGTGATGGATCTCAGCCAATTAGAGAGCCATCAAATACTGCAAAGCTCACATTTATCAGCACTTTATGGTCAGAATGGCTGTTCAGTTAATGGTAAAGACCCAGAACCATCGTTGTTTTTTTAAGTTGTGGTTCTCAAGAGTACAGATTACCCACTATGTAACACAGGCATCATATAATACTATTTTGCTTGGATTTTATTCACTTATTTATAACACTTACTATGTCCAAGTGAGGATCGCAGAGTAGGGTCAGTTAGTATCCCTGGAGCAGTTGGGGGTTAAGGTCCTTGCTCACAAACCTAACAGTGATACAATGACTGTACAGGCTACAGGATTTGAATTCACAACCTTCCAGATATAGGAACAGATCCCAAAACCTGCAAGCTGCAAACCTCCACATTCTTATTGACTGATTTCAAACAATGGTGTATTCAAATAATGCGGAAGGAGTCAAAAAATTATAACTGATAAGACAATTTATGCATAGAGATGTTTCAGGGACTGAACCAAAAGAAAGAAAACTGAAAAATGTGACTAGGATCAGAACACATCACCCAAATGTGACTAGGATCAGAACACATCACCCTGTGTTCTGCAAATTAAGCAAAGTAAAATAATAAAGTCACAGCTAAGAACCAAAGCCTGCATGCTTGCAATAACAGAGATATTTGCATGTAATGCTTTCTTAAAATCCTCTATCCTGCAAAGAAAAAAAAAAAAAAAAAAAAAAAAACACCACACCCACACAAAAAATTTATAGGCAAAAAACCAACACTGGGCTTCATTCATCCTAAGTTTGATCTGAAACTTGTTCTTCAGAAAGGTCCTAAGAAGGTTCAAAGAAAAGTCACTATGTCTTCTTAAACTTTAGAATCGTTCGCAAATGTATTCTTATAGAGATGAACCCCATTGTTCTTGGAAATTGAAAACGTATGCCAGTTGTTCCTAATTAGCAGAGGTAAACGCTCCGCCAGTTCCCATAAATGCCATAAATGTCGTGTGCACACACAGAAATCAAGAATAAACGCTGAGAGGGAAGTCAAGAACACCCAGATGAAAATCCAAAAATGGTGGAGTACTAGACTCCAGAGGTGGAAAGTTCAAGTCCAGAAAGCATAAATCCAGACCGTGGCTTTGTTTCAACCAGTTGAGCGTGAAGAGTCACAGTCACAGAGTACTCACCTGGTTGGTTGAAACAAAACCTTGGTCTGGATTTGTACTTTCTGGATCTGAACTTTCGACCTTGGCCAAATTTCAAGCGCAAGAATAACTCCGTAGTTTTGAAATGGAGATACTGCTGAAGTAAAAGAAAAGCGAATGAGCCGTCACATTCAGTAGCATCAGTAATTATTTTATATCCATAACACACCAAAAAAAATAAATCCTGGGATGCTATTAGTCATTTTAATACTCATTAAATTAAAAATTAATTATAATTACATAATTAAATATTATTAAATTTAGAAATATTACTGTGATTAAAATCCTATAATATTATTATAACACATGTAGACTTGAAGAAGACGAAATAAGCAATTGTTTTACCCAAGCTTGGCAGCACTCAAATGTGCAAGTGTGCTCTTCAGTATGCGAAGATTCTGTTCTTACACAAGAACAAATTCCAACTAAGAAAACATTGATGAATGTCAGAATCATTGTGAAAACTGCATGAGAAATTTCTCAAGTTGGTGAATGAGGACAACTGACCTTAAACTTTAAAGATGTTAGAAACATAGGGACAGAGAGAACGGACATAAGCCTCATGAACACACAAGCCAGCTACATCTGCTGTTTCTCCAAAATGAAGTTGTCCTCCCACACTCTCCGGGTTATCAAAGGGATGGCGAAGCCTGGGTTCACCCACAGATTAACAGACACTGGGTCTGGGTTTCACTGACAAAAACAAACAGCCCGAAGAATTTAACCTTCATAAAAAGGAGGGTCAGCTCCAGTCAGAGCTAAAGTCCCACAAAGGGAAAACCCAGGATCTCCAAAACACAACACATAAAGAAGCCTTCACTGATAGCCTTTCTTGAATTATTCTGCAAGAACCTGTCTAAAATGTAACACAGAAAACCTTACCAGTTTTTCCACACCAAAACATTCCTCTAAAGTTACAAATGGTGCGATATCTTGAAAATGAGACTCTGGTGAGGAATTTGTCAGGTCAACTTTGACGTTTGACAGCATTTCCAAGGAGGGAGAGACCCTGAAGGGTGAAATGGCCTGTAGGCCATAAGCTGCTATCTGTGAAGGTGCATCCCATCCTGCGCCACTGTTTTGTGTTCTTTACTTGCTTAGATTACCCAAAAATTCTACACAGAGGATACTGATTCATATGATTGTTTAAATTGGTGCCCACATGCTACACGACAGGTGTGCTTTTATTCTCCAGTTATCAGAGCATTTTTAATATTGTTTGTGCCACCAAAGTCTAGATAAGAGGCACTTTCACTTGCCTTTGTGGCCTAAATGTTGCAGTCTAATGGGTTTGTAAGCAAAGCAACAGAATATTTTTATTCATTAAAAAAAAAATAAGAAAATGATTTTTAAACCAAATAACAAAAAACAAAATACACAGACACACCCCCTTACACTAACTACCCACACCCAAGGACTAGCAAGGACAGCTCAGTTGTAAAGAATTAAAGCGTATTGTGCAGTTTCACAATGTACCACAGTATTCCCCCATTGGCATGGCCGCGGTTGCTTTAATATTTGTGGACAAATGAGTGGTTCAGGGGGCTAAGCCTGCGATCGGAAGGCCTCCGGTTCAAGCCCCAGGTCAGTAGAACAGTCACATGTTCGTGCACCCTTGAACCCTAGCAAGATGGGGCAGGCATAATGAATTCCCATGTACTGTAGTTGTGCAATTAAAATATTTCTCATTATCAAATGCAACAACATGAATCAGATTCAGTAACTGTGACACACGCACAACTCTGCGTGCGTAGTTTGGAAGGTGAACGGATGTCACCACGTGAATGTCTGGACCTACGAGAAGGTGCCGTGGGACATGCAAGCCCAAAGCTAAAGTGGGGGAGAGAAACAGAAAAACCAGTCTGGCAGGCATTTATCTGTCTTCACCCAAACCACACCTTAATAATACCAGATGACCAAAGTCCATTATCTCCATTGAAGTTTGACCCCACTTCAACTAAGAGTCGGATGCATTCGCTGTAGTACATCCTAAATCACTCTCTACCTGACCACAGGCAGATTTTAGCTTTTGACTTCAAGCAGCGACAATTAAAAGATTCATATACATTTAAATGAAATGCAGAATTTAGTTTTAATGGAGCATATCCACCGACATAGCTAGAAATTCTGTGTCCCCTGTAAAAATGTCACCTTGTGCCCCACCCCCCGAATGAACTTACAAATTATTTTTGGATACAGGGGCCCTATAAAGTCCTGAATAGATTCCTCAACAAATTCCCCAACACTTAATCTTCTGCACCCATCCTGCCCCCAACCGCCTATGCCACTGAGTTGCACAAAATGGGGTTCCGCAGATCCCCAGTGCACTGAACCTACAGGCAGGCTGGAGGCTTCAGAACAAGGGTAAAAACTTTTAAATTTTTTACAAAACATATCAAGTTGCAAATTGGACCAGTCACCCTTGTTTTTATATATATATATATTTATTGGTGGAAATCGAAGAAAAAAAAAACACCCTAGTGAAGCACTCCCAGGTATGTCCTTTACAATGATCAAAGACGAAACCTATTTTTTCCCTGCTTTTATCGTCCATTCTTGCAACAATAATGCACCAAGCAACTAGATGAAAATGAAGAAGAAAGTGGTGTAGCAGTGCAAACAACTACAGGGATTTATGCTTCTTCCCTCGACTGTGTGCCTTTTGTAGGAAGGTATAAGGGGTTAACCGGTCCACTTTCAGGTGTGTCAGCCTGGGGCTTGTCAGTGGGTGTATCCATTCTGGCAGGATGCCCACTGTCCTCAGACCTTAACCTGTTACAATCACAGGGCTCAGTGAAACATACCTGGAGTTTGCTCTCAGGTATGAAGCTTGAACTAACATGTCGGCATAATTGCCAGAGATGGAAGAATATAATTAACCTTCAATCCACTACAGAACCCAAAAAACTAATTTTATTCACATTTATTAAGGAAGTAATTAAGAGAGAAATAAAATGGAATAAAAACAGGATGTACATTTTCTAATTTTTAAAGCAACCAGTACATTTCAAAGCCAGGAGAAGAAAAAGAACATGGTCTCTGTGTTTGTATTAACCTGTCAACACTGGTTTTAAACGAACCCCCCC
>JAABNX020000008.1:14458180-14476409 GCA_015163995.2 Mormyrus lacerda
CCCAAACTTTGTGCCTTAATTATGGCTTAGTGTTGAACCAGTTCCATTACGTAACATTCGAATCATCCATCTTAATTTGTCAGGCCGAATGGCACAAGATTCTCCATAACTGCAACGTGGCAGGTTTCCACTTAGCATGCAAGTGGAAGGCGCTGCATATACTGCATGCAGCTGAACACAAATTGCCAGTGCTGAGCTTATCCAAGTCAAATCTGTTGTAGAGCCATTTGCTTCTTGATCTATTTTTTTTTCTTGGTAGAGGGCAGTTCCATAGCCAACTTTACACTGGGGTGTGAGGTAAAACTGAACAAATATGGGACGAGTACTGTTTGGAGCTCATCTGGGACAGACTTTAATTTAAGAGACAGCGCTACTCATGTGATACAACTGCTAGAAATTCATGAAGCCAGTGCCATTTTTATCAGCTACTTATTACAATTTTAATAATATCATAGCACCCTTAGGAACGTTTCATGCACTTGTCCTTTGGGGAGGATGCCTTTTACATGCTGGAAAGGCAAAATTCATGCTGACACTTCCATATTTCTATGTGGACACTGAACGGCATGCTACAATATACCTGCAAGGAGGAATTGGATACACTGGGAGAACTGGTAAGGGTAGAAACCCTTCTCCTGTTGTAATGAGTTCAGGACTAGTAAAATTTACGTGAACCAATGAAAATGCCTAGCCTATTTGTCCTAAAGGCACCTTTGCCTGAAATTTCGGTGCGGGCAAAACCATGACACCCATTGCCGAAACTGGCTATGAAGCCTTTGCCAAGATATGATAGCCAGTCATCAATCGGCTTGTTAATATGAGAATAGGAGCACAGCCAGCTTCATGAACCATCACATTCAATTGCTTTTTTTGCAATTTTCCTCTAGTGGCAGGAAGTTTTGAATACTGAGGGTGACAATATGCCTCTCTGTATAAGCTCATGTAAAACCTCCACAAGAGTCCCACTTTACTTTTTTACAACGTGAAACTTTAACGTTTTAGAATTAGGAAGTTAAAGGTAGCCTGGCTTTCAGCTCAAAGCTCACATTGCCACCACAAACTTCTTGGCACGGACCCATCCTTTCATCTGCATTGCAAAATGGCTGTCATCTGATGAACAACATGCATGGCTGCCTTTACCTGCATCACATACAGAGGTCCCATGCATAGCACTGTACATTTCTATTTCAGCAAGTGAGGACATTAATATACCACATGACTAAATTTCAAATATCCCAGCAACACTAAGCCAATAGCTGCCAATCACACAAAAACCTAAAAACAACACTGACATTGTACAAGAATGGAAGGTTTAGGTTTCCTGAGGAATTGCATTCAGACAGGCCAACTGTCCACAGGTTGTCACTGTCCAGGACTGTGTTAGTAAACCAGCTCATTAAGATAACAGAAAGAATTTCAGATGTTTCTATAAATTGTTCATCTCGTGGAGGTGGATTAACTCACCATCATCAAGAACTTAGATTAAAATTTACGAAATAGTGGCTTTTGACAGATTTTCCCGTTCCCTGAAGGACATACCCGGAATTCTTTTAGGCTTATTGAAGTTGATATGGGACTTGGCTCCGATGATGTCACCCTATATAGGCTGGCTTACGTTTTTGGCTGGATATGAACCAAAACTGCAGCAAGCAGAAGAGCAGAATTTCCACCTCTACTCATCAATCACCGTAAATGGATCTCTCGGTATCATCCAGGATTATTTTAAGCAGAATACCACTTATTGGTAGTTGCGTAATATATCGCAAGGCATTAATTCATAACTACGCAATTTAAATGTCTTTAAACATGAAATGAAAACACATTCCTGAGCTTGAGTGCAAATATTTTTCTGTACATCAGCTGGAGATTAAAGAGGGGTTTTTCCAATATTAGTACGTCTTTCTGTCCTGGCACAAACTTAGACGCAGAATAGCGTTACATTCGGGACAATTAATTTTACAGCGTTCTACGAATCAAATTACGCGGCTAAATAGTTACACAACAATTAACTGTCATTCCCTACAATGGTTTATTTTACTGACGACTTTAAAAGTATTTCTAAAATGTCCAATGACTAATATTTCAGTGTTTTTGAATGCGAACTGCGTGATAAGGGCAGTGGGGGGCAAAACTTCAGCATTTAGTTTTATAGTTAAGCCAAAGCAGTCCCGGGGAAATAGAAACGCTTTAAACTCACCCGACGAGGCGTAATTAGACACGGAGCCGTTCATCCGGGGCAGGGTGCCAGATGAGACGCTGGACTTCTCCGCTAGGCGCAGCTGGACCTGCTGCTGGACCCTCCTGGCTTTTGCAGCCTCGTCCGACAGGCTGCCCCCCTGCTCCAGCTGGAGCTCAGAGGGCACCGCGTAGGAGGTCACCGCACTGTTGTTGGGCTGCAGGACGGACAGAAACACACTTTCTGAGGCGACGCTCGCTGCCATCTTCGGAAAAAATGTCTTTCGGTTCACAGTCGCGCTGGTGAAATTCTGTCAGACGAAATCCTCAGGTCCACCGCAGCAGTTTCCTTTTTCAAAAACGAATTCCTTGCAGTATTTTGAAAGAAATAGTACTCAAAGCAAGTCGGTTAAAAATTATCGAAGCTTATATAAGTGCAATTCTTTCGAGCTATTTACAGTCTCTAACTTTACGTTCCCAGTGAAGGTTAAAATACCATGTTTTTTTGTTTTGTTTTGTTTTTTATTTCTTCAGCTCAAGCGAAAGATATTCCCGACCTTCGGTCTACAGCAGGTCTGTGCGAGGAAAAGCCGAGCCCTGCATTTAGGGAGGAGTCTGAGTGACGTCACGTATTACCTTATCCAGGTACGAGGATCACGCTGTTATGAATGGTGCGCTTTTATACAAAGCGCTTGAAATTAAACCATTTATTTCGTCTAGTAGAGAACGTTATGCCCGCGGCACGTTAAAACCGTATAAAGCAAAAAAAAAAACAATTATAATAATCGTTATAATTGAAATAATAGTAAGGGTGGCGCTATGGCCTCACACTTTCATGGCTGTATCCAACCTCTGTTCTCTGTTCCCATCCAGGCTGTACCATAGCATTAAATTCCGTGTTCTGTTCTGCCTAGGATACCCCACCCCCCCAAGATCCTGGTCAGGATAATTGATTAGACGATGGATGGATGGATGGATGGATGGAAGGAAGGAAAGAAAGAAATATTTATAACAACATTTTAGGTTAAGATAGAGGGAAAAAAGCTAGTCTTGCTTCTCAAACAGATGTCCTACTCCGTCAAAGGTTGTAACTGAATACAAAGAATTCACTGAAACAGTATTGAGTACATGAACATTTATCAGATTTAGTCATTTTCTCTCTGGAATTCTCAGTGTTCTCCAATTATAATTTCACACCATAAGAAGGTATGTTCAGTTCAGTTTATATTCAATTAATCTGTGAAAATTAGCTCAATTTTTTTTCTCCTTTTAATTTTAATTTAGTTGTCATGATTATAATCACTAATTTCTCATTTATTTTCGGTCCAGTTTACAATAAGGCTCCCTTTTGCCACTTGTAACTGGTAGTAACTCATTAATAAAAAGAAAACTGTGTTATATTGTCTACTAATAATTTACTTTAGTAAGTGTTGCAACCTAATTAATAACCAGATTATAAACCATTCATAAACTTTTTATATGGGTACCCTTATTGTAAAGTGGCACCTTATTTTCTTACCTAGCTATTTATTTCTGTTATTTAGTTATTTGTAACTAAAGTTAAGTTTTGTTGTAGTTGTTTTGCTTGTTTGTTTGGTCGTACAGTCTGCCAGCTGCAACAGGGATGCTAGATAGGGCGGAGATGAGGGACGGGTCCTAGGTTGAAGGTTAATACTGATACTGCTGGGATACCGTCTTACTCTGCCTATGATTCTCTGTGGTATGTTTCACAACCAATAAAAAGAAGTTTAGAAAAAACTGAGCCCGAGTGAAATGGCACATATCATTTATTGCTGATGTAGTAAAAATGCATGTCAAGTACAACCAGGAAACATTCTACTGGAAGTCTTTATGAGATCACTTTATTTTTTTCTAAAGTGTAGTAAAAATGGCCTTTTTTTTCCTCAGTATACTGCACCCTACATTAGTAGGTGCCTTGTCACTTTTGAGATCGTTTGACCTCATTTTCACAGTTTATGTGTTACACAAAAGCCTTCTGCATCTAACATAATCTTGATGACTTTTACTGCATTTAATCCAGACAGGAAATTGCCAGTTAGCATTGAAAGTGGAACTGGATTTTTACGTAGTGAAATCATCACAGACTATCATGTGATATGCCTTATGTGGTATTTTTTTTACGATTCATTTAATAATGAGATTGCCGCGTTGTTGGATTACAATGATAAACATAAAACAAAGCTGTTGTTTGTTCAAATGGTGTCTTCTCAATCAAATAGTTTAAAATAATTAGTTTATTACAATTAGTTCAAATATTTTATGTGATCAGTTACTTCAAATATTTAAGATTGATTCAGCATTTCCAACATTTTTTTTCCAGTGTATGTTCCTACTGATCTTCATTTTCAAACGTATCCATTAATATTACATTATATGTACTATAGACATCTTGCATGTAATAATTGTTAATACTAATAATACAGTTTTATGCAAGTAGATATTTATGTCCAGTTTACCTCCAGGTTTTAATATATTGAAATTCCATTTTACTTTTCTGTTCATTTATGTTTTTATTAGCAACATTGAATATGATGAAAATGCTCATAAACAGTTGATTGCAGTGTTATTTTCACCTCAGACTGGCGTTGCTGTTTGTAGATTTTCTGAATCTTTCCTTGGCTGCATCCAGTGTATAGTTTAGTTTTGTAAGATCTGAGTTTTTATTTAAAGCACTGTATTCGGTTTATTTTTAAAGCCACATCATGACTGGATCCAGCCTTAATGGAGTCCAAGTAATGATGTTTTCATAAGGGGTATGGAAGCCTATTGAAGTTCATGAAACTTATGGAACATCAGAGAATTACCGTGACAGCCCAGGATTGCCTTAGAGTTTGCATCTTCACTACCCCAGTAGGCTGGCAGTAATCAGTCAGAAACTGCATTTTAACATAAACACAGGCAAAGGACCTTTGGGTTCACGGGCAGCACTCAGAATGGACTGAGTCCCAATGACCTGGCAGTGACTGATTACCTGAGGCTCCTGCGAACTTCCTTGCAAGAAAATCCGAGGCACTTAATAAAAGCATATACCTGTGCATTACTACACTTACAATCTAGCATGAGGAATCCAGCAGGGCCCAGCTGAAGGTCTACAGTTATACAGTGATTGCAGAACGTACTTCTGTAACTGCTACTTTGCACTGCTCCATGAAGCTTAACTTTTTTTCGGTTGTTTTGCTTTGTTTATGTGATTCATAAAAAGTTAACCTCTTGTGGAATTCAAGTAAAAACATACTCATACATTACAATATAGTTACTGCATTTTAGATATCTTGAAAGTGATTGCTGTTTTGTCACCCTAACCCTTCTTAAATGTGTAATGCCATCCATGAATTCATGCTAAAAATATCACACACAGCAAAAAGTGTATTTAGCTTAATAAACTGTCATGTATAGAAATGTTACTTCTGGAACTACATTATTTTAGAGAAATTTAAAGAAACAGCATAAAATATATTTCCACTTACCATGAAGGCTCTCCTCTCCTGACTGAAACTCATCTGAGTGAGTTTTCTGGTATGGGCACCATTGTCCTGCACCTTGGAAGCTAACCGCCCTTAGAACAAAAGGTGTCACATTCCCACCCGAAACATGTCCAAAGGAGTTTTGGAGACAGTGAGATACAGTATGAGTCAGGTAGGGAGTGGTCTGGATGCCAGATCACAGACAAAACTGTGCTTTGGTCTCAAAATGGTACAAAATCCATGCTAATATATAATCGCTAACTAAATAGCTCTATTGTGTTTTTAGTGTAACAATCCCACAATGCATCTAAGAAACCAATAAATTCCTTTGAAAATGTGCAAAAGGCATCTTTCTGGAAGATAAGATACTGAAAGCAAGTTAAATCCATGTTGAGGAGTAGTGACTGAAAGCTTGGTATTGAACTTGAAATTACCTGTTTTCCAGTATCATCATACTGCATTTTAACATCATCATCTTAAACATTTTTTTGGTAAGCCTTCCGCAGATAGGATTCATGATGGCTATTATAGGAAGGTGTGCAATAAAATATTAATAAGTTGGCATTAAAAGTGACTAAAAGCAAAAGATAAAAGTAGAGCACGCCTTTAAGATTCTTTCTTCAATTTCTAAACATTTTCCTTCTAATACTTACCAGAGCTGTTTATATATTCTGCTCATGAAATGAACATGATGCCATTAATAAATCATTGTTATCCGTGATTTTAATATCTACTAGAACAGGAGTAATTAAATTCGGCTCAGCAGTTCTCTCATTAACTTCATCAACACTCTAAATGGGTGTTTTAATGAATGAGGCTTGTTTACATCCTTCACCTTTGTAAAAAAGCACTATAAGTTATTGCCGAGAAATGTAAACACACACTTCATGTATTTGGAAACTTTGGACAAACAAGTTTTACAATTTTAGTTTTTCTCATAATATAATTGAAATTTATTTCATTAATATTTACTTGAATTTTGTTGAGGCAAGTGGATTTATTTGCTAGTTTATTTTCACTTCATAAATACAAAGTTAAATAGTAGAAAAAAATAAATCGAGAGTATGATGACTGAGGGATAATTCATATTTCCTCATTTGAATCAGCAGCTTTATTGAATGTTAATGCTTTATAAATATACAATTAATGCTAAATGTTATTGTGACCGGCTTTTCAACACTGAAGATATTGGCACAGTCTCAATTCCATTTTTTAAATGCAGGCTTTTGACGCATATGGAAGGAACTTCTCAGAGACCTGCCTCTTCATGTTGTTTTAGTGAGAGCTATGAGTCAGTGGCAGGGAAATATACAGAATGAACTTGGAGTCACACAGAATGTTCTCAGCTCAGACAAACGTTTAACTTCCCACAGTCACACAGTGAGCTGAGTCACAGAACCCGGTACCTTCAAAACCTTCGAAGAGACACAGCAGTAAGTCCGGGTGGATACAGGGACAACTGGATGGATATAGTGTATTTTTGTATTCAATTTAATATCTTCCTTTTGTCGGACAGTGAAGCTACCCCAAAGAAAACAGCAATATTTGTTTACATGTTACTTAACTACAATCATTTTTTCAGACAGTTTTGGTTCAATTATGTCTTTTTATATAGAGTGAATTTTCATAAAGCCCACCATCTCATGAAAGACGAAGACGGTGTAGAGGATCGAGTATGAAATTTAGATACAGGTAATTCCAGTCTTCTGCAGAGCTGGTGAGCAGGACGCCGTGGAAACCCATCAGGTCTCTAGTGTCCGTGTCCTCTCTGGTGCCCAAAGGGCTTCACGTCCTGACCTGTGACCTTAGATTCTCAGCATTCGCTCTTGCTTTAAAGCAGGCTTGCATAAATATGCAAATTGCCTTGTCAGCATTGAGCACAGAGTGTATTATCCCTGTACTGGGTAAACCACTGGAAAAAAGAATGGAACCTTACTTAGTGAACCACAAGCACCACCCCACTCTAAACTGCTGGAGACAAAGTGAAACTTGGGGGTAAAGTTTGCCCAGGGTGGCACAAAGGCTTCGACTGGTACTGTTACAGGCAATGAAATTTTTAAAAATAAAGATAAGAAAAGAGGCGATACATTCTGAGATTGAACCTTGTGTCTCGTGAATTCTTGTCTTAAGTTATTTGTAATTTACAGTCATTATCATCTGTGTTTTTCTTGACACCTTAATCTAAACGAAACAGACGAATACAAATTTGCCACGTGCCAATTAAACGTGACAGACTTAAAAAAAAATATCTATGTGCGGTGTATGACAATTGACTTCTTCCATGGTAACATGACGCTAAACCAAAATGTGCCGTGCGTCTGGAAGCCCTGTTTGCTTGTTGCCATGACAGCAGCAGCTTAGTCACGCCCAGGTATGATATGCGGCAGCTAGGACTAGTTTGTCCATGTCTGCAGGGGCCCGGCAAGAGCAAGGCGTGGCAGCCGCACCCATGCTGGGATCCTGCGATGGGAACCACAGCAAACAATGAGCAGACTTGCATGTCCCTGCTCGTCCCGCCTTCTGCAGATGTTCAACATTCCCTTCTGGCTGGTCTCACATCGTCTGCCGGTGGCGTGGGGAGACCGGCCGCCCTGACCTGTTACACATGGGGAGTTTCCCTTTTGTCTTCGTGCGGACTGTAGCTTGTGTCATGTGTCTTCCTGCAGATGGGAAGATCAGGACCTTGGACTGCTCGCGGGGTCGTTCCTGGGTTCATGGACAAAACATTAAACAACTTCAAACATTTCCCATAAAGTGTGTGCGTACCGCAAGATTATAATTTTCAAAATAGCTTCATGATTAAAGCTAAAATTGTATAAAATGAAATAAAATTTTGAACATTGTATATCATGGGACAGCACGGAGGCACAGTGGAGAGCACTGTCACCTCGCACCTATAAGACCGAGCTTTGAGTCTCTGCACTAGCGTTGTGTGTTTCGGAGATGCATGTTCTCCTGTGTCTTTGTGGGGTTTTCCCTGGGTTCTCCAGCCCCCCCATCCATAGTCCTAAAACATGCTGTGAACGTGAATTGCAGTTGTAAAATTGTTCATAGTCCTGCATGAATGGTGTGTGTGTGTGCTCTGCGATGGGTTGGCACCCCATCCAGGGCTATTTCCTGCCATATGGGATAGGCTCTCCACTACAGCATCCAATTTCACGATGCAACCTCCCCAATTAAAAAACTGGGCACCGAATACAATTTGGGATGAACTCGGGATACATCATTTCTAGAATCTTTGCATTGGTAAAATCTGATTTGCTCACGTAGAATATAAATTTTGCTTTTTTAATTTCGTATTATTTATTTAGCTTGGGGATATTAATGTTTTTGTGTGTCATTATGCTTTTAGACCACAGGAGGGCGCGTGTTTTATTGTGAACCCGCTTGTGTCTGTAAGCTGTCGCTCGCAAAAGCAAGTCCTCTTTTGTGTCTGGGAAGGTCAACTCGTTCTCGTTGGTGGGAAAGGGAGGAAGATTTTTTTATTGCAGTCCAAAGTTTGCTTTTTTTTGCCTTGCTAATTTTTCTTTATGTAGAAACGTTATTTTAAGATTTAGGCCTACATGCAAGTTTTTAGTCTTATTTTGCTGTTCACGTCATCACCCCCCCACCTCTCCCATCATACTGCACTCCCCAATGGGCCAAAACACCTCAAGTCAGACTGTCACCTCAGTTGCTGTTGCTGCGCCACACCTGGCCCAGCACCTCCCTTGGAACGCCACATCACATGACAGACATACCACAGTAGTGCAGAATGCCTTGACAGGAGGGTCCCGGGCCTGACCTGCAGCTCCCTCCTCCCTCGCCACACCTCATGACATCGCCAACATACCAAACACAATGCTGAGGGTCACTAAGGGAGAGTCCCGCGCCTGGCCTGCCCTACTCAGTCCGCTACAGTTACTGAACGGGAAGCAGTGCACGTCGCACCGTGAGTGATCACAATCGGAACCCCTGGGAGCTCCAGCCCTCCTTGGTTGCCGACGTCGTCTTGGGTGGCAGTCCGGCGGCAGGCAGAGGAGACTGAAGGGCGAACTGCATGAGCTGGGCTGTCCTGCGGTGGCCAGGGGAACCGTGATCACTCTCACAGCCAGGCTGTTGCACCCAAGGTTGATAATGGCTCCCTGGATGGCGAGGAAGTCCATACCCGCGACGCAGTCATCCTGAAAGGGGCAAGCCAAAACTCGTGGTACAACAGTACTGCCCCCAGCTGGACCCGAAACCTCGATGATCCTGCATCTGGAAGATCTTCCCCGTCACGAAGCACAGGTGAGTGGTAGTGGGCTCCCAGCCCCGCGGTGTGGGCTTCTCAGTGGCTGGCAAACCTCTGCCCTGATGACGACGACTGCGGAGCCACTGTCAATCAAGGCGCGACAGCAAACTCCAGTGATGGTGCGGGTTCCACGCCATGAGAGTGGCAGAAATGGGGCGGAGTCTCCTTCACTGTGCCCCGCTCACTTTCTGACAACCCCAGGGTGGATTCGGGGCAGAAGTATGCCCCATGGCCCCTCTTTCTGCAGCATCAACAGATGAGCTTCTACTTGTGTGGCCCGTTGTTACTGCAGGTGGTCTAGGAAGAGAGCGCAATGGAAGGTCTGCAAGGCCAGATATTCTTGGATGAGCACCAGGTAGTTGGGGTAAGCCCGCTGGGCCAGGCCACTGATGTCAGCAGCCAACACTCCTAGTCACTCTCCCTTGTGGCGGCACCTCACGCATAACAGGTGTCCGGCATTTGCCTCCCATCTGCTGCTCCCGAACGGTTACTTCAATGCTGCCTACACGTCCAGCAAGCTGAAGTGGACTTCTGAAGCAATGCCCAGGAGCAATGCCACCCCAAGCATAAGACCTGTCTACTCATCCAAGGAGCTGCTTCCTGCCGTGAGCTCGAGCTGGATCTCGAGGATATCCCACTGCTGCTCCCCGCTGTGCTTTGGGAGCCAGGTGTTTGCTACCAGTGTGTTAGCGAGCGGGGCTGCTCTCAGCACAATATGTACAGCGCTAGCCGTCCGCTGCTGTGGTCTCAGATAGCTTAATGCAGTGGTTACCAACCCAGTCCTCAGGGACCCCAAACAGTCCACATTTTTTTTCTGGGGTCCCTGAGGACTGGGTTGAGAACCACTGGCTTAATGCATCCCACTTCTGACACCAATGTAACGCCCAGACGATGCATATTCCAGAGCAACGAGAAAGAAGAGAGGCAGCATCTTCAAACACCAGGCGCTTTATTATGAGCCCTTAAAAGGACAAACACACGTCAGCGATTACACAAATACAGCTAAGGGCTTACGTGACAATCGGGTAAATGCACAGCTATTTACAATAACAAATGCACACAGGGGCTGTTTACACGACTCGTAAGCACGCTGGAATATGCAAATAGCGAGCTGCTTTCTGAGTAGTGGAGGCCAACGCTACAATATGTAATTTCAAATATCATGTGTTAAATTGATCCATATGAATGGCTTCCTTTTGTAATAACATGTAAATTATAGCTCAATTTATAGATCTATTATTTATAAGACCTAGTCACACATATCGGTACAGTAGCTGTCACAGCTTAGTCTCACTTTTCCTGATATATGGCAGACTTTCATAGTCAAACATCACCTGTGCATGCAGATGTACATGCACTAAAAGGTGTAAGGATTCGTTGACCAAAAAACAAACCTACTGAAACATACAGCAAGGAGAGCTCTACTTAAAGTGAAACGACGAGCACTAAGAGTCGTATATATGCATGCAGATGTTTTACATGTTACATTCAGTAATCATCTTTCTTGAAAGAAAATTCTTTAAGTCACTCACTACATATGGCGAGAGGAGAAAAGACAGGAGGCAGTTAATTCCGTGAAGGAGCGCGAACTCTTTTTATTATAAAGAAAAGGAAAAAATATTCGGTTACCGCCAAGACATACTCTGGCAGGAAGGAAAACAAAACCTTTCAAATGGAAAAGCACATCTGCCCTGAGAATTATGACCGACTAAGAACCCGCTACGATATGTCGTTTATATCTCGACAAAGACCCAAATTCATTATAAACCTCTTTGCATATTATATGCTCGTGCATTCGGTTACGTTACTTCCTTTGGAACTCGAAAAACAGTATGTTTTATTCTGAGCTTTCTCTTTGCCTGGGTTTCAGTAAACACAGGGCTCTTCGGCTGGTTTTCGTATTAAAATATTAAATCAAAAATTGAGAAATTGTGAGAGACAAGGCTGAAGGGGGAACTGTGAGTTATTTAAATAAAGAAAACAGGTTTTTCTTGTAAACAGAATTGTTAGGCGGAGCTGTTTTGCGACATAAAAGGTATATTGCGCTGTGATGGAGGTGATTGGAGACTGTTGAAGCGGATGGAGTCTATGGCCGCCAGCACTTCGGTCACAAACATAAAAAAGCCGAAAAACAAGTTAAAAGCAATGTCTGAATAGATGTTTACTGACACCTTGTGGAACTTATGAGAACCACACCACATTTTCGGAATCTATTTTCTGTGACTTTCTGCCCTTACCTCAACCATTAAGGAAAAAATATGTGATTTCGAGATTCCACTTAACTGCATGACTCTGATACAGGAGAAAATTGGAGCACTCAAACAAAATTTGCATAATACAAGTAGAGAAAGTAATTTCCAGATAGATAAGATGCTGGATTCACCCCCCCAGTCCCAGAAATGTGTGATGCCAGTGGAACCTACTCTGATGCAAAGGCACTAGTTCAGAATGACAACCGATCAACAAAATAAACAAGGAAGGTAGGCAAAATCACAGTCATCTACCTGTTTAATCTGGACATGCCATTTATGTCTTCAAAATGCAATCAGTGTGGTTAGTCCTAAATGGATTTTTAGGTACTGAATCTTTGCTGCCATGAAAGACCTGGCAGCTGTCCTCCTTATCAGAAATCTCATTGTACTCTCTGGACCTGAAATCTCCACCTCTGCATTTGCTCCAACCATACTTAGCTTGCCCCACTGTATGTTCAAGATCTCTTCCAGAGTGCAAATGAAGCTGGAGCCTCTCTTACACAGCTCCTGTTTCATAGATACCTCCTCATGGGATGCAGTCACTTTGGAGTCTAGAGCAATGATTATCGGCCGGGTCCTTAAGGGACACTCAGACAGTCCAGATTTTTGCTCCTTCTCTGCTCCTTGCCAGAAAATCCACATTATTTTGCTACTGGGGGCTGGGAGGGAGCGAAAATGTGGAAAGTCTGGGGATCACTGAGAACCCGTTTGAAAAACACTCATCTAGAGTAAAAGTCTCTCCTGTAATAAAAGATGCTGAGTGGAGGATGGATTCTGGCTGAAAAGCTAAGCCAGCCTCCCTGCTGCATGTAGGTACCCCTTCGACGTCACGGGGGATGGAATTTAGACGCTGGATGAGATTTCACATGACAGCTGTCTGCCTCATTTCGGTGTGGACTACCTCATTCATGATTCCTTTTGCCTGTTATTTTCACCGAGGCTATTTTCTAGAACACCTGATTAATCGTACATCCATAATTATCCACCTGTAACCAAATATGTAAGCTCATTGCTTTTTTGTTTCCCATATAGCTCCTGCTTATGACCATTCACCCAGTGGGTAACAGCTCTTTAAGAGGATCTTAGATGAATTCAGCCTTAAGTCATTCTATTTTTAGGGAGTCAGCCTACTTCTTAGTTCCCATTTTCTCAACATTGGAACGTGTTTGATGATTTCAGATCTAAAAATATCAAAATGCAATGGGTATCCTGCCTTGGGTCTACCATGATGAAATGGGCCTCATGACATCAAAAACCCTCCCTACTCAAGACGTGAAACTCAAAACTCATTTATTCATTTTTTCCCCCATCTAATCTCACAGGGACCGAACTGCCCACAGCAGACAGAAAAGATTCAACCCATGAATTGGAAAAGAAAAACAAGAAACATACACATAAGATTTGTAGAATCCATTTAATTCTACAAATCCGAGCAACAAAAACTAAAATTAAACAAGGGCAAAGATTTGAACGACAATGATTTGGCTGTCTCGCTTGGGACAGTAAGTATTTTTAAAAATCCGATTTTAACAATGACTGATTGTATTTCATAAATGCAGCTCTAACCATTCATCAGTCCATGTGTTCTCAATTCACTTTGACAGTACGATCCACTGTAGACAGTGACTTAATCTTATGTCATTTAATTTCAACATGATTTACTTCTTTGTGTCTAAACAACCAGTAAAAGGCAGGACACTTACATTTCAATCTCTGCTCTTGTTTTCCTTTTAACCAAAGAATTACCAACAGAGTACACCAGAAGCTTATATATTTTTTTTTACGTAATTAGTACATATATATATATATTATACATGTATATAATAGGCATCAAGGGTTAACATGATAGTGCCTTAAAACCTGGTAAGTTTACAGATTGCGATCACTCGTATGAGTGCAGAATTGGGGGTCAGACCATCTATCAGTAACTCGTGTGTTGCTGCAAAACCAGCACTGTTCTTGGCACAGGGGCCGTGCCTGCAGCCAGGTAGGCAGAAGGCCAAGATCAACCACAGGCTATGACGCTATCATCGCTGGGAGCGAGTCTCTGAATCGCACCACAAGATAAATACAAGCCTGACCTCTAGTGGTGTGGGGCTTCCAGCTGTTTCCAACACCAAGCTGCTCCGGTCATTCTCAGGGTAGTTGAGTCAGGGAATTCCGGTTTTACTCACCAAGCGACACCCAGCAGCCCAACCTGTGAGGCAGGAAAGGCCTGCGGCATGCGGTCGCATGGCCCTCGAGCGCCGCGTTCCAAGACCTGGATCAACATGCGAGCGCACGAACGCTCAGGCATACAGAGGCTCACACACACATAGGCATAGAGTCTGAGATACAGATGCATGCTCACACAGGCAAACATACAAAACACAAAGAAACACGCATACCGCAGGGAGTTAAAAGGGAAGTGGAAATTGCAGTTCTAAGGCAACAAGCGTGGCAACATGCTTCTTCCATGGGACTGGAAGTGACCCCATAACATCACTGCTGGGTCAGCTTTGGCAAGACATAAGTATAAATGCAATTCTATAGTCGCCAGGCAGCAACAATATTACCATGGCTACAAGCTTCTATGTTTGGCCTAATAATGAAACCTAGGGCAAACATCCGGTGAGTTATTAAAAACGTGTCGTCAAACGAACGGTGATTTACAGTGACACTGTTTCAGTGTGTAAAGTTGTGAGTGGGTAACAAGACTGGTCCCCTTTGTGTGTTAGGCTGGTTAAAAAAAAAAATTATCACAAAGTAGATAGAAAATGAATAAAGTTCAGTCTTGACTAAATGATCCAGGCATGGAATTTCACTAATGACAGATTCATAAAGTACCTGTGGTGAAACTCACAATATTTATAAGGCTTTTCTGGGCAACATCACAAAAGCAAAAATATTACGGCACCAACTGGACAGGAGAAACGGCTGTATTATGGGGTTATTTAATAAATTAACTTTCCATACCTATATGACGTTTTTTGTAGGAAATATGGATATTTTGCTCAAGAATTGGGCTGCAATAGTTCAGGATCCCCCAGGACAAGCCGTAACCAAGACTAAAATGCTACGTAAAGGCCAGCAAAGCTTGAATACAATATACTGGAAACGAACTAGCTCCGGAGCTTCCAGACCCCGCCCCCTCCCACTACTAAAGAACAAGCAAATTGGGAACCAACAGGAAGTACCAATACCTGATAACATTGTACTGAGTGCATATGGGAGAAGGATTTCCGAAAACATCAGACACCTAGATTTTCAGCCGCCTATTCTTAAAATGTTTTAATAAGATAAGGTGGTGTGTGTGCATATCCTTTCAACATCTAATTGTATGCGTATCATATATAATATTAGGGAAACCGGAATTACGGTTTTATGCAACTGCACTACACACGTTCTGTACACAGCAATGTTATTACAGAAACAGTATCATACAGTACACAAAGGTTTCTACTTAGTCTAGCATACTGACATAACTGTCGTAAACACCGGGCAGTCTGAGCTTCTTTTGGCAAAAGTTGACTTTTCATTCCCGATTGCCTTACAAAGTTTTTAAAATTGTTTTATAGTGCTTTAAAATTTACCACAGGACACTGATTATTTTTACAGTCAGATTAGTGACTATCTGTGATCAGATGACTCATCGGATACTGTGAGTGTTTCTTTTATGCATTTACATGCAAAGAGAGCAATTACGAAAACAAAGACTGCATTTAGCGCAGGATAGTAACAAGCCATTGACAGCTTCAGATTAAATATTACATATAAGGACATTAATGTGATACTGTCCAACATTCTCTGCCCATAAATCTACAGCTGGGAAGACTATGTTTGGGATTTAAAATTTTGTTAGAGAAGAGTAGTATTTTAATAAGATCAAAAGTAAATGTCAACACTACATCAAAAAGTAAAAAAAAAATTATAAAATCCAACAGATCTATTTCTTCTCTGTTCAATGGCTTCTGTTTAGTAGACTTGGCTGTTGCGGATCCCACAGCAGAGAACCATACTGAAGATCATTGCAAATATCTGAAGAGCAGAAGAAGAGAGAGTCAGACCAGAGGACATTATAGCTTGCTGTTGCTTCACAAACTACCAGACGTTTACAAAGAAAATCACATTTTTTCTGCCTGAGAACATGCCATAGTCTAGAACAGGGTTTCTCAACCTGATCATCAGGGACCACCAGACGGTTCACATTTTTGCTCCCTCCCAATTGTAAGGGAATTGGGAGAGAGCATAATCGCGGACCCTCTGGTGGTCCCCAAAGACTGGGTTGAGAAACCCTGGTATAGAATACCAGTTTCATATGCTGCCTTTAGGACATCTATTACTTTTGACTTGGGTAACTGGTGTTTCTGCAGTCTGTGAGAGAAGCAAACCAGGCACGAATGACACTAATACCAACCATGATAACAGCAACCACCAGGGCAGCGATGCCAACCAGATACAGCTTGTCAGAGAAGAGCTCTGTAATCTTTTGGTGGCAGTTCTGTGAAAAAAGAAGTCGGAGATCATGATTTTATCACACGTGCATTAACAAGTACTGTGAGTAATGTTCTGTACCCATAAAACAATGACAGTTTTATTTGTTCTTCCTGAGATGACGAATGGAACAATGTTGTTAGTCCCTTTTGATCTTCCATCAGGATTAAAACAAGCTTCAGGAGTGCACTACCGTTTCCAATGAGGATATACAGGAAACACGCAGATGAGAACAGCTTACGTCACTGAGGGATATTATTCCGTCCTTCTTGCACACTTTAGAGACAAACGTTCCAGTCAACTGAGTGAACAATCCCTTTCCACAGCAATCCAGCTAAAAGAGAAATATGCAAATCATGTTGTTAGATAGCACTTAAAACAAACAAACAAAAAACACACACACACACACACACACACACACACACACACACACTCCCCTCATCCTTCCTTGTACATTTATGAGCAGACAGCCATCTCCATAAGAAGGCTCTCAATGACCGATGTCTCATTTCATCCTCTTTGGTCGGCAAACCAAGGCCGCTTGGAGCTCTGCTCACTACATCTGAAGTGTCACTCCAGACGGTACTAATGTGTGGCTCCCCAGTGGTGGAATGAGCTGCTGAACCACATCTGGTCATCAGACTCCCTCCTTACCTTTAAGAAATGCCTCAAAGGGCAATTCATCCTTCCCGCTCTCGGTCCGCGCACAGGGCCAGTGGCAGAGTTTCCTCTTCAGGCGAAAGCGCTGGATGCTAAGAGTGTAGCCCAGATTTTTATGTCTGGTGGAGATCACGTGTGTCGCATGTGCGAGGACACGGACTGGGTGTGTGTAGCAGGTGGCAGACCCAACTTTCACAGAGCAGTGGTCGAGTGAAGAAGAATCATAGGGGGTGCATCTCATTTTTCATATTGTCCAGACATATATTATTTACAAAAGCAACACTATTCTGGCAGTTTTAAATTTTGCTGACTAAATTCGGGGGGTAGGAGACTGGCTAATTTTATACCATGGTATACCATCTTCCCGTAATACCGCCCAAGCCTAACTTGAAAACTGATAATAAGGAGTTCACCTGTTTTTTCACTACATTGGTTCAATTTGTGTGTGCTGCAAAATGCATATGCCCTCTTCAGGTCTGGTGGGATTTCATAGCTGATCAAAAGCGCACACGGAGAACTGAAGTATAAGCTGGGATTAATATCCATTAGTTACATTAATTCCTTTACTCATTGTTCTTTGAATGCTCTTACTTTGCATTTACTGGCCCTTAAGCAGTCTTATTAGGTTCTTTGCTAATAGTTATGTGTAGTTGTGTGGCTGTTGTGTAGAGCTCCTGCCCCAAAACTAATTACACTTGTTACATTAGGGGGGAGCCCCGCCCCCCCGATTGCACCTCCCGCCCACCCTTGAAGGTCAAGTTAATTTTATTTTCTATATAGTGCCAGATCACAACAGAAGTCATTCAAGGTTACCTTTCCTATAGAACAGGGGGCTGTTCCACGAAGCAAGCTTATAAAATCGAGGATTATTCGTAATAGCCTCGCTTGAGTTAGCCTAACAGTGCACTTCA
>JAABNX020000008.1:14476509-14501711 GCA_015163995.2 Mormyrus lacerda
CCAGGAAAGGTAATGAATATATTTCAGAAGGACTTTAATGCAACGTAAACCTTCCTGATTTCACGGCACACTGTAGCGTTGCTTAGATGTGCAGCATCCGCCACACTGTACAGAAATGAATCACTGGCAAAGTAACGAAAAGCGATACACATAGACGATGCAACAGTAAGGGCTCATATAAATAATCATCCGCAAAATGCAACAGATCTATCCTGGACAGAAGTACTTGGAACCTGTTGCCTTAAACCTCTATGAATGACCCGCGCTCCCTCATCAACTGCATTATGAATAAACACCATGGTTATTCATGTAAAAGTTTTCAATGCGCTCCTTGTCTTTTTATACTTTCTGAGTAATTGGAATTGCCTGCATGTAATCTGTAATAATTTCATATTGGAGGGTTGATGTGTAAGAAGGGGAGAGAGGGAGAGAACAGCATCAGAATAATCCCAGCCCCGCAGAATGTCGTGCGGTGTGACATCTCATGTCTCGTCCAATCATATTCATCGAGCTAAGCTAAGCTTCACCGCTATCCTGCCACGGAGCAGGCTTGTCCAAGAGCACGTGTTGACATAGTAACTAAGCGGAGCTTCAGGTTAGCCTCGTTCGTGGAACCGAATTTGGAAGAATTAAGACGGGATTGTCGAAATAAGCCTGGCTTTTGAGGTTAGCTCGCTTTGTGAAACAGCCCCCAGGTCTATACATTGCCCTTTTATAAATAAACAGACAGACAGACACATGCACACACACACAGGTGAGGACACTCCCACCAGCAAACAGAGAGCGCGCCTCAGAAAAAATGTCACATCAACCACCTGAAAAGCTGACATTAATATCAGCATTGTTATACTGCCTGCTGTCATTAAAAGAAACACATGAACACCATGAATCCTCTCGGTGTCCGTCTGCTAGTAAGCAGGGCCATGTTAGCATGGTTATAACTTCATCTCTCAAACTTTGCAAAAGAAAAGTGCCAGTTCATAGTACATATGTACTTCATAGTATAGCTTGGTTCTTGGTGGCAGGGGAAAAGCACCAAAAGTGGCTTCACTGTTGGATCATGTTAGATCACAGTAGTACCACTTGTAGGACAATCTCCTGGTTTCTATAGTCCTTAACTGACTGTGTAAATACACCGACAACCTGTGTGACCCGATTCATTCTTAAGCTGGACAGCTACATCTGCAATGACTCCTACATGCCATACCGCTCCTGGATAGCCTATTAGAATTATACTTGGCTGACTCAACAGAGCAGGGTAACTGAGCTTACATTAACGATGCGTTCGGTGAGAAATTAGAGCCAGTCCTCCAGGCTGATTACAGCGGCTGACCTGCTGGTTTCAGGGGCAGGGGAAAAGGGAAGGGGTCACTCACCGTCTGATGGAAGACATGCACCACTGCAAAGGATGGGTCATTGTCATTTGTGGTACTTGTAGCCTTGTCAAAGGCAGAATCATAGAACTTAATCAGCTCCCTGGACACCTGGAATGGAGGAAAGCAATTGGTATGCGGAGGGCAATTAGATAAACACTGTTCCTCCCTCACAAGAACAGCACACACAAACATCATTTTACTTACTTGATCACGGTTCATGAAGCCCCAGATTCCAGCAGCGACCTCACAGGCAAACAGAATGACCAGACATGCGAAGAACTGGGAAAGAAATAGCAGAGAAACATGGAAAGATTCCATGTAGCAGTTAGTTTTTCCCCAAACTGGATCGCAACATGCGGCTCGGATCATTCCAGATCTAGCTTCTGATTGAAATTAGTTTTTTTTTTTTGCATCACAATCAGTGATGGAAATACCACAAACGAAGTAGAGTTAGCATATAAAGATTAAAATGCATTATGTTTTGTTTTCATATCAGTGCAAATGCACATAGAATAAGTACGCATTTGCACTTTTACAAACAATTTGCACGAATCGCTTTTAAAGGTGAATGCGAACTTGCGTACCAGTTATGTCCATCCCTGATTATAGTATTCTGACTGAGCGTTTCATAGCTCTGCAGGCCAACTAAACTAAAACTACTTTTAAAACATGTTGGCAATTTGGCAAGACTAATGTGGTAAAATATTTGTCAGCAAGTTACTATCTACCCAATGCAATAACCTTAAGGATAGATGAATATAATCTTTCCTGATTGCTACTGTGTATTATTTTCTCTAAAGGAAATGTATTAAATTAAATTAGAGAAAAGATACTGGAAAGTGGACATATTTTTTTACCTTTCTTATTAGCAGATATATTAAAGGACTTAAAAGAACACAGCTTGAATTTTAAATACTGATCGATGAGGCTTTTGTAAGTGCATTAGGGTTCTAGCAAAAAGGCTTCCTTGGCACCAAAACCCAACATATTTATTAATGTACTAAAACCACGATGAGCAAGCTGCACTGTGTCAGTCGTGGGAAAATGCTTGCAGAGTTTTTATGGTCAGCATGACCACACCTTCCTTTGTGTTCCTGACTGGATTTATGCATTTAGGTGGGGGGGGGGGCACTTACTGTTCCCAGAAGGCACTGTGACTCCTGAATGGCACCATAGCAGCCCAAAAACCCGACAAACATCATCACAGCACCAACCGCAATCAAGATGTAAGTGCCTGCAGAGAAAGCAGAGGTAGAAAGATCAGACTGGATAGCAGAATGACACTCAGGTCACATGATCTCCATATTTCTACCGAATAACAGAATGACACTCAGGTCACATGATCTCCATATTTCTACCGAATATTCCCCGTGACTCTGCATTACATCAGACCCCTGTTTTAGGTCAGTGAAACTAAATCCCATCAGAGCAGTGCACATTCCCACCACTGCAACACAGTGCAAAGCAGAGAAGCAGAGGCTCATGGGAGTAGGGAGTTCTCAGAGTAGACCCTATTAGGCTCGACCAGATCTAATTTGCCCAAAATGCAATGCAACAGGAAACCATTAATTATTTCGCAAATACTTGTTATATTACAACAGCGTTCCATGTCATTTATCAAACTTTATTTCCATGCCTTTACTTTTATACAATTTTCTTATTTCATTTGTCTTCTGGGCTCGGTCTCGTCCATAATTTGTGATCATGCATGTCTGCCCTGTGATGGACTGTCATCCCATCCAGGGTGTTCCCCTACGTCATGCTCTGTGCTTTCAAGAGTAGAGCCTAGGTTCACCACAAAATGGATGAGTGGAAATATTCATTTTTGTTATTCAAAGAATATGTATAAATCGATGATCCATCACTATTTTTCCCTGAAGGCCAAATACCATCCAAAATCTGCCGACTGGGGGAGGGGTATCCTGAAGATGAAGTTAAAGGCCCCAGTGCTAACAACTATACTATTTATTCAGCTGGATAAAATGACAGACTCATTTAGTTAAAGGTCCTTATGGGAACAACTGCAGGGTCACTCCTGGGCCCTGAACCGGCGGCTTATTCCGATTGATATTTGGGGCAGGTAGCACAGTAATTGCAGACACACATTCATTTACTTCATTTAGCAGATGCTTTTATTCAATGTGACAAATGCCACAAATCTGAACAGGAGTGTCTTAAAATTGAGCTAAAATGCATTTTACAGATCCATACAGCTTAATGGTTGCCATGGAGGTATGGTTAGCTGAAGGGGTGTCTCTAAATTGCTAATAATGTGCCTGTGTTCATGGTCTGGCATCCAGCCCAAAGTGTTCCCCCATCTTGGGGGGGGCCCGTTTTCTGGGATGGGTTCCAGACTTCCAGCAACCCTGCACCGGACAATTGGCTTGGAAGACAGATGAATAGCAGATACGGTAACAACACTCCGTGCCTGATTAGAAGGGTGTTTTCAGGACCCATTTCTAGGTGTGTAGAAACAAAGGCTGAGATACAACTCTGTACTTCCTGAACAATGTTATGTTCAATATTCAGTACTTTTGGAAACGTCATTATAACATCATTACAACTGAAGGTCTAATATATTTGCAGCATGAATAGGACATGTTATTCACTTCATTTATTTAAAGCTTTTGTGGATTGCTGTTTATTAAAAGGATTGTAGATTCTGCTGCCCAACCTAAGCAGGTCTCAGTTCAGCCATACTGAGGCTGGTCACTGTCAGTTTCAGTTCCGTTCTTGTGTATGGCAATAAAACTTGGCAAGTAGGCGTGAGCCCCCCCCCCGACAATAAAATTTTCCAACCAGGAGTGGTCGACTGACGATAAAAAATTTTTGACTGGGGGGAGGTTCCTACAGGAAAAATAACTGTCGAATGGGGGGATGGTTGTGTGGTCCAGGTGCAATTGTAGTTATAGCCCAGATGGCGGTTGGCTGGTGAGATCTGGTACAGATAAATATTTATCCATATGGCTAGAGTTTCTCGTAAATACTGCTGTATTTCATCCTTCTTCAAGCATTAGTATGGAGAGCATTTCAATTTCAATGTCAGAATTTTCATTGAATAAGTGAAAAAATGTTTAGACTGGAATCTGGGATTGTTCTACATTGACTGACTGTGCCAGTGTTATTATCGTAAACTAAAACTGAAACGAAAATGGACATTAAATATATACATATTTTTTTTAAATTGTGAATGGAGGTAAAAATACTGGAAGTAAAGTAATAAAACTATATTTACGAAAAAATGTGTGGGACTTCAAGCTGCAAATAGTACCGCCACACCACAAACGTCTTTTTACTTTGTTTATCCACAATATCACATCTTTTAAAAGATGTTGTGGCTGCTGAAGCTAAATTCACATACTATTTTAGCCCCGATTTTCTGCTCACTGACAATTTTTGGAGAAACCCCCAGGTTAGCGGTAAATCGGCACTTGATCTCTGCTTGTGAACTCTTCCAAGACGAGCCCTGACAATTGGCGATGCGTCTCAGACGCCTGCCAGATAATTCACATGCAGTAGATTAAAAAGGTGCTTAAAAAGGAGTAAAAAGTTCAATTTGTTTAGAAACTGTTCTAAGTGTTCAGATATATATATATATACACACATATGCATGCACACACATATACGTGTATATCACTAAAGACTGAAAATATGTGATACTGTTCCCTGACAGTTCTATGCATACGAGGGTCAATTTTCCATCCGTTTGTACATGCTAAGCATATGTGTTGTCATTGGATTAAAGTGTTTTATCAGATTGTAGCGTGTTGATACTAGAATTGTGATTTCCGTGTGATTTCATGACAAAACGCAGTTCGGAGACCAGACAAACTCGTCTACGATATCTCCTGGAGAAAGATCTTATAGCGTTTGACTTCCCATCGCTGATTATCGATCTGATGGCTTCAAAAGTTGTGTAACATAGAGAAGGCTTGAGCTGTCCCTGTCCCTTTCCTCACCGCAAATTTAGTGCTTCTCACATCCAAGATTTACCAAGTCACATGTGAAATAACCCCTAACCAAATTTAATAACCATAAGGATATGCCAAAATTATACAGATTGCTAACTTTTAAGAATCACCATACAGTACTCTTCTTATATTTTACATGTACTACTAATCTGCTTATTGCTTTATGGGCAAAAGTAACGTCAACGTTCATATAATGCTGAAAAGCTGCTGTCCATAATGCCCTGCAATGACATACAGTTTGTTATTGTCAAAATAAAATTAACTTAACCGCTTAGACTAATTGACCAATCAGTAAAATACTTAATAGATTAACTTAGCATACATACACTTGAACAACAGGTGATGCACGTTTTGGATACCAACTCAATTGAGGGCAGTAGTAGTTATAAAAGAGAAGCGAGTGAATACCCACCCATTCGGCCTGTCTTATAGGATACAAGCCTCTGTATTCCGGCTCCTGCCTCTCACTAACTCATGTGCCAGATGCTGAATTATTACCTCCGTGCTCTTTTCTTCCCTCCCCTCTTTCCCATAATTTCCTGCATGGTTGTCCCTGCTTTCCTTTCCTCCATTTTGTATCAGCGCACATTTCATCATACGGCCACTTATGCCGCTGTGAGAACCGGCTCCGCAGCAGACAGCGGACACCCCCGGAGAAAGAAAGCGTCGATTGAACAGAGACACCATTACGGGAGAGCTATAAAGAATGAGCCCTTTGCCTCTCAGTCCACTTCATTTGTTCCACTGCAGCACAGCTGGGCAGCAGCCAGTTCGACTGCTCCCCAGAGCAGGAAAAGCATCGAGAAGGCCAAGGGTCCCGTTCCCAGATGATGTCCGGCCTTGCCAGCAGGGGTAGCTATAAGGCACAAAGCTGCAGGACTTCTCATTCATTCACCCCAATGAAGCATGACCACGTGTTTCTGTCTTTGAGTAACAGGCTTTTAACTTTTCCGTGGAGCGAATGCAGAAACGCTGGCTGGCACTTGCAGTGGAACAGTTTGGCAGAGAAGGTGAATGAAGCACCACAAAATACCTCTGCCTTCAGAAAACAAGCCTCCTGATCCAGAATGGGAAGATATCACCCTCTAAGCAGATTCTGGCTGTTGCTCTTTGCTTCTTTTGAACATTCTCTAAAGGCTATTCGATGCCTTTTAAAACATTTTCACCCTTCATTCACTTTCCCTGCCACAGCATTAACCCTGAGATGTTTTAAAGGCTTATTTGACTTTGAGGTAGCGTGCTAGCTTTGAATTTACTGGCCGAACCATGTAACCGCATAGAGAACAACACTTTTAAATCTGATATAACCCGCTTTCCAAAATAATATATTAAAACACTAAATTAAAAAGCTTTCAGGCTGTAATATAACAAAGGGAAAAGAAAGCTAGAGAGAGAGAGGCAGGGACAACTCCCATTTCAGCTGCAGAAGCCGGCGGTTAAGGCGAGGCCTTGGATAATTCATAGACCAAAATCCTCAAATCTCATTACCCTGGCTGATCTGTGGCTGATCTGTGAAGGGACGGGCTCTCTGTGCAGTCCACACAACGCACACACAAGGATTATATGTGCTATCACACAACACAGACTTTGAACAGATCTTACAACTCATTTGAGATATTTTGTTTCTTCCTACTGATCAAATGATATTTAAGCTTGAGACCACTATCAAGCACAATAATCATCACAAAGAAAGCTCACTTTTCATCAGGTCAACAGTGGCTCAGACCAACAGTTATATACATACCGACGTGCAGATTCCTCTTAAAGAAACTTGAAGTCTATACAGTAAGTATGTGTTGGTACTTCCTAATGGGGGCAGAATGTCAATATTACCGTTCATAAAAATATCTCAGTAATGGAATGCTGAACCATAGGCTATCGTTTAGCTAAAATCAAGTTTAATCATTCCAAAAGATCCTAGTCTAAAAACCAAAACAACGTGCTGCCATAAAATAAAAGGTATGTGACCTTGGCAGCCAGGCCTGGTTCATCGCAGTTGAATCCTGCTTAAAATACTCCCAACTCCTTGTTTGGAAGAATATTTTGAAAAGCGAAACCCATACGGAGAAATTTCAGATAAAACCTTTTGACCATAAGCATTAAGGCAAAACACAAACTCCTCCACACAACAGCAGGAAATTTCCACAGAAAGGTTATTCCTCTCTACCTCTGTTTCTAAATACCATTTGCGTTTCCTTCATGAGGAGATTAACCACATCTCAATGACCAGATGCAATCCCTCCAACGGACAGGAAACAAAAACATTCTTGTCATGTCTTTACTCAAGTACACTCCAGCAGAATGGCTGAACTATAGAAAATGTTCTCATGATGATCTAGCAAGTGAGAATATGTAATAATGCTCTCACAACAACATCACAACACTCCACCAATACCTCTACCAGTAGACTCACTGTGCTTTAAACTTTGTATGCACCGTCTATAACCATGACAGAACAAATCACTCTCTCACAGCTTCGCCTTCAACGATTTAAAATATGATTTAACTCACTGTGACTGTCACTGTGAGCACAACCAGCCGTTTCAACTTCCATCCTGTGTTATTCTGCCTTGTGAGAAAAAGTTAACAACTACTTGAGTTACTTACAGTCAGATCTCAACAGATTATTTGCACATAATTTTTCAATAATATGATTGAGCAATGATGGATGCCATTTATTCGTGTTCTGTTAAGAAGTGGGATGAAAAAAAGTTACTTAAATGTTCCTCTAACAAACCTATTTAACCAACCATCCATCCATCAAATTATGGTCTGCAAGGAGCCATCCATCCGAGAAAGCACAAAACCACAAGGGTATGGAGTTCATTTTGTGCCAAAAATATTAATCAAAATTTAAAAAAAAAAAAAAAAAACTGAATACAAAATATTAAGTATCATAATTAAAATATATACATTGCAAATATAAAAAAGAATAAAATCATTGTTTTCTTCTTTTTTCTTTTATGCTTCTGACTTTTGGCACTTTTATAATGAGTCTTAGAAGGGGCTATATACCTTACATGTCTATTGGTCAGCTGGAATTTAACATGGCAGAATGGTCCGGAGCTGGTTTTCAACAGGATAATGTTATCATGAAACTGCATTCTATGCTGTCCTATAATAGTGTACCTTTATTGGAAATCGGCATATGCAACATATATTTAGTGTTCATAAAATGTCACCAACCCTTCCAGTTAAGTAATTTTCACTATTCCACCAACCTGCTGGCCCCAGCCAGATTATCAAACAGCCAAAACATTAGGCCAATACAAGTTTAACAGTAAACAAATTCATAGTTTGATACAAACATCAAGGTTCACAGTTCAGCTTGTGTCCTTTATTGACAAACGAAAATGTTCCCAAACCATTGATTATGACATTGATTATGTAACCAGCATTAGCCATAACAAAGTTACAGCTACAATGGGCATAGTATTTTTCATGTTGAACATTCACTTGAGAATTTAGATTCCATTACTATCAATAAATGTATTCATTTTATTCATTGTGTACTGAACCAAAAATTATGTGCTGCACACAACAAATATGTGTATTGTCACAGTCCTGTACAGTAGTCCAAGTTAGTCCATATCTCTCTGCGCAATTACTATAGAATTTGCTAACTGGAGTTATGTTAGTTATGTTGTGTTAGCTAAATAGTGATTGAACTATTATAGAACTGCACAGATACAGTTCAATGACAGCATTACCTGCTGGAAACTGACTCCAGACCTTTCTGCCCTGTTTAATTCCAGCTATCCAACAGACATGCAAGGTGCACGTCCATGTCTATGACCCAACTATCCGTTAAAAAAAACATTCCAGAAACAAAGAAAAATTCCAGAAACAAGCAAAAAAAAAATAAAAATTCTAGAAGCAAAACGAGAAGACAAAAATCTATTTTTTTAAATTCAATTTTTTGATATTTGTAATGTATATTGTCTTTCTGATACTTAATAATTTGCTTGCGATTTTCAAGATTTTAATTAATACTTTTGACACAAAATTAACTGCATAAAAGGGACAGGATGGGTGCCCAGCAATGAGCGGGCAATCACACATTCCCCCAATTAGCTCCAATTCTGTGTGAGGCCACAATACTAACCACTGAACTGAAATTACAGACTCATTTAGTTAAGAGTCCTTATGGGAACAACTGTAAGGTCACTCCTTGGCCTTCAACTGGCAGCTTATTCAGATTATGTCCATATTTACTGTGCTACCTTCGCCAAATATTACATGTACTTCATTTCGCAGATGCTTTTCTCCAAAACAACAAACAAGCGAAGCAAACAGCACAAACATGTAAGTAGGTCCTCCAACATACAGGGAAATTTGGGCATTGGGGGCAGAACTGGCACCACAAAAAGAACTAATGTGGTGCTGAGGTCTCACCCACTGCACAGTGGCTCTCATCCCTGAGGTGATTTGGTGGGTGTGGCAATGTGCTGTAATTAGCAACACACCCCTTACTGTTGCCATGGAGGTATGGTTAGCTGAAGGGGTGTCTCTAAATTGCTAATAATGTGCCTGTGTTCATGGTCTGGCATCCAGCCCAAAGTGTTCCCCCATCTTGGGGGGGGCCCGTTTTCTGGGATGGGTTCCAGACTTCCAGCAACCCTGCACCGGACAATTGGCTTGGAAGACAGATGAATAGCAGATACTGTAACCACACTCCATGCCTGATTAGAAGGGTGTTTCCAGGACCCATTTCTAGGTGTGTAGAAACAAAGGTTGAGATACAACTCTGTACTTCCTGAACAATGACTCAGTAGGGATAGG
Source organism: Mormyrus lacerda (assembly GCA_015163995.2). Classification (NCBI taxonomy): domain Eukaryota; kingdom Metazoa; phylum Chordata; class Actinopteri; order Osteoglossiformes; family Mormyridae; genus Mormyrus; species Mormyrus lacerda. The sequence goes on from JAABNX020000008.1 coordinate 14,486,639, forward strand.
GTTCACTTTTCAGTACTTTTGGAAACATCACTTTATTTAATACACCATTATAACCAAAGGTCTAATATATCAGTGATACAAAAATTCCCTTCATCCATTTAAAGCATTTGTTGATTGCTGTTTATTAAAGTGATTATAGATTCTGCAGCCCCATCTAAGCAGGCCTCAGTTCAGCCAAGCCCAGGCTGGTCACTGTCAGTTTCAGTTCCGTTCTTGTGTAAGACATTGGCTTAATTTAGTGGTTATTGGTCTTCTGGTTATTTGGTTCCTCTATCACGGTTCTCTTATCCTGGCTCTAAGATCTACTGCCTGCCTCTCGATCACAGGTTAGGTTTTTTGTGGTTTTACCTGCCTGTCAACTTACTGTCTGGACTCTTGTTGTTTATGGGTGAACTTGTTGCTTCCATGCCAATGAGGGACAGCTTTGTTAGATACAAGACACACTATTAAGACGCTTGCTGGCTGCTATGGTGTGTTCTGTGCATACAGAAAAAAAAGGATAAATTTAAAATAAAAATACCCAGCAAGAGCAAACTGAATAACTAAATCCAGATAGAAGATGACGAGCTTGATATCTTATGGGAAAAGTTGCTTGCAATTCCAATTCAAGAAACAGAGTGCAATCCTTCTATTTAACATAAATGAATATTACTAATAGTTTGGCCTTTCCCAAAACTGAGAGTTACGAAATATGATGTCATCAGGGACATGCTCCATGAGCGTGGCATTCCTGACCTCCCGGTGCTTCCAGTTTATCCTCAAATCACATGCTTTCCAGCCACAGAATCAGATTAATCCACAATGTTGTTTCTTAATTGAGCCGTGGAGGGATTTAACAATAAAAAAAATAAGAAAATGTTTATGTGAAGGAAGAAGGAAGTAAGGAAAATAAAACAAAATGTGTTTTTCTTCTAAGCAGCTCGTAACCACAGAAATCATTTGAAAACAGCTCTGTTGCCGTTGGCTGTGCAGGTGAAGTTATTCTAGGATTCTCGTGTACACAGGCTGCGATGTCAGCAGGGGGCAGTGTTTTTAACCTAAGCCGCCGTGCCTTAGCAATTTGCCGTGCTGCCCTTAATATTTACAAGTTCTTGCTGGCAGATACTTACAGTGCCCTCTTTCTCAGTTGCCTTTGTGCCCTATTGTGTATGTTTAGATCATAATAAAGTCTATAAACTTGTGAAATCAAGAACAAGTTCTTCCGTTTTTTACTTCTCTGTCGCCATGTCCATGATGCCTGGGTTCTACCATTTCTACAGACAAGAGCATGTGAGCGGATCCGAGCGTGAGAGAGGAGCGGAGTGGGTGGAATATGGTCAGAGCGCAGAGCGGTTTTTTAATTAAGGTTGGAGCGGTCGCTCGGTCTAGCTCTAATTTTGCTCTGATACCGCTCACGGTATTTCACAAATGAAACTGATAAATCATACAAGTGTACTATCCTTATCAAACGTACAGATGACATTAATGTACAGCTAGAACTACAATGCGGTGAAACTGTTTCAGTGATTAAAGATTCACTTTGGAATCACCTTTCTCAGAAACATGAGTGTGTGCTATGCAAACAGGCGGAAGCCAGAGCAAAACGCGAGCAAGTTTTATATGGTTGTAGCATATCAAGTCTATAAAGTAAGTTAAAGTATTAAATCCTATAAAGTAAATATTGGTAATCAAATAAATTCGTTTTGTTATTTAAAGCAGGTCTAATAAGATTTTTTTTAATTTCATGTAACGCTGTCAGTGAAATTTTATTTTAGAGACATGCTGCATCAACAGAAAAAATTGAGGAATTTAAAATGTGGATGCTTAGCCTGTATATTCTTTAGGCTATTAAGCTCAGTGATTCCTTTATTTTTAAGCCTATTTTTGTGTGGAATGCCATTGCCAAACCTTTCCGTTGTTGCCTATAAGTTATTTAAAAATAAATATTTTCTGTTCTGACTCGCAATGTTGCTGTTGCTCATATTTCTTTATCTTTTTTTCAATAGCTAGTCTAACACTCTTTCACAGGGTGCTAATGCATTTATTGTCCTTGAAAATGTCAGAATGTCAGAGTGCTAAATATTTCATGCGTCCGGCTATATACCTTTCTGCTTCAGTGCCCTGGCCAGTAATTCTTGATTGCCTTGGTGCCCTCGGAACCTACGGGAAAATGCCTTAGTGCCCTCCTATATTTGAGGGGATAAAAGGCAAACACTGCTGTGCCCCCCGAACAAAGTAATTCTACCCCTGACCTGGCCAGCAATCCATTGATTTGTTGGACATAAATCCCAGCAGGACATCAGTATCTCCACATTTGTGGTCTTTATATCAGTTTCACTTCTTACTACATGCCACAATAAGTGAGACAGTCTGAAAAACAGTTTTACATGTATTTAACAGTCTAACGTTTTATTTATTTGGCAGGAGCTTTTACCTAGTCACATGCAACTTAAAAAGGAGGGTCAGCCAACTGGGATTAAAGGCCTTTGCTCGAGGGTCTAACAAGGAAATCACTGTGCTGGCCATGGGAATTGAACCGGCAACCTTGCGACGATGGGCACAGCATCCACCCACCACCCCCTGGCAGTTCACAAAGTTTACTACTTTAGCCCGCAGAAAACAACTGGTTGGTTGAAATGAGCTGAAGCTGACACCATCTGACTGACCTATGCTCACATGCATATATGCCTGTCAGTCTGCTTTCATATACTGCAGACCCAATGATGTGCATTTCTGTACACCAGGCAGCACACGCTCTCAATCTTCCCCAAATCGAATGTTTTTCCAAAGACAAAATCCGTCAGATGGTTTTAAGTGTTCCTGGAATGTGCTGCTGTCGTGTAAAGATGTTTCCATTAAACACTGTCTGCCTCCAACGGGAATTTACACATGCTGTTTGACAGAGAGGGCTGCAGATCGGGGGGACGTTTGGCTCTCTGCACCAGCATAGGCCTCTTCCTTATTGCCTGGTTAGACCCAGGATAATGGCCTGTAATGTACAGCCCCTTTGCTCGGTCCTGCCCTGCTAATGGAGGATGGTTAGTCGGCCTGCAATGTAAACCGCCAGTGTAAGGAATAGCAAGGAATAGCATTTCAGTTGCTCAGTTTTCTCTGTGGTTAGTAAGCACCAACCCCCTTGTTTCTTTCTCAGCGTCTCCCCTGTAACCTTAAAAGGAGGCTTACAATCCAATATAGACAACAGCTGTTCCTGGGAGATAGCGGTGCCTGCTAACTAATAATCAACATCTCACAGAACCAGTGACGGGACTTCTCTCACAGTTTTCCTACCTAAAAGGAAACTGTTCCGAAGAACAGGAAACATGAAATTAAATTTTCAAAGAATGGGGAACAACATTCATTTCAGGATCATTATTTAAAATATGAATTCAGGAAGGCAGAAGACTAGTTATATTACCATGGGTGTGATAAAGACTGTTACCTAGAATTATTTAAAAAGCAAAAGGACTTACTGATGTAGAAGGTGCTGGGAGCCTGGGCACCCTCGAGCTCGAGCGAAAGAAGGCTGCTGGTCTGCTTGTCATGTCGAAGCCAGAGCCCCACACCCAGAATGACGCCACCGGCCAGCTGGAGGAATGGGACAGAAATCATTGGCACTTTTCCCACTGGCATATAAGAAATGAGTCGTACCCGAGCCGTACCGCGAAGGGGGCTAGTCTCAGCGTGGTTCCAGCTCGTTTTCCAAGGCAGAATGGTCGGCTCGGTAAAGGTGTTACGAGGTGTGGAGAGCGACAGTGACGTAAAACCAAAGGAGCTTATTTTCTGTTCATTCATTGTACGTCATGGTTTACTATGTGTAATTATTATTATGTTATTAATAATAATAATAATGCTTTTTTTTCTGTGTGCCAATTTCTAGCATGTCTTTGAGAATCACTGGTATTTTAGCACCAAACTCTAGCACAGGGGTCGGCAACCGTGAGAAAATATAACAATTTTTATGAAGACCTGGGAAGGAATGGTGATGATTTACTACAAAAAGTATATGAAAGAATTAGGATTCCCAATAAGCACTGAAGCGTACATCCAATCTCAGGTACTGAAGGAAAATGATGCAGTAAGACATCACAGAAGCACGCGACAGACCGCCCTCATTCACATATAGCTAAAGAAATGAATAATAATGATATTAAATCATAAATAATTTATTTTTATGAAAAGGTGTTATGTGTAGCATCCTTTGGCATCAATAATAAAGAAGAAAGTCTCTAACGGGTGCAGCATTTTTTTTTGTCATCATAAGGAAGCATTCGGAAACATCCTGACCACCGGATTATGAGCACCGTGAAGTCTACAAAAAATGAATGAATGAATATACACATATATTGCTTGTTTCACTAAAAGAAATGGTTGTAAAGCATAATTGCAACATCGAAATCAAACTGCTTAATACACGATGCACACACTATATAACACTAAAGATTGCATCCAAACGTTCAAGTAGCGAAACTCGCGTACAAAAAAAACGGGCTTCGTGCTTTATATTTAAACTATAAAGGAATGCGCGAACGTCTTTAAATATAAACTTGAACATTTGATGCTTTTTGCACAAACATTTGATATTACATTCATTACATCGCATATTTCGCTCCGCTTGCCAAAGGGTGCAAAAGCAAAAAGGAAAACTGCAACTCTGAAGGATTAAAACTTTGCTCACACTCATATGGAGCGCAGCTAGCTCGTCGAAAAACACAGAGACCGCTCTGCCGTCGGACATACAAAGGGAAAAAAAACAACTACCTGACTGCGCAGGTTCCGAGGCACGTAAACTACGTCAACGTCGGTATCACCGAGGGAATTAAAGAAACAGCGGTCATTTACATAATGTGTACATTAAAACGTGAATGCGCCTGTCATTCTGAGAAGAGCCGCAACCACGTAGCAAAAGAGCCGCAGGTTGTCGACCCCTGCTCTAGCACAATTAACATTTGCGTGTATAAATTTGCAGGAATGCATAAATACATCGCGCTGTGCGATACTACTAATAATGAATAATATATAGAGCATATGCCTTTTCCTTCAAATAATCCACGTGCAGAACAACGGTATCTCCATGCATTCCGACCAATCAGATGGTGGTGACGTAACCAGTTCAGAGGAAGCAGGGACATCTCAGCCCTTGGCTCCTGTACGGTGGTGCAAAAAAGTGCCACATACCACATGCCACAGGGAAACCTCTCCTTGCTTGACTTCAACCTTTGACTTAACCCTTGTTTTGATTGAGCTCTAAATATAAAAGGTATCGCAATTGTCGCCACATATTCACCGGTTTAAACATTATAAAGTACATGCTTATGGAAGAGTAACAGAGAGGATAGGATTAGTAAAAGACTGCCTGCATTTTTTTGCAATGTTTTCCTTTTGTCCGGCTGTAGTAATGCACTCATTCCTGCAGGGAATGAAGTTAAAAAGAAAAGTTGTATGTGCTTAGAAGACAATTACTAAAGAGCTATTAATACAAACCATTTACTCCTCAGCTCAACTCATTAGTCAGTGCAGAGTTGTCTCTATTACAAAGGTCTCTTGCTCCTGAAAAACAGGATGTGTAACTTAACAATGCTGACAAATCAGGAATACCAAGACAAACAATTAAAAAAAACACTGGGGGGGGGCTAGGCCATTCCCTTTATTCATTTATCTGGTGCTTTTGTCCAAAGTGACTAACAGCAGTCGGAATGGTTTCAATTTGTGGGTGGTTACTAGGATTTGAACCTATGACCTTCGTCTTGTTAGTGCTATGCTTTACTTGTTCGGCTACAGGAGCTAACTATGCGAGAGAGAGTGTCAGTAGTGGTTAAGAAATGCGGCCCCTGGCCATGTGGGCACTGCCTACACTGCTGCAGGCTGGAGCAGCAGAAGGCTGGAGCTGGTTTCTGCTCTGTTGGAGGACCGAAGGCGTCGGCCAGATGACACGCTGTGCGGCTCCAGCCTCAGGAATGCTAGGAAACTGTGAGAAGTGCTGGAAAGCCTGGAGTTCAAGAAATCTGAAAACATACCACACCCCCATTCATTCCACCATCTGCACGGACCTCATAGCACACCCTCATCTACTTTAGACATATTCCCAAAGCCCCCTCTTACTGTGAAGCAGAAGAAATCAGAACATTCACTGTGTTCATTCACAAAACACTCATCTTTCAATCTAAAAACAATGATAAATCCATTTTTACCATTTAACTAGAAGAAAAAGCTGAGCTGACTGAACCCAGTTAGCTGCTGAAACTAGAGTGTAAAAAAAAAGTGTTAAAAAAACTGCCAAAAGGTTAGTGGGTGGATCTCTGCTTGCCGCTTTAGCTCATTTCTTATCAGAGGGTCTACAACAATATCACCATTTTCCAGTTTTACCTTCATGCAAAACCCTGGTATCAGGATCAAATAACAAAGAAACAGGTTTTAAATAACAATATGACGACAGATCAAATGTTCTTAAAATTTATGAAAGCATCAAACCAAGATCACAATCCAAGATTGCCTACACTGAATTAAATATAAATTTGACATTCACTCTTCGTATTACATAAAGGAGTTTAAACTGTATTGTCCAATCTGATTAATTATTAATAGTTTGGCACATTTACGGTTAAAAGTCAGATGGAAACCCAGTGGGCTAAATAGACAGGATGTGGTACAGCAGAGTAAAGTGAAGTCATTGCATATGAAGGCTTGTGATTCAGTCCAGAGATCCCCCCCCCCCCCTCCATGTTAATGTTTTCAATTAAAATCAGCAATTCAGGGGGAAAAAAACATAATCCCAGCTTCAACTGAAACAAGAAACAGCCTGTAAACAAGCCCAAAATAGCTGTGAAGCATCTCTCTGCTCTTCAGCTCTCTGGGACTGCCTCTCCTTTTAATGGTTGCCTGGTAACCAGTTAAATACTTTCGCCGAAAAATGTGGACGACCTCACAAGAATTTTAAAAGCCATGAAGACAGAAGGAGATAAAATTAGAGTAAACTAAATTCCCCAACACCAACCAAATCCAAAATTTTGACTTTGTTTGGCCATGGGAAACAGAATATACATATCTACATCTGCCTAGTTTAGTTTAGCAACTAGATGTGACTTGAACATAGAGGTAGTTTCTTAACTTCTGCTTCTCACAACAAACCTCTGTTCTCCTGGGGGATGGCGTGACTAGTTTAATCTGAGTCAGATATCTCTTGCTCTTAGCAATGTCTCCCCCTTGATGGGGGTGGGGTGATATTTTTGGCACTTGATATCTAACCACTACTGTATCAATGGGCGTAAATTAAGGGGGGGATGGGGGGGTTGTAGCCCCCCCAATAAATCAAAACCAGCTAATACAACCACCCCAATAATCATGTTTCCCCCGTAATGGGTGGAGACCTCTATCCCCCAAAGTTATGCCCTTGGCTGTATCTAGCCCATTCTCGCATGACAACTATTAACCACTGTCCTCACTCTCAACATCATCTACGGAATACAAAATATATATGCTGCAGAAGATGACTCTCTTTTGTGACCAGTTCTTGTTCACTTTCTTCCTCTTCACTTTCTTTTTAATTTTCTCACAAATGCGGCAAAACACCTAAAAAGACTGCAAAGCTTGCGAAATTTGGTTTTCTGACCAAATAAAAATGTTTGATGCAACTAATTGATGGTTTGAACCCAGCAGACTGAGGCCCTTGTGATGGGACAATCGCATGCACAGGAAATGCCATGTCAAAATTAACATCACACACTGTGGAAGCTTGTCAAGGCAGCCCACAGATGTCACTCACTGCAATCATTCTCTCTCTCCATCCATGGAGAGTTGTGTTATTTTTGGCACTCAGTATCTAACCAATACTGTATCTGGCTTATTCTTACATGAGAATAACAGTGGCTGGACACCTATTAATCACTGATTTTGAACCTTGCTGTCAGGTACGCAAGACAATTATTTTTAAATAACCAAACTTCTCATTCAATTCAGCAAAGCGAAAATCTGATACACAGATTTTTAGGTAGCTTGATCCTTCCCCTTCAGCTAGCGCTAGAAGAAAACATGACTCAGATTTCCCGAAATGAGTAAATATTTCCAGAGGTGGTTAGACTGCAATACCAAGTGAGCAATCATGAGGAACAACTGGGTGTGCCTTAAAGACTCGCAGTCACAGTTTTCTGACCATTGAGTGTGAAGGTTAGAGCACTTAAACTGACTTGAGCGTTAACATAACTAGGGCTGCCATAATTAGTCGGCATAGTCAAAGACATCAACACCGAAAATGCGTTGACATCAGTATTTTAAATCAGCGTGTTTATTATTTTAATAAAATTACATTTGATTTCTGAAATGCTTCAATTAATTATAACACGTTTTCCTTTAATGTCACTAGGTAGTTATGGGAGTAGTTCAAATTATCCAGAAAAGAAAGGTGTTTTACACTGTGCAAAAGTACGATGGTATACCACGGCGGTACGACCACTATGCATGCACACCGGAAGAAAAAACACAAAGGCATCATTCTAGATTACCAGAAAAGGCAAAACATTGTGTTGTCCATTCATGTTTTTTTTAATTACCATTATTACAGAGGGCTTTTCAATATCTTTTGTCCTTGTAGCTACTAAATGCACAGTTAAAGTCAAAGTTTGAAGAAAATAATCCGTGAACTGAAATTAAAATGAAAACTTTAATCTGCAAAAAGTAAAGCCGCACCACCAACATCTTTTTGCCTTGTTTAACAACTATCTCCTCCTTTAAAAGATGCTGTGGCTGCTATCCTGTCCCTTCCTTCATCGCAAGTTCAGTGTTTATTGTTCGTGTTACAAATGGGGTGCTCTGCTAACAATTTATGCATTATCAGGATAAAACGAATTTATACAGATTACTAACTTTTGGGCATCACAATACGCATACTGTGTACATTAGCTAAAGTCCTGCAACAACATACAATTTGTTGTCGTCAAAATAAAATGACCTTAGAGTAAGCAGGCAAGCTGATTTTCTGGAGGAAAATTAGTCGTTTCGATCAATTGAGTAATCGATAAAACAGTGGATAGATTAATCTACAGAAATCTACAGTCGTCAGTGGCAGCCCTATAATTAACAGAAGGTATTGGATCTTAATTTCCAGTCTCTCAAAATCAACCAAAAATAATAATCAAAAGAATTTCAAGTATAAAACATGGAGTTATTCTAGGAATGTGACTGTCTACCAAATCATGTACATGCAAACACCCTTGCCGAAGATAAATCTTTTACTTGAAATTGTGATTAAAAATAAAACCTTCCTCATGAACTGAAAGATTGGAATTATATCTTCTAAAACCAAAGGGACATGGGAGACATTTGAATACTGTGTGGAACACGAGACAATGTGAAATAAACTGAAGACGGCATCTTCTTAAAACAATACAATAAGCAGTGATCAGTAGGATTAACAAAGCACATTTTAAGTTGACCTGCAATTATAACAAGTGCAAAAAATTCTTCTGTTCAAGAAAAAGATTCTTTTTCAATTTTTCTCATCATCTGATTCTGTTCTGTGCAACATTTCTACATGGTTACAAAATAGATTTTCAATGGAAAAATGACGTCTTGCTCCTGGATTCAAAATGTGTACAAGAGACATCATCACTTTAAATCCTTAAAAAGAACACATACAGGATATAGTGCAAATAGATAGGGCTATAAATGCAGATCAGTATGATTCATATTTTATGACATTTTACAGAGTCTCATGAGATGGAATACTTTAGATACAGATTTGGATGGAAAAACAAAGTTCCCTGCAACCATCTAATGGCTAGCCAGCTTTGGAAAATGGAAAACAACGCTGTTTAAGTCACCGATATATCATTTTAAGACATAAGCTTTCTATAAAGCTGCCACACTTTTACTTGATCTAAAAGCAGACACCGATCACATTCTGCTGATCGTTTCTCCGATCACTGGGCCAATGTACAGAACATCTCTGGATGACTTTTACAACTTATAATTTATGTTCAATTTAAATTAAATCAATACACAACACGATACAATTAACACCCTGGCTTCTACGTAATCAGTTCCAAAATATCTGATAAGTAGTTAGTTTAAGGTGAAGACAAAAGAGATATTCCAGAGAAATGCCATCTTTGTGGTTGCCAGGATTTGGGATTGACTTGACAAAGCCAAATAATAATTATAATAATAACAACAGTTAGGTTTAAAAAACCATCTTGCCCTGTACATATAATTTGGCTAGAATATCTGCATTTAGCAATAGCATTATAATAATTATTATCACAATCCATGTCAAATTTAAGTGGAACAACATTCCCATCAAGCACATGCACTCAGAAGCCACATCCTCTATTAATGTCCAGAGAAACCACTAATATAATGCAAGTCCAACTCAAAACAACATTCCATCAACTAAAAAAAACATCACTAGGGATGTATTTGAAGTTGCTCAGTAGACTTAAGAAATACAACTGGGTGTTTAAGAACCTTAAATCTCCAAAGCATCTGTCTAGTCATCTATGAACAGTCACTTCAGATAGGCAGAAAACAAATCATGTTACTACAAGTTGTTTCTCCTGTTAAACTAGAGAAGATGCTGTCAGAACGACAATGTAACGCCCAAACAGCCCCATCACCCCCTGCCGCCCATCAAATCCATACCCCGCCCACACTCCCCAACCTCTACAATTTCTTGGAGTACTGGATGGATCAACTGGAAATGTGAAATCCCAATAAATGTGTTTTTACCCAAATGCTCCAGGTCCTAATTGTAACATATCTCCTAGTAATTTAGCCTCACCTATTAATTTATTGCACATTCCATTTAAATGGCAATTTGCACAATCTTTCTCCGCCAATTAGGCAGTTAGTTGTATTTCTTTGTGTCTCAATGTCACAAGTTATTATACTAGTATTTAACTGTACACTACTGCTGTCATGATTACTCGATTAAACTCGATTACTTAATAATTAAAAAGCATCAATTACTTTCCTTACCGATTACTTGGCAATATGGTAGAGGGAGGATAGTGAACGAAGGTGAAAATAAAGAGTGAAAACATTATTTGTGCAGAAGCACTCCATACTAAAACTAATGAAAATAGACTATTGAGGCCCTTGCAACGAGACAACTGCACGTACACTGCCACTTTGTGTGAAGTTTGTATGCTTGCCCTGTGTGTGCATCAGTCTAAACCGACCATAAGTGTGACTATGCACCACTTCCAATGCATATTATATATTATAAAAGATTACCTGATGAATCATCTGATTAAATCAGTAGATTATTCGATTATTGATATAATCGATAATGACAGCCCTACTCTTGACTAGTTATCACTAATCATCACTTCCCCTCCCACACCCCCCCAACCTCTGTTTCTACCCCTATACAGTAGGCTTAGGCAGGGGGGCAGGGGGTAACGCCATTAGGTCCCGGAAAATACAATTACTTAGCAGACTAACTGGACAGCAGTTGGATTCTTGTACTTATCTGGCTTGCTCTGGCACTGGTATTGAATTCCTGTATATGGTGAAACCTGCTCCTCCCATTCACTGGAGGCACGCTTGCGAAAACTACAGGGCATTTTCAGCATTCGTCACTTCCATATTCTTCTATTATTCTTGGCAAAATTGAACTGCAAATGCCACAAAAACACTTAAAACAATATGTACAAATGAGGTGGAGTAGTACGTTATGCATATTTCTAGTAGCCTAACTAAGAAAGCTTTTTTTGGCATAGATATTTTCCATTTGTATTTACTAGTTTAAATAAAGAGCTCTGGTATTGGATCGGTATGGTATCAGCCAATAACCTCTGTTCAAATACCAGGATTGTATCAGCACTGAAAAAGTGGGATCGGTGCACTGCTTCAAACATTTGCATAGTGTCAAAAAATGAGATTCAAGCCTGGGACAATGCATGAAACTCGATTTCTAAGATGTTCTCTTTGCTCCATTGCTTCTTTGGGGTATGTTTCCGGTCATTGTTTAGATAAAATCACTTGCAGACACATGCAGGTTTCCTCTCTACCATTTAATTTTCTGCAATTCCATACTTTTTTCCCCTGAAAAGCCTCTCTGTCTGTTAATTGTAATCCTATGATACACTGACGCCGTGTAGAACAGTTTCCAGAAGGTGGAGTGTTCCCCTGTATAGGTCAGAAAAGTATGGAAGATTTCTTGTGGTTTATGTCTAGTATTGGCAAAGCTTTTCCTTTCAATTAGCATAATATTTATATGAATTATTTTGACTTTATGATCACCAATAAATAAAATATCTTAAGAAATTGAGAAGTAGTGTCAAGAAAAAAAACTATGCTTCTATATTTAAAAAATAATAAACCATAGTAATAAATACAAACATGTTGAGAGATAATTTTTCAAATTAGACCTCTTATCCAGGATTAGATCTTAGAGATAGAATATAAAGGTAGTTTGAAAACAAAGGAAGAGAATAATATTCATATTTCACAGGTTAAACACCAAAAAATTATAAACAACACCGTCACAAGACCCTTCCAAAAACTCTCACCCCGCAGCAGGCATATTTGTGTAGATCTGGGGCTGTTTGCAGTGCTCCCCATTCTGACAACATAGTTCAGTCTTTGTTTAATCTGTACTTCTGTACTTAAAAACACATTGCAACATCATGACCGTATCTTTAGCAATAAAAAAATAAAACCTAAGGCCGTATTATAGGAAATGACTAATTGTCTGTTCAGAATTTTGTGGTTTTTCCATTTCGTTCCTCCATGTTAAGCTGTGTAGGTTAGAAGAAAGGATAATGACGCAAGTCTGAGACTGGATAAATTCTTCCTAAAGGCACTATGGGTAATGAGACTTTGTATTGATTTAAAACCTGTTAGTAAGCCACACTCTACAGGATAAATTGCAACACTGTTTCGAAATTTTCAAGCATTCCGAAAAAAAAACATTCCGAAATGAATTACAGACTTCAATCCATTTTAGAGCCGAATTATATACTACAGTTGAAAGTAAACTTCTACAGGTTCTACCACAAATTAAGCTAAAATACTGTGCATGATTACTTATTACATCCAGCCATGCAATAACCCTCAAGCATCTTCTACAGGGCGCTAAGGCTTTGAGGTGATTCATTTACCTTAAAAAAAGACCTTAAAAAGCATTAGTAATATGTAACCTGGTCAATAGTTATAAGTTCAAACAGGTTCCAGATAAACGTGTCCGACCTTGTTGAAATCACCTATTTGGGGATAATCTGAAGGTGGCCAAGACATACGATGGCTTCTCACGTCAGTGTTTCTGCACTGGCAGTTGGCTGAGGAAGCTATTTCTGTCTAGCTGGTAGAAGGACAGAATGAAAAGCATGCTAGGAATGGGGGCTTGGTGGACAAGACATATCGCTTGGCAAACCGTAGTCTAGGAAAGGCAATTTGATGATGCCCTGAAATCACATGAACCACTCAGCCAAAGAACTTCTGAGCAACTGACTCAAAAAGAAAGCCTTGTGTATAAATAAGTTTCTCTTTTCTTTCGTTTTTTTCCCCCATCCCAATTAAACGATCTGCAAAATTGTTCTGACTCGCTACTCTCAACAGCCATGTGTTTACTGGAAGGCAGAGAACGACATCTGAGACATCACATCCCTGCAAACTCCACCCTCATCCTATACTGTAAATAACACGTTACTCAGGAAACCAACCAAAGCATAACATGGAGAGTGATGCAACCCTCAGAAGCCTCAAGTAATGTTTGCCTCTTCAGCAGACCAGAGGCCTTGATAAACCTCATGTGAGTGTTTCTCCAGTTGTTGCAACAGATACAACAGTCCCATGCCTATATGCACTTGTCTACAAGCCGCTAGTGACGGGCATTAACGGGAAAGTTAAAGTATACAACCCACCCACAGTTTATGCTAGCCTTACAATAGAAGACCCTGATTCAATCAAGGTATTCAGCCTTCAGTACCCTTGTAATCTCAAAATGCCATAAACCTTAGTAAGATTCTTCCGGATAACTGAGTCACACTCTCAAAATCTTTTCTCTCTCTCTCTCACTCCCTCTACTCAAGTTCTAGCAATGATCTTGCTTCCATCGAGACGATTATCTGGGTAAGTAAAGTTGTGCCAGCTCTTGTAAGAGTTATTGTAAATTGTCTAAAGACACTACTGGGATGTCTGTGAAAGCATTTAATTAACAAACGACTTTAGAAAAATCCGTTCTTGAACGAAACAGGGAGCGCAAGCAGTCTCCTAGGTAACAGGGAATGGACAGTTTACAAGCCTTATTACCTTAACTATAATTCTCATCAGTGGTTCACTAATTAAGTTTTTAAATACAAGTTTATGTATTAATTTTACATAAGTATGTTAGGAAATTTTTACTCTTTTACTTTTTTGTAGATATTATCCCCTCCGGTGACTCTGATGTTAAAGAAAAAGGACTCGCCCTTTTTTGGGCAAAATACAATTACAGTTAAAGAAAAAAAAACATCGAGACTCGCCTATGACGTCAGACCATTTTATATTTCGACGAGAAACACAGAATTTTTACCTTTTGCAATTTAACACGCGGTACATGCATGGCCAAGTCTGTAATCCAACACAAACATATCCCATACCGCGTAGAGATGGGAAATCCGCTCGTCGTCAAAATCAGAAAAATGTGGCGAAAACATTGTCCAGAAAAAACAGAATACAGAAAATTAGATTACATTACATACTGTTTTGAGATTTCCTTTTGTTTTAACGGGTTATGCAGTACATTTGAAAGATTCCGGGCTTAAATCAAATAAATAAAATAGTTAACCGTTTAGAAAGCCACCAGTGACTTGGTTACCTTTCAGTAACATAACAGGCCTGAAAATGCGAAGGATAGCGGTTCTTTCCAGCCTCTTAGCCAAAGTTTAAAGATAAAGAAACAACACGTCTCCAATATACATTTTCAAACCATACACGCGTAGCCTTATGAACAAACTACGCACTGGCACTGTGCTTTGATTAAAAGCGATCACTGGGATAAAGGTGAATCTGGATAAAAAAGGACATTTCCTCGCATTTTTAGCAGACAGTAGCGAGATAATTAACAAACGCAGAGCAGCCTAAAATATGATTACCTTCGCCAGCTAGCTCCTTAGGATCA
>JAABNX020000008.1:14503968-14516602 GCA_015163995.2 Mormyrus lacerda
GGATATCAACGTAGATTCAATGTTTCTTGCTGACGGCATTTCAATGTTGATTCAATCTGATTTTGCTATCTGGGTAAGTTACATGTACAAAAAAAAACTATTATAATATTCGCAGGAATTCTTTGGCAATAATGGGGCAATGTTGAAATTACTTATCAGTTGGTACCCCCACCTTTCAGAAATGCAGCATGTTATTGCAAACCCATTGCAACAGCATGTGAATGAGGCTGCCTGCATTTTCGTTAGGAAGAGAGAAATATTGCCTGCAAAGCGAATCGAATCTTATGCCTTTTTCTGACAAAATCGTCTCCATAGATATAGTACAGCCAATGTGACGCCATAGGTGAGCATTTTGCTGTCTAGGGCAAAGTGAAATTGGCAGACAAGTCCTCCCTCCCTCCAGAAGACGGCGTCCAAAGGGGGTTGAGTGGCCCTGCCATAAATGAATGTTGGGCCTCAAAGGAGGCAAACAGGATCTTTTAAAAGCCGGTGGTTTATATAAGCATTTATGTCTTTGTGATTTGGAGCATGACATGTGGATACAGTCACCTTGGGAATGCTGACAAGTGGTGGCATCGTCATGCTTCCATAACAAAATAATTTGGAAACTGGTGTTTTAAGGACTCCCATGTGCCTTTGCAACTGTGTTCAGGTTATTAAGGAATTGCTTTTTATTACATACTTGCTAAGAAAGCTTTCAACTTGAAGCTCATTGTAAGATTCCCCAATTCACCATTCATCATCCAGATGGACGCCTCTAATTTCAGCTTTGGGATTTTGGCCCAGGAGTCAGATGGTATCACCCAATGCTAAACCTGAGTTTCAAACTATTGCCAAGAGAAATTAGGTACGTTGTGGTCAGAAAGCAAGCCCTCACTATCAAATTGGCAGTTACTTAAATATTACTCAGACTGAAGAATTACTTCTTGGACAGATGCTTCACATTGGTTATGAACATGCACCAGACACCAGTGCTCAGATAACCTTGCGGTTTTTCTCTTTCAAGAGTTACTCTTGCCAGGTTCAGCAATGACCAGGTCAGGTTTCTTCCATCTGTATGCCTTGTGACTCTGAGCCGTTGGTTCCACCAGAGTGGTTCTTGAGAAGGGGGCTCTAATGCCTTCGTGACCCACTGATGCTTGCTGCGCTCACAGTAGCCACTTGTTGGGATTTCAGGACCAACATTAGGATCTGATGGAAAGCATGTGATCAACAAGGCTACGCCTCATGTTCTCAAAAGTCCCGCTGTAAAATCACATAGACTTACCGGTTGTTTAGACTACACCAGTCTCCTTTGTTGATTCCTCTCTTCTTGTTTTCTTTTTTCTCCGCTCCTTGTTTAATACGAATGACACCCCATTCCATCTCAACCCTCTCACACTTTTCCAGTTTAAAACCCAGTGGAGTGGTGTGGGGGGAGATGCTGCCCCATGATTAATTTCGTCAACCTGGGGGTCCCGGGTCTATGTACCCATCGGCCCACCGGGAAAATGCCCAGTATGCCAGATGGCCAGTCCAACCTTCATGGACTCCAGTGATCATCTCCAGGCAGGCTGTCTCAATTGTACTTTTATTTGAACTGCATTTATGCTGTTTGTTTTGGGAACACGGAATAAAGTGACTGCATTTTGAGATGCGTTTAAGAATATGTTAGATTTGTTTTTACATGGTGCTTTTTTAGCCCAGCTTGGCCTCATGTTTTGCTTTAATGTGATTTGTAAGGTGTTTTAAAAATGATGTTCAAGTTCATTTGTATCTGTATTATTATGTTCGTGTTCATTTTGATTTTTATTATTATGTACATGTTCTTTCTGTTTGTTGGATAAGTTTTATTGTCACTATCTGCATTGCTGGATTGTGCTTTTCCACACCCTGTTCATAGATAATGTAACACGTGACAAGCAGAGCTGGAGATTTCTCGTCCAGAGAGTACATGTCCAAGATTTTGTTTCAACCAACCAGTTGAGCGTGAAGAGTCACAGTCACAGAGAACTCACCTGGTTGGTTGTAACAAAATCTTGGTCTGGATTTGTACTCTCCGGACTTGAAATCTCCACCTCTGGTGATAGATGTGTATTTTGTAGCTACAAAGCTGTTTTTCCCAAGGAAATTCCCTTCAGTCTAGTGCAACAAATTGTTTTTGAAATCCATGAATGTCTAAAATATCTTAATGTAGACATGGACACAATCAACTTCAGTACCTAAATTGATCAATAACATTAAAGTAATATATGTAAATGTTCCTAGTACATATCACAATGAAAGAATACTATGTAAATAAAGAGCTTAACACAGACCACACAGGTTATGCGGCTTTCCCAACAGTTAATATGCCTGTATGGAATTTCAGCCACTACCAATCAGGGCAAGGCTTGAGAAATGAAAACATTTTCTCTATAGAAAGCCACAACATATTACACATTGCCATTTGTGTGATACTGAAGAATACATTTTATATACAGTATGTTAATATATCTTGATTTAGATCATAATAATACAGTTCTGTGAAGTAGCACTTAGTGTTAGAAATGCAGTCATGATTTTGCTAAATGCACAGCAAAATATTCATTATGCAATAGCTTCCTCTGCTGGTGATATTTGGTATATCATGGTTTGTTCTTAGATGCCCGTTTCATCTCTGCGAATTTGACCGTTACGTAAACAGAACATTCCTTTGAACACGGAGAATAACTTTCTGACAGACAGTTAGTTGTTTAGCCAAATATCGTACCATGCTCCATGGAGTCACTGTGTAATATCAGTAAGTGAGAATAACTGCAATTTTTCTCTTCTCATACACCTGTAAGAAACAGTTATGAGGATATTCTTGTCAATGTATGTTTTACTACTTTTACGAAAAATAAAATTCAAAAATCGTGATCAAAGTTAAAACAGTATAAACACTCTTATAGCTTTAAATTTATTTAGTGTCATTATTTTATTGTGCTGTTACAAAAATGAAAATGTTTTCTACCATAGCCATTTCATAGTTACTGTTATGCTATATATAATCCAGTGTGCAGGAATACTTCTGGAATATTTATGTATTATAATTTTTATAATTATTATATCCATCCATCCACTTTCTGAAACCACTTATCCTGTCCAGGCCTGTGGCGATAGTTATTATACAAACGTATTTATTAGTGTATATTTAATTGATTTCAATTGAATTAAGTTTTAATAATGTGTTTATATAGATTTCAATAAATAAACCTTCAACAACTACTGATAGTGACTGTGTCAGATCTCTTCTTAATCTTGTTGCTGTAGTGAAAGCACCATAAATTCCACTAGTACAAAAGATTTTATGTAATATATATCTTAACCTCAAAGCAAATTTTCAAGTTTAGTGAGATAATCCGTGTTTTGGAAATTTGGAGGAAGAAATGATATTCGTTTACAACAATTTGCCACCGGGATATCAGATATTTTTCACTGCATATTGTAGGAAGTTGCAGAGAAATTGATATACAGTGCTTACAGGAATATGGACGGCATGGTGGCCCAGTGCGTGCCACCTCAGTTGCCTCACAGTTCGGGAATACAAATCCCACTGCAGGTGTGTGTGTGGAGTTTGCATGCTCTCTGCATGTTGTGTGGGATTCCTTTGGATACTCTGGTTTCCGCCTGCAATCCAAAGATGTGCAGTTGGGCTAATTGGTGTCTATAAATTGCCCATAGTATGTGTGTTTGCCCTGCGCTGTACTGTTATGCCATGCTGGGTGTTTCCCCCACTTGTCCCTTATGTTGCCTGGGAAAGGCTCCAGACCTCTTGCAGAATAAGCAGGTGGAAGGTATATAGGATCTTAGTAATAACATTTTGGCGTGTTACAGAATTGGTGACAATAGCAGGAAAGCTTTAAATGATCCACTTCAACTAAAGCTTCTTTATTGATTGATCCATGACAAAGTTCAAATATATGCCGGTAATCGTAATTTTAGATACAGTTGCTTGATGGATTTCCATCAATTATGAGTAAGATATGAGTACGAGTATATATATACACATTTAAATTATGGATGCTAATCAAAGATAAATACAACCACATAATTCATGAATATACTCAAGAGAAAATGCACAGTAAACTGATATTAATCCTTGGTAATTATTAATGCACTGCATAGTGTGTGATATAACATATTTGCCTACGTAAATCTTGGGTATTGTAATGTGCTTATTTCACGTGCTGGGTCACGGCGCCAGTAACTGCGAACATGCGATCCCAAAAACCGTATCAATAACAGCAGAGCTACTGCGCCTGCGCGTTGGTGGGGGAGTCTAGAGGTAGCGGGTCCTGCTGTGGCGCCACTCAGCAACGGGGGGAATCAAAGAGAAGGAGGGAGCTCTTAAAGCAGTCTGAAATCCCTGAAATCACTGACACTCTGATATACCCCATGGCAGCACTCCGGCTCGTTTCTTGGTTATTTTGCAGGATGGTGGGATTTTGAAAAAAAAACACGCTTCTGTGAAGTGAACGCAGCGAATTCATATATTATTAAGAATCACAGCAAAACACCTGATGCCGGATTGTCTCTTGAAGCATGTTTTCTAGACGAAAACCTGTGAAGAATTCGTCGACGTAAAACAAGGTCCGGTATTCACAAAAAATTTGGACTGCTAGATTTGTAGCTCATGGTATGACCAAATAAACGAACACAAAGTAATAAAAACAGCGCACTGCAAAAAAAACAAAAAAACAAAAGAAAAAAAACTGCATATAGTCCCCAATGCAGAAACTAAAAAAAGGAAGGAAAAAGGATATGTAATCTTTAAAAATAAAGAGACGGGAAGGCGAAAGCGAGAGGAGAAACTGGACGAAGGAGCGCAGATGCGCCCACGAGCGTCACCTTGCATTGAATGTCAGCGGTATAGAAAACGATGTTATACTAAACCGTAACTAAAAGCCACGTTATTGGATTTATGTGACAGGAGAGTATATATCTCGTGTTTTCCCTGTTGCGACCAATGGATACTTTATACATTCTATTTTTTATGTGTTTTCCTTGGATATAACATTTTTCCGATTGTTTTAATTTCCCACGTTCTGTCGTGGCTACAGGCTGGTGATCATTTTAAAGCGGGTATTCATTCACTTATTTTGTCGGTCCGTGATGTTTTTCTGTTGGTTTTAAAAACGTTTCCCTATTATTATTATCATTATTATTATTGCTACTGTTGTTGTGTAATTGCTGCCGGTGGTGGTATCTTTTGGGGAGACGCATTTGTTTCCCCATCATCACCTTTCAGTTTTATAGCCGTCGCTCATCTCTCCCATCCTTTTCCTTACCCCTCCCCATCCCCAAGCATGTGTCGTTCAGGCGCTTCAGCGTTGCCTCTTGTCGGGTTAGCGTTGTAATGCCGGGAACATATCCGAGACATGCCTAAAGGGCGCGATGGGCCAGGGCGACGAGAACGATCGCATTGTGATAAACGTGGGAGGCATCCGACACCAGACGTACCGCAGCACCCTGCGCACTCTGCCGGGCACCCGGCTCGCCTGGCTCGCCGAACCCGATGCCCACAGCCACTTCGACTACGATCCCAAGGTGGACGAGTTCTTCTTCGATAGGCATCCTGGCGTTTTCGCGCACATCCTTAACTACTACCGGACCGGCAAGCTGCACTGTCCGGCTGATGTGTGCGGGCCCCTGTACGAGGAAGAGTTGGCGTTTTGGGGCATCGACGAGACGGACGTGGAGCCATGCTGCTGGATGACTTATCGGCAACACCGAGACGCCGAGGAAGCCCTGGACAGCTTCGGTGGAGGAGCCCCCGACATGGGCAACGAAGAGACGGATGGAGACGGCATGGCCGATTCGGCTGACGGCGACGACGAGCTGGAGATGACTAGGAGACTGGCGCTTGGGGACTCTCCCGATGCCAAATCTGGACTGTGGCGGCGATGGCAACCCAGGGTTTGGGCACTTTTTGAGGATCCGTATTCTTCTAAATATGCAAGGGTGAGTAAGTGCCGGGGCATTTAATGCAGTTTTTAATCTACTGGTAGTTGTGCAGATCAAATGCGTCCGCAAGTGAAGTACCGTCTTAGGGAAATGGAATGAATTCATATTATCTGTTTATTTGAAATATTTAACCACATCATAATGGACTAAGTGGGACTATGAGTGTGGGATGTACAGCATTTAGTTGGGTGTTGCTGTTGCTTTATAAGGTTATTGATCGATTCATAGTCGAACGTGTGGGTCAGTGACCAAACTGAACTTGTAATTATATATTTGAGTTAGAGAGCTGGATCAAAAAGAAACAAAGCAACAGGGAAAGAAACGACGGTGATGTGTTCCTCTAAAAAAGATGATTGTGCAATATATGCGCAAAACTTGGGTTCCCAAGCTCTATTCCTTCACCGCTTAATATAAGATCAATGTTCCTATCTCAGAGTAATAAGGCAAGCGAGGACCACAAATCCATATTTGCCAATATAAGTATACTTTTGCCTTAGCTTGCTTTTCAGTCTGCGTATATTGACGTTGTCGGAATATAAAACTACTCGAAGCGGCTTCTCTTACATTAATCTGTAAACCTATAGCCTTGATACGCCGGTAAAGTCGCGGATCGGACATTTGTACCCAGTTTTAAAAGGCAGCTCTTTCTTGCCTCTCCGTCGCCTTGCTTTCTTCGTTTTCTGTTAAACAGTTTACTTTCAACGTGGCGATCTTCAGGCATATTTTCGATCCAAATTGCATTTGGAAACAAGAGCCTCGCTTGGCAACAAAACGCGAGCGATTACAGCGCGCATCCGGGGGAACATGTGCAATTCTGTCTTGTATCATTGATCGACAATCACATTTTTCTCTCGGTGAGCTGTGCGACCCACAGGAGGCCTCCCTCGCAAATTAATCTCATGGGGAGCAGATTACAGAGAGCTCGTCACCCTGCTTGAGGGCTTCTATTATTTATATTCGAGTCCTCCTTTGATATATTACAGGCCGGGAGACCATAAACATACGTTTAATAACACCGATGTGGCTTCAGAAGAATAACGCACTGCCACTCACGATGGTAATAATAATAATAATAATAATAATAATAACAATGCCATTTTGTGTTTTGGGCCATGATAAAGACAAGTAATTTATTAAATTAATCAAATAGTATGTTGCTCACTGGGTTGGTGATTAGTGACTATGTCTGGTAGTTTGTGGGTTCAGATCCCATGGCAGACAGTAATCATATCCACTGGGCCCTTGAGCAGGACCCTTAACCCAGAGGGCACTAGATGCTGGCTGACCCTGATCTCTGACCCCACGCTTTTTCCACTCATACATCACTTGAGACAAAAGTGTCTGCTAAACGAAAGAGACGCATAGCCAGTGTTTATTTCTTACTGTTTGTGTACTAGGACATAATGCTTAAGGTGAAGAACAGACCTAAAGCCTAAGTAACTACATTCTATCTCCTCTCCTTGGAGAGGCAAACTGTGCTTTTCAGACTAGCTTTTGTGTTACATGTAGGTGTGCTCACTTTATGAATTGAGATGTGAATAAATGGGAACAGAGAACCTCCTGCATCCCATAGCAAGACATACTTATCTTGCACTTCCTTCTCTGTATTGCAGACAACAAATCCATAGTTATTAGTTATTTATTCATAACAACACTCAGTTTTATGCTAATACAGCAGCATTCCAGTGGCTTTCTGGATCATCCAGCTATATAAACCACATCCTTTAAGTCTTTCAACTTGAAAAACGGCAGGAACTTGCATTCTTTGAATCTGTTCTGATCATTTCCCAAAAATTAGTTTTCTATGACTCACATTTGCTTAATGAAGGGTGCAATTTTTTTCAAACTGGATTTTTAACAATCCTTTATGAAAGAAACATTGTACTGCAGATACAATCTGTTGCTACTGTGTTCCTCTTTACAGGTTGTTTAAGCAAAATAGATATTTCCATAACACTTGTACACATTCATACACATTACAATACATTCATGAAGCATTATAAATGAGACTATACATACTTATAAAAAGGCTCATCACATTATAACCATGTTTATCATGCATTATGAATGCTTGATGAAGCTCTCATCAATAATGCACTATAGAAACCTTCATAATGCAGTAGAAAGCATCTTTAATTCTTATACCAAACATTATAATGCATTATGAAGGTATCTATAGTGCATTATACATGAGAGCTTCATTGGATCTTATGAAGTATTATAATCAACACTATAATGCCTTATGACTCTTAATAGAAGATGCTGTAATGCTTTATTAATTCTTATACCGACCATTATAATGCATTATGAAGGTATCTATAATGCATTATAGATTACATCTTTGAGTAAAGTCTTTCGCCGTATGATTACTCTCAAGTAGTTTCATCATACTCCATATGCGGCAGATAACTTGTAGATCTGCAGTGATTATACTTTCCATATTTCACTATATACTAATGAAAGCCTAAAAAGGTTTCCATTACATTTTTTCATTAGTATATTATGTCTCGAATGACAGTGTAGATGAGTAGGTCATTTTGTGTTCTTTTGGTATTGTTCACACTACATTTACAGAGCAGCTGGAACATATATAGTTAGGGTTTTTATGGGAGATTCTGAAAACTGTGAGTATTTTCTGCATGTGGGTGTTTTGGACGTGAGCATCCTCTCCATGGACGTGAAGAGCTTCTCACGCGCAGCCTTTTCAAACAAGGTTAGGTTTTGCGTTTTGCATTCCGTGCGTCTCTTTAAAAGATTCCCTTTTTAAAACTGACTCTGTACTTTCCTGGGATGCATCTCATTGTAGGATATCGTGCTCCCTGTCCCCCCAAGTTCTTCAATGGACAGCAGATTCTCTGCCTGCGCGAAACCCAGGCTGGCGTGTTCCCCGCCCATTCACAACACCATAGCTGCCCCTGATCCTCCCAGCAGATCCCAGGTCACTATGTACTGTAGGAGAGCTAAGCACCAGCTGGTAGAGTGATGCCCGAAAGGCTAATGAGGCCAAGCCTTTGCAGTCGGTTAAGAATCCCCAACCAATTAAAAAGTGCCCTCCCTTGGTGGAATGGTGCCACTTTTGTTCAGTCATGAGGGGCGTCTGGTTATAATTGGCTAATGACAAAGTTCAACATGCCCTCCTGAACTGTGCTAACCACAACATTTATGAGACCTATGATATATATATATATATATATATATATATATATATATATATATTTTACCTTGCTCTAAAT
This sequence comes from Mormyrus lacerda, assembly GCA_015163995.2. Lineage (NCBI taxonomy): Eukaryota > Metazoa > Chordata > Actinopteri > Osteoglossiformes > Mormyridae > Mormyrus > Mormyrus lacerda. The sequence goes on from JAABNX020000008.1 coordinate 14,513,169, forward strand.
TCTCATTAGAATTTTCCTTAATTTTTCCAGTTGCTATTAATTGTGTTTAATTAATTGTGGCTTCCTTCTTCTCATAAAGAGTCCCAGAGTTGATATTGTATCCAGGGTTTCTTTATGTACGTCCTGCAAACACGCAGCAGTTATGGTACATTCGTGAAAAATGCTGTGTTCAACATGCTCCTGGTTTTGCTGGTATTTAGAGGAGATAGAGGTATGCACACATTTTAGATCATCCGGTACCATTCAATTATGCTAGTGCTGACAGGAGGTCTGTATAAATCACCATAAGGAAATTGAACATAACCAGTTGCTTCTGTTTGAAATATTTTGAATGGATATAGATTATTCTTCCTCTAGCGGATGAATGTGGATGGGTATTTTGTTACTAATTATTTGCCACATATTATGTACATAGTAGAAAAAAAACATACTCCGCAAACCACCGTAGGTGTGTGTGGTGCAGCCACTAGTGTGTGACGCACCATCTGAGTGGTTTGCGTGTGTAATTAGATAAACCCAGAAGGAGATGAGACCCCTTGGAAAAATGTGCCAGTGTTCGTGATGAAAAAAAAACGCGATGTTGTTCAATATGCGTGTGATATGTAACGTAATCGTGATCGTTGCACAGTAGCTCAGCCACGGCTGAATCACAAACAAGAAAGCTAGTCATGGCTGTATATGATTGGGTGAAGGGAAATAAGGAATGTTTTTCTGTTAATAATACCATGCTGAGCTAGTCTTAGGAATAAATTGCCATGGCAGCTGTTTACGAGATAATTAGTTCTGCCTTTGACCAAAAGGTGTCGGCTAGCGCAGGACTTGCTGGTGCTGTGCTAGTTGCATGCATATGTGTAGAATTTCTTTCACAAACTTATTTTGTATGTGAAGATACACAGGAAACGGATAAGGAGAGTAAGAAACACAAAGGTGATATTTTCCTGGGGTGTATTCTGTATAAATTAGCAGTACACAGTGCATGAATGAATATTAATTGTCCTGTAGGGTGATTTCCATTGACATTCTGGAAAATTTACCCTGTTGCCTTGCAGTAATTGAAGCAGCAAATCACGGGACCTATCCGTATCCATTCCTGCATCATAGTGTGTATCTGCCCATTCGCTTCCCATCATTGCATGGGAGAGAGCAAGTGAAACTCGGCACTCAGGAGAACCATTCATGCTTTCCACGTTGAGAGGTCTGCACATTATGGTTCATTCACAGCCTGACCGCAGAAGAAGAGCATGGTGACTACAGACTGTATTGCTGCCCAGTTGTGCCCATTAGTTACCAGCACCCAGCATGCAGTTGGGTGTCCTGAGGAGAATTGCTGGCCCAAGGTCCTGACAGTGTTTTTCCTTGCCCCTAACATCCATAAAGACAACGACCGCAATTTAACCGAGAGTCTCTAGCTTTTTACGTTCTATGCAGGCCGCACATGCCTTATAAACATGACTGCCATGTTCAGAACTAAAATATTTCCCAGTGAAGATTAACCTCGGGTTCCGTGCCTCAGGATCTCCGACTGCCGGGTTCAGCGCGCACATCTGTGTTTGAAGCAGCACATCAGAGCACAAACCACCGCTCCTCTCACACCTGTACTGCCCCCTCCACCCCTCCCCGGTCACCATGCCAACCAGGCTACTGGACAGAACTGGAGTATATTCACTTGCAGGTAGCCAACAGCACGTGACTGCAGGAAATGAAAGAGACGCTGCTGCAGTCCTATTATCTGCGTGCAGGGACTCCCACGCAGCCGGGGGCAGCTTCACATGCATTTCTAAGAATGATGATGAGATATAAATAAGAGACAGATGCGGCACAGGTTATAACATGGAGTTTTGAGTGGGAATCAAATTATTTTGAGTTACAGCTTCCTAAAAACTTAACCAAACTGATAAAATACCGTTGTTTTGAAAATTAAAGGCAATTTAATTGTTATATAGTTTAAACAACCAATAAATCTTGTTTATGGACACACCTGTATATAAATTAGCACCAATTCTTGTGTGTTATCTCTGAAAATACCCTATTTTTCAAGGAAACTACTGTGATCTGTGTGGTATTTCTGTCTTTTCCTGCTCCATGTGAAAAGGCCAGAAATAAAATCTGATATCACATGTTATACATAAATTAATGAAATATTACAGGGCAAATTAATGTTCAAATCAATAATTCTCACAAACAAAATCACTTCTCCGTTGGATAATGTAATTGAAATGCTGAAAAGTTTTTCTTGGGTATCAAAGGAACTATATAATGCAATTGTGGATTCCTCTCCAGCCCAGGGCATTAAATTTGCGATTAACGGTGACCTCAATTTGATATTTAATATTCTGAGTCGGTCCCTGCTTCCCTTTTGTTCCATCTAAGTTGATATTCCCTGGCTATTTTAACTAATGTGTCTCATTCAAAGTAGCACAGGGGAGGAGTCAGCTGAGGGAGTGAATGGGTGCAGCCATTAATTATACTACAGGACCAGCCTGTGGTGAGAGTGCTCTGCTCTTTCACCATTAAGAGTCTTCTCATGTTTTTCAGCTGCTAAGTGACACCAGAATCCTGCTCTAGCTGAGCAAAATTCGCCCTTTGTCATGATGAAAAATAGTGGTTTTGATACAGTGCAGTTTTGTGCAGTTTTTGACATCCATCCATCCATCCATCCATCCATCCATCCATCCACCCATTCTCCGCTGCTCATCCTGTTTCCGGGCGATGGGGGCAGCAGTCTAAGCATGGATGCCCAGATCTCCTCGCCTCCCCAACCACCTCCAAAGGCTCCTCCTGGGGGATACCAAGGCGCTCCCAGGCCAGCCTAGAAATCTCTCCAGCGTGTCCTGGGGCTGTTCCGGGGCCTCCTCTCAGTTGGACCTCCCCAGGGAGGCTTTCGGGTGGCATTCTAGCCTGGTGCTCAGATCGCCTCTGCTGGCTCCGTTCGAAAGGAACCAGCATTTACTTATATAAAGTAATTAGTGTGACTCGTTCAATGTGCATGTTTTTAATCTGTATCGTCCTTAATATGTAAATGGCTAATGTGCATTATATGTGTAGTATTAAAATGTTCTGTCCAGAATGAAGTAATTTCTAGAAATATGTGCCATGCAGTTCATGCAGAATGCACGTATGTCGGTCACACGCGGCTACATGCTAACGGTCACATCAGTGTATCTGACTCTCTAAGGTAAAGGAAGACCCCTTTGGAATGTTTATGGTCATCCCCTTCCTGACACTAATGACATATCACACAAAGGGCTCCCTAGACTGGACTGTATAAAGGAAAGGATGATGGAATGGGCCCCAAATGGGAAAGTCTAAATGGGAAAGTGTAGTTTATGGAGTGGCAGGGAGCTTGTGCTGGACAGCCATCAGAGGTGGACATTTCAGGTCCAGAAAGTAAAAATCCAAACCAGGATTTTGTTTCAACCGACCAGTTCAACATA
>JAABNX020000008.1:14516702-14527355 GCA_015163995.2 Mormyrus lacerda
AGGGGGGGGCGTGGGGGAGGGGGGGCCTACAGCAACCTGTAGCCTAGGGGTCCCTGGCCATGTTAATCCGGCCCTGCATGCCACACTAGGGTCTCCTCGTTTAGTATATTAAGCCTAAATACTGTAATGATGGCTTCAGGTTTATTTTTAAATATCAAACCAGTACTGAAAGCTTTTTAAACAGGAGACATATTCATTATGAACAGAAAGGCAGTGATGACAACCTGCAGTCATACTCACACCGGGGGGTGGGGGGGTTGGAACCTATCCCAGGTGGGACAGGGCACAAAGCTAGGGTACACCTTGGACAGGATGTCAGTTTGTCATAGGGGCACGTACAGGAACACTCTCTGCAGGCGGTTCAGAGATGCCAGTTAGTCTGAATTCAGGTCTTTGGACAGCGTAAGGAAACTTATACGATACAGGAGACACGTACAAACTTCACACGACCCCAACCCTGGAGGTGTAGGGGGCACCATGCCACCCTCACATGCCAGCCTGTGGGTTTGATGGATAAGACCATGTGGCCCTGAAATTCAGAACAGACAGATTTATTTGGGGACTCCAGGGTGGGTGAGAGTAGAGAGGAAATGGGAGAAGGGTCTCCTGAATGAGCAAAAAGAAGCAGAACGTTTGGTACGGCATGGATGTGAGGGTCTGGTATGAAGGAAAGCTGAGATTACTATCAAAAAAGCAGACTAAAGCGCACTACTACATGGGGACGCTGCAAACTATGAACTATAAAGTCACCTGTCCAACCTTCACAGCATGAATGACCCCAACCCGCCACCTTCAGACATAACTCGATTTTGGTATTGAGAGCCCATTTAGATCCATTGCACAGCAACCAAGCTCCCTGGTTCCTTATGTGAAAAGCTTCAGCATTAAAACCACACTGGACTTAATGGCCTGTTGGGCTTGCTAGTGCCTCTTCTCCTTATTGAAGTTGCATCTTCACTTTTGCTACTGGAGTTTCCAGTAATGCTTTTTTTTCAGATGTATCCGTTACAATTCCACTCTGCTCATTTTCTAGTGCTCTAGATGAAAAAATAGGGTAAGCCACACGGTGACCCTGAAAGAAGCTCATATTTACCCAAGTGGCCTTGGAACAATTAACTTTAATTAGGTTTCAGAGGCAGGTCATGCTGTGAGCACCCTTCTATGGTAATTAATGGAGATAAGCCAGTGAGAGGTATTTTACTGCAAATATTTTATTACAAGGCAGATCTGTTCCACTTTCAGACAAGAAGTCTCTACCCAGAAACTGGTATGATTACATATTTTCCAGTTCTATGAAGTTAGAGAAGGTCTCAGGAACAAGCCTGGGTTGCATGGAATAAGATATGTTGCTATTGGTTCCCTGGGATTTTTTATGTGTAAAATATGAACCAGGGCATCAGCCAAGCCAGTAATGAAGGTTCCCTTTTAATGCTTATGTAAAGGCAGGCAGCCAAGTTCTAGATGGCTTAAACTTAACTAATCCTGACAGAATCCACTTCTACTCCTAAAAGCAGGTCCAGCTACTCCCAACCTGCACTCCGTCATTCCTCAGTGCTCCAGGGGACCAGCCTTCCACTTTTCTTCACCAAACATACAGCCACTAATGGCCTCAGCTGAGCCGGTCTGTGACCTCAATGCCAAACGAATGTGTCTGCAGGACACAGTCTGTGCTGGATGGGTCCCCTGGCTGTCTGCGCTTGACTGGCACAGTCTGGCATTTAAAAACTGAAAGACAGCTTCAGAAATGTGGGCCAGATTACCCACCCCTCCCCCCACATGACTGGCCGTCACCAACTCATGATGTTGTGGTTTTTTTAATTTTTTGTTGTTTTTAATCGAGTTACATTAGCATCCTTCTCTCGTCTTGCTTTGTAGATGTGCCGTCACGGAGCTGGCAGCTGATAATGACTGTTCAGAACAGCCGAGAAAAGGTCTTGTACATCTTCATTTGCTCAGTGCTCATTGTTTCTAGGCTGCCTCATTAGCTTCTGCAGGGTCACTGATGCTGGGAATGAGTCTCCCTCAGAGATTCTCTTCCTCACCAGGAAGGTCAGTTGTAGACATTTTGCATTCGCCGGCCACAGATGTAACGGAGAATTTACATCTGCTATTTTCTCCCTGCCTCTGGCGTGGGACCCTCACAGCGTCCTCGTAATCTCGCGCCGTCCTGTCGCCGCGGAGCACTGACACCTGGCTCACCGATGGATGGAGATATCGGTTGCCGACGAACTGCTTCTCACACGCCACCCCTCCCCGTCTCATGGACGTTCGGCGTGGCGAAGGCCGTGACATGTGACCCGCGCTGCAGCAGAAGCGAGGGAGAGTGCCCGGGGCCCCGTGCCACGTGTGCAATGACTCACGGCACACGAAACGCCTCCCCGCCGCGGGCAGCAGCGTCCGCCTTGGGGGGCAGGTACATGGGCACTGTAGCGCCACATAACCGTCTGGACGGCCCGCGTGGGCGCCAGCTGCTAGGCCCGGTCACGGTGCTTAGACCTCAGCAAGACATGCTGTGATGACCTGAATAATATACAGCATCGTCTCAGAGAACTGCGCAATATCATGTAAACGAAATGTAGTATTTACCAATGCATGTTTTTATCACACGTTTGTTTTTTCATTTGACGGCAAAAAGTATTGCAGTGAAACTCACTAGAGTCACGTACAGAGAAAACCTTAGATACTAACATTCAGTGTTCATATTTCATAATCCTAATAATTATCGTAGCGGGGTCTCATTTGGCCCTAAATCTCTATCATTACCACATAAACAAATTATAGAGAATGTCTGAAAAGCTCAAAAAACTGATCTCGGCTCGTTTTACTGGAGCTTGATGGGGTTAGAGGTTGACTGAGGTGCGTGATGAGGCTGGTGGGCCCAGTCATGTGACCCACCTGAGAGGACAGCGATGACACGCAGGATTTGTTTCAGTCCCGTGGATGGCACTCTTGGCGGGCACCACGCTTATGCTCAGGTGGCAGAGCTGCAGGGTATTCAAAGCAGCCGGTTTCTTGGTCATGTAAAATGCCCGCCTTTCCGATTCAGCTGCACCTTGCACTAGTACAGTGTGATGCACTGCAGGGTTTTGCTTAATTGGTGTATTGTTTTGTGTGACATTTTTATGAATCAGTTTCAGTGAATTCACAAATAATTTGCCTGGTAATTAAAGTCATAGCTGCAGATCGTTTGGTCATTTCCCGGCTTGCACAATCTCTCACAAAAGCAGTTGTCACATTGCAAGGATCACTTGAACATCAATTCAGCTGAAATTTATTTTTCATAAAATTTTAAATAAGAGATATGTTTTTCAGTATATCAGTAGGGACCTATTGATTTTTGGGCAAGAATTCAGTTATTAGACCAGAATGTGAGTGAACTACTGACTTGTCTGTCCCATTGTATTGGTAGATAATAAGAAGTTCAGTTTCAGTATTTAGTTCTATTAATTTGGGTAAATTTTCAAATCCTTTTTGTTTTATAAATATTGCAATATTAATCACAAAAATCTCAAATTTTTGAGCTCCGTCTCTCACAATATATGAGGCACTGATCTTTCTCTGGCAAGACTCTGGTAGGAATGATAATCATCTAATTTACCAGCTCTCAGCTTTTCATCAATGAGGTAAGAGCTACTGTTTGTAAAAGTATTGGTTGAAAAAATACTGATATTTCGACTGCAGGCTTAGTTATAAGCATCCTTGATGCTGTAATCAATTTAGATCTTAAACAGCATCTCCATACTAGGATTCAAGGAGCATCTTCAGCATTGCAGTCCTAATATTGGACAAAGAGCACATCGGTTCTTAGGATGTCACTTAGTAGCTGTTTGCAGAGCCGCCTGTGAGTCTCGTCGAGCAGCATTCAGATGGGAGGCCCGTCCCAAGGAACTGACCCTCATCTGGGCAGCCGGGCCGTTGCTGTGAGCTTTATTTCTGGGGTGAGATACAGAGAGAGCCATAATCACTTATTCATGGGGAACTGAATCGCTGAACGTTTTAGGCCGTTCGGCTTCATTCTCGTCGGGACGACGGTTCATTACTGTCAGTCAAGACTTAAGATGAAGATTTTATTGTGCATTAGCCTGTGCGGCCATCTGCTGGGTAACACGGATGATAAAAGAGCCCGTGCGGCTGGACCGGGTGGTCGGAATTTTTGGGGCTGTGTATGAACTGAGCATAAGTTAATCTGGGCCACTTTGATGCAGAAGATGTACTTCCTGTTCTTTGACATCTGTTTAAAGGATTGCACTGAGCCACCTCTAAATGCAAACTTCTGAAGCACTTCTAATCTGGTGCATTATTGATCCCTCTGGATATTTTCCCTGAAATAGACGTGTGCTTCTGGCAGGTTCCAAGCCCCTTTGCTCCTCCTGCTTCCCCAAGACCTGTAGGTCCTAATTAGCTGAAGTCCCTGTTGTCCTCTTGCTGCTTCTGTGCCCTCCCTCCCCTTGTTGCTCATGTCATTCATTAATCATTCCTGCCAGGGTTACTCGACTTAGCTGAATAATCCAGATCAGCCTTGTGATAAACGCAAACAACAAAGTTCTTCTAGAGGCAGTGACTACTTTCTCCATGGGTAGTTCTGACAACAGTGTAAGATTGCAGGGATGTTACCACCATTTATATGTATTGATTTAGCAGATGCTTTTAGGCAAAGTGACACACCATTGGGAAAGCAGGGTCAGCCAGTCTGCGGAGCAGCCGGAGATAAAGGTCTTGCTCTAGGGACCGACAGTTAAACTCACTCTGGTGACCACTGGATTTGAACTGGCAACCATCTGGTCATAAGAAGAGTCTAAACCACACACCACTCCTGTCTGATGTCCAGGAACCACTACCATGTCAGGGAACTATAAGCAATTACCATGTAGTCAAAGTGGTATATACTCATCTCCTGTGGCCTGAACTATGAAGCGAGGTTACTGACTTATTGTCAGATTTAAGGTCGTCTGAGCAAAATGTAAGTGAACGAATACGAAGACCATTTAAATTGCGGTACCTTAAATCCGACAAGTTACCCCGATTAGCCAGTAACCCCGCTTCGCAATACACGCCCCTGGTTTCATCTTTTCAAACTCAAATTTCATCTCATAGTAGTCTTCCAAAGCATGATATTATAAAACCTAGAACACGTGTTTGTAAATCACATTTACAGTTTATTATGCTGTTTAGTAAGCACTGACAAATAATGATGTGTATTATAAGGTGGAAGATGGAAAAAAAAACTCTCATGTTGTGGAGGGATTTGGGCGCAAACCCCTTAATGCAGAACCCAAAACCCGGTAAGTAGTTACTCAAGCATTTTGAACATGTGTTCAGTTTTACATGCCGTCTATGGGTCCAGCCATGTGTTGGCACACACACTTATAGCATAGAGTTAAGGTCGGACTCAGACTGTGAGGTTACAGAGCTCAGGCTCCCCTCCAGATGTCTCTTTGCCATCGTCTGCAATGCAAACAGGAAGATGAGTCGCTCCCCGCCCCACTTGCTGTGGCTCGGAAACATTCGGTGACTATGAAATTTATCAGGGGTATCATGTTATAGCTGTATTGCAGTAAGAGTGAAGGTGATCGGAAATCGACTGATAGACACGTATGTTTTATTATCCAATACGGACAATGCTAGTCAGGGGTTAAAAGATCTATTCTGTGCTTAAGTGTCATGCTGTTTTTTTTTTTTAAACTGACTTTTAGTTTTAGCAAACAATTTTACTGAAATAAAAAAATACAATAGAATGTATCATAACATGACATTATAATAGTACAACAGACTAGAGTCGCATTCCCGTCGAATCCATGAAAAAAATTGGCACAACTAATAAAAAAATGGGTTTTAATTCACAGAAGTTACAGTTTATCTCCTGTCACAAATTAACATAGGACGGTAGTTATTCATCAAAGAAAATCTATTTAATATTGCAATGCATCCCATATTCAGAACTATGACAGACAGACCTCTCTGGGGGACGGATGGTCTTTTACTGAATTCATTGTGCTAATTATGAGTACAGGCATTTTCAAGCATGAGCTGTTTTACTGTCTGAAATGGCAGTCAGAATTTCTGAAAATAGCATGTTTTGTGCAGTTTATTTAGTTCACTTTATATAAGATATAGCTAACTTAGTTCCAAGAAGGCCACCATGTGTAATTAATGGAATGTCGGCATGTTGTGAAAGGGAATCATTTTATTGCATAGCTAAAACGTTCTGACGAGTTCTTAGGAGAACAGTTATGTTTATTTTTTTAAACAGCTTCAAGAAGCACAGATTTTCAGTGTGAATGTTCATCCATGATAAAGGCAGCACACAGTGCTCAGCATGGAGTGTAGGGGGTGGTGATCGGTTCAGTGTGTCAGGTCGCTGGGCCTGGGTTTGGAAGTTTACTGGCTCCAGTCCACTGCTCAGCAGAATGATTTCGCTACTGGGCCTTTAATCCCTAATTGTTCCTGGGATTGTCAGATCTTCTTCTGAAAAAAATATCTGCTAAAAGATAAAAGCATCTGCTAAATCAATAAAATGTAAATGTAGATGGGCAATGAAGGGGCTGAAGCAAACGTAGATTATTCAACTCTACTTCATGAAGGATTCTGAAGGTGAAGAAAGAGCAAAGTCGGACAAGACACAGGAAAGAAGATGAGAGCCCTTCTTTGGCATGGATATTAAGTAAAGGGAATGAGTATTCCGGAAGCAGAGTCAGCACTTGACAGGATTTTAGCACTCTAGCTCTGTGGATGTGAGGCATTATGAAGACAAGGTCGAGAATATGGAGCACTACTAAGCAACAGTGACCGTCAAGAGAAGCTTACATTATTGGGTTTAAATGTATTTAGAAACGTTTCAATTAATTAATTTCAGCATGAACACCCTCAGGTTCGTGGCTGGAAATGGGCAGTGATCTACTGGGGATATTATTCCCAGATTGAGCATTCGGTGGGAAGCTCATTTGCGGAATAAATAAATAAGTCACGCGGCTTTTCCCGGGTTGCTGGCTGCTTGGCACAGCTCGCGACGCAAAATGGAGCCGTGCCATTTAACGGCTGGGAAGCAGCAGTGATGGAATAAATCGCCGTGCTATGCAGAGGAAGGGCATGTTTAAATAGGTCAGGCGGCGGCCGCCCTACCGCTGCTTTATAAGTGTTTTCGCTGGCTTGCCGGGTGCCTACATAGGACTTCTAATCGGTACCTGGCTCTCCTCTACGTTGTCATGGACCTGAATGGAAAAGTGGATGTCAACTCCAGCCGCACACAATACCTGGTAAAAAACAGGAAAGTATATACAGTGTTTCTCACCCCAGTCCACATTTTTGCTCCCTCCCAGCCAGGGGCGTCGCTACAGATGTTGGGCCCCATGAAGGAATATCATATTGGGCCCCCCAGTCCAGAACAATCCCATTATTTTCCAAATTTTCTAGGCCCCCTGTTACTCAGTGGGCCTTGGAATCGTCCTAACTTCCCCCCGCTACGGCGCCCCTGCTTCCTGCTCCCAGCAAACCTGTACCAGGTAGCTGGTGTTATTGACTGTTTGGTTCAAGTATGATGGAAGATGGAAGGGAGCAAAAATGTGAACTGTCCCAGAGGATTTTTTTGAGATGCATTCATATAGTGTACAGCATGACAGTGTAGGTCACATGCAGTGCTCACTGAAAGTTTTGGGTTGCTTGCATAATTCATTAATAATAATTCAAATTTATTGGTTTTATAGCAAAAATAATTACTTAAGTCACTTACTTACAATATATATCATTAGAAATAACCAGTAGTTTCAAGCAGTAAAAAACCCAAATAATAGTTAAAAAGTTAATTGACAAGCAATCTCATTGGGTGCTTTTTGATTAGTAACTCCTTTGCAATAACATAAAACACTGGACATCTGTGTTCAGTATCCCTTTGGGAGCCAGTGACTACAATTACAATTAATAGCAAACTGACAAGAAAGGAACTGAATGAGTCAGTCAAAAAATTATGACACTTAATAAAAAGAAAATGTCTGTGTGGCAGATATGTGCAGATATTTTAAACATTGCTTGTCAATGGACTGTTGTTATGAAACCAATAAATTTGCAACATTTTTACAGAACTAAGCAAGTATCCCAAGACTTTCTGTGAGCACTGTATGTGATGGTGGAGAGGCATGGAGATCCCAGGGTGGGGCCAACTCAGGTGACAAGCCAATCCAATAAGGTGACGAGCCCATCCAATCAGGTGACGAGCCCATCCAATCAGGTGACAAGCCAATCCAATCAGGTGACGAGCCCATCCAATCAGGTGACAAGCCAATCCAATCAGGTGACAAGCTTAACCAACCAGATGACGAGCCCATCCGATTACCTCTGTCATGTTATGAGGGATATAAACTTTACTGTTTATTCTTGGACCCAGCTCACGCGACTAGACCTTCTTGTGCACCTTCTGCCCAAAGGTCCAGTGCTCCTTCTTTCTGATGAAAATCCCCATGCTAAAGCTGAAAAAACCTTTTTCATTTTTTTCTTGATCCCTCTCCTCCATTTTGTTAAGCTTGTAGCCCGATTCCATCCTCCCATCCAAACGTCAGATGATTCTGCTCTCCATCCCAAGCGGAACAACTGTACCGCAAAAGCCATATTATATTTAGCTTAGCGCTCAGCGCTCTCGGTCTCCCTTCCAAAATGTGACAAAAGACTTTTTTTCCCGATGTTATATTTCCTGCTCATTCTCTGCATTTCTCACATGTGTATCAGCTGAACCCACTGGGGAAAATATATAAAACTGCCAACATAATTTCTTTCCTGGAATGTAAATGTTTTAATTTCTGTCTGTAACTTTTAGTTTAGTGAGTAATTCAAATTTAAACTGTTAAGTGAAACGTATTTATCTAAAAAATATCTTTTAAAAAATTACATATCATGACATACGATGGCTAAAAATCTGTGGCCCAGTTACCAAGCTGTATGGTACTGCAACGTTTGCTATATATGTTGGCTTCAAATAATCACCTAATAAGAAATTTGTTTTTCAGTCGACCAGTTGTAAACTATAAATTATCCATTACTCGAGGAAACATTTTAAATGATATTTCAGTGAGTAAGGATAGTTTGAGATTACAGATGCTCGTCGATGCTCTAAGCATGGTCACAGGAGTCCCTGATGATTTTAATATTCACGAATCACAGTCCATACAAACAAAAATAATTTGGATGTAAATCAGACGGATGTTATCCATATTTAGGCTAAGCCGAAAACAGGGTTTGAAAATGTCACTTTCAGTATGGAGTTGAATGAAGTATCTAGGGACAGCAGTTGGCAGTGTCCATTGGCAGGTTTTATGATAAAGTATCGGACGTTGGCATTGACTGGATGTTATTCATTGTAAATATGGAACGTGAGAGAAAATCAAGGAATGCCATAAAGAGCCAACATAAAATTTAAACAGGGCACAAATGCTTTATTTTCAAAGCTAGAATATCTCCACTTCCATTTTTTTAAAACAGGAAATGAAAAGGAAAAGTCAAATACATGTCAGAGAGGGAGAAGACATTTACAGCTGGTAACCAAGGGAACTGTGACATAAAATGAGGAGGAAATGTATTGATATGCCATCATCACATGGGCACTTCCGCAATGCCAGACTGTCAGGACAGCCAATGATATTTTAGAAAGCCTGATTATTGAATAATGTTGTGCAAAATATTTTTTTTGACTTGAGTTTTTCCTGCCCCCTTTTGGTTCCTGAGAATAAGTGGCAAAAATACACATAAACTTGTAGTAAGAACAGTTTTCCAACCCAACCCAAGGTGCTATTTTGTTTGGTTCACTAGAGATTTGACATAAAGGCCTTTTCCAGCCAGAATCATTTTTTTTCATTGGACAAGCAGCATGTTGGAAACTGTTTTCATCCTTTCTGTGAGAGTTGACTTGCTTTCAGGTTTTGGGTTTAGCAGCAGAGGGAAGAGAAGACAGAGGAAATGCAAAATGAAACTCTATTGCTTTTCTCTTTCAGATATACGGCCTTCCTCACACCCCACACTCATCCACGAGACTCACATTTTTCACAGTTCCTTGCTGTACTTTGATACTCATTAAATCAAACCTGCAAAACCTTTCATGGCAATCGCATCTGATACGTTCACGCTCAAATTATATTTTGTTTACTGTTGATTGAAATAATTAATAGGTTATTACAGACATATGTAGCTGGATTGATTTTCCAAACTCGGCTGGTAGGCCTGACATACTGCAAATGTCAAACATTGTGCCTAAAAATGCATCTGTCAGCCATTCTCTGCACACCCAACAAAGACCAGATAAAGACAACCACATTGTGCCTAATTCTAGACTAATTCAGTAGCAATTACAATAGTTCAGCACAGCCGTGACTTAATTTCCCTCCTCTGTCGTTCACGCAGAAGCCATAACCAGAGCATCTTGCCTTTTAGTTGGCAACTCTTTTAAAAAGGAGACTTAAAAAGATTCTGCGATGGCTGAATTCCATCTTGATCACACGATTCCCCAACGTAAAACAATCCCCTGGGAAGAAGAAGCAGTGCAGCAAACTTCCGTTTAAAGCCGAACAGATGGAATTTAGTAGGAAGTCTCGGCAAGTGCGACCGCTTTAGTGAAGTGGGGATTCATTTGTACCCAGTGGGGATTCATTTGCGACCGCTTTAGTGAAGTGGGGA